>BPTQ01000008.1:47274090-47453654 GCA_019973895.1 Chrysanthemum seticuspe
TTGTGTAATGAACGTTTAACATAAAGGACCAATTATGTAAAAAACATTTACATCGTTAGTCATTAGAAGACATATTTTGCAACGTAAGTTAAACCTCAGGGACTTGTCGCATTTTAGTTTTTTAAAAAAGTATTTGAAAAAAAAATAATAATAATAACGACCGTTAGTAGATAACGGGCGTTAACTAACTGCCGTTATTCACTTTTACATCGTTAGTCCTTAGAGGACCAATTTTGCAACGCAAGGTGAACCTCAGGGACTCTTGTCGCATTTTCGTTTTTTTGGAAAAAAAAAAAGAAGAGTTAATTGCATTTTTGGTCCCTGTGGTATGGCCAAATTGCAGATTTGGTCCCTAAAAGTTTAAAAGTGCACCAGAGGTCCCTATTTTCAAGTTTTCGTTGCACGTTTGGTCCCTGGCCAAAGTCAAATGTCTAAAATACCCTTGTCTTCTTCTTTCCTATTTTCTTTTCAGTCCATCTCTTTAGTTTCTTACATAAATGGTCCTTGTGTCTTGCCAAGTTTTACAGGGACCAAAAATGCAATTAACTATTTTAATTATTTATTTAACTATTAATATTTATTTAACTATTAATATTACATAAATGGACCTAAGTGTAATTTTCAAAAAAATTCGAAAATTTAAAAAAAAATTAAAAAAAAAATTTTTGAAAATTTTATTCGAAAAAAATTTTGAATATTTTTTTTCGAAAAAAACTATTCGAAAAAATTTCTAAAAAATTTTTAAAAAAATTTATTCAAAAAAATTTCGAAAAACAAATTTTTTGAAATTTTTTTTTCCGATTTTTTTTTTCGAAAAAAATTTTAAGATAAGTTTTTTCGAATAAAATTTCAAAAAAAAAATTTCAAGAAAAAAATTATACGAAATCTTTTTTTTTTTTTAAATATTAAGAAAAGTTTTTTTGAAAAAAATTTCAAAAAAAATATTTTTGAAAAAATTATTTGAATTTTTTTTTGGAAAAATTTATTCGAAAAAATTTCGAAAAAACTATTTTTCAAATTTTTTTTCGAAATTTTTTTTTCGAAATTTTTTTTTAGAAATTTTTAGAAAAATTGGTTAACTTATATTAGCCATTAGATCAAAACCGGATGAAAACATATAAAAACAGACAAAAACGCATAAAAACGTTATTAAAACGGATGAAAACGCATAAAAACGTTATTAAAACGCGTAAAAACGTTTTACGTTTTCATCCGTTTTAATAACGTTTTTATGCGTTTTTGTTTGTTTTTATATGTTTTCATCCTGTTTTGATCTAATGGCTAATATAAGTTAACCAATTTTTCTAAAAAGTTCTAAAAAAAATTTCGAATAAATTTTTCGAAATTTTTCAATTTTTTTTTTCTAATGGCTAAAAATTTCTAAAAAAAATTTTCGAATAATTTTTTTTTTGAAATTTTATTCGAAAAAACTTTTCTGAAAATTTTTTTCAAAAAAAAATTCGGAAAAAAAAATTCAAAAAATTTGTTTTTCGAATTTTTTTTGAATAAGTTTTTCAAAAAAAATTTTAGAAATTTTTCGAATAGATTTTTTCGAAAAAAAAATATTCAAAATTTTTTTCGAATAAATTTTTCAAAATTTTTTTTAATTTTTTTTTTAAATTTTCGAATTTTTTTGAAAATTACACTGTTGGTCCATTTATGTAATATTAATAGTTAAATAAATATTAATAGTTAAATAAATAATTAAAAGATTTAATTGCATTTTTGGTCCCTGTAAAACTTGGCAAGACACAAGGACCATTTATGTAAGAAACTAAAGAGATGGACTGAAAAGAAAATAGGAAAGAAGAAGAAAAGGGTATTTTAGACATTTGACTTTGGCCAGGGACCAAACGTGCAACGAAAACTTGAAAATAGGGACCTCTGGTGCACTTTTAAACTTTTAGGGACCAAATCTGCAATTTGGCCATACCACAGGGACCAAAAATGCAATTAACTCAAAAAAGAAAAAGAAAAAAAGTTAACGACCGTTAGTAGATAACGGTCGTTAACTAACGACCGTTAATTACTGTGCGTTTCACTGTTCACAAATTTTCTACTGGGTGTGGCAGCAGCACAAACCAACTTGCCTATAGCCAAGTTGGTAAATGTACTTTAGTAAATAAACGAGTGGACAAACCCGCGCGTTGCTGCGGGAATGCCATGGTAAATCTATATTTAAAACGAAACGATTACCCAAAGGGGTTGTTCACAACACACATGATCTTTGTTGGCGCCAATGAGAGAGAAGCAGTGAGTTATATTCGTTAAATTCCGGATTAGTTTTGACACAAAGATGGAGCTGCATAAGATTGTATGTTCTAAAGTCAAGTATAAAAAACGTGTATACTTAAAACATATGCAAAAAAGAATATGTGTGAATAACAAAACATAAAGAAAAACAGCCACAACCTACGTTGCTTCAAAGAGCGCACTGAACTAAATGTATTTAACACTTTTCAAAGAGTACCAATAAACAATTATATGCACAAACAGACCATGCAAAAATTCAACCATAAGCAAATAAGTTGTCGTTATAATAAAGTATCAGACTACACTAAAAATTTTCTTTCACGTATCTCAACTACCATACTGCTCTCAGTATCCTTTTTCTCAAATAATGCCCCCATTTCTTTGAAACTCTTACCTTTCGTCTCAGGTAAAAAGACAAAGGAAAAATGGCGCAACAGTCATGACCCCCGATAACATTAAAAACGTCCCTCGGAACTACATTTTTTATACAGTATAAGCAAACCAAAAGACTATTTCTCGAACTGCGCCTCAAAATATGTTGCTTTTCAAACTCTTTGTTAATTAACCCTTTTCTGATTTGCTTCAACCTCCTTTTCTATTCTCGGTTCTTCATGGTGATATAGCCTCGATTTTCAGTTTGTAGTGTGCTAGTTCGTTATTTCCAATTGCTATCGACACACCTGCAACTAACCATTCTAACTAAATTAAGGCCTAAGCTCAATAGCAATAATGCAATCAATCAAACAAAACCTTAAATAAACAGGCATCACCCAATATCTAAGTGACAGGAACTCGACAAACGACTCGAAAGCCGAACGAATGTATAAAATCTTATAAAATGAAGCCACCAAACTAAACAAAACCAAAAACCCACAAATAAATTACAAAAATTTTAAAAATCAATACCTGAGATCCCTAATACGTTGACAAAGAAGCATATTAGTAGTACGAACTACGAAGCTCTTCAAATCTAGGCATCCAAGCTATGCATGCCCTTCAACCTTACAGCCAACTGAATCTACATAAAATATTTGACGGTTAGACAAAACCTTTCCCAATCACACTTATTAATGAACACAATACATAAAAGGTGAATCTCATAAAAATATATATTTACAAACATGAATAAATCAAAATCTTCTCCAGCAAATGTACTTGTTTTTTCCGCTTCTCTCTTCTACAATTCCCCTGTATGCGTGTCTCACAATCTGCACTTCCAAAGTGGGCTGTGAGTTTTCCTTCTCGCTTCACCACACCATCTTCAAAGAGCTTCTTTAGAGCTGATCCAGTCTGTAAAAGCATACAGCCACAATTGAGTTATGCTTCAATCTGATATCAACATAAAAGAATCTGGAATAGTACAACACAAAAATGCAGAAACTTACATGTAACGTACTCATATCAAGCGGACACTGCGCATACTGAATCTCCGGAAACGCTCCACCATCACCAAAATAGAAGGCCTTTACTTAAACCGTTACGTCGTATTATAAACTGGGATTGGATTAGTTTTAACAAACTTGGAAACAAATCATCTATTGGCCACTAATTTAAACATACCATCTATTCAGTACCTTGGAAAAAAGAAACTTGTTATTCAAAATAGCTTATTTGAATCGCAAATACCCAAAAAGCAAGTCTCGTCGCAACTTTTTCCCTGCAAAAAAAATCGCATATATATATCACAAACACAGTACCGCAATTACCAACACTATCTAAGTTTCGTATTTTTATCTCTACCAATTCTACTAACTCAACAACATAGTTTAACATTCAAAACTCAACTATACAATCAACACATACCTGTTATAAAAATACCACACCGATCAAGAGCACGGAGATTAGGACACCCATAAGCTAAGCTCATAACGGCAACATCACCAACTCCCTCGCACCAACCAAGATTTATAAAGTCAGATATAACCTCTTTCAATTTACACTCACAAACGAAAATCTTACCGAGTCAATTATTTATTTGTTCAATTATTAGATAAACATCTAATCATCATTTCCAATTAACCCTCTCACTAACTCAACAAAAGAAAACACAAACCGAACCTTCCGAACACAAACCTCCGTTCACCGGATCTTGTCGGACACGCCTCGCCGGAAAAGTGGGATTCAAGCTGGGTGTTTAGATAAAGGGTTTTGGGGAGAGTGAGTTCAGGGTTACATATGATGAAAATGATTTGATGGGTTTTGAAGATTAAGTGGTTTGAAGTAATGGGTATCTTTTGTATTTGAATATTTGACAATCCACCTCTTTAATGATCTTGTGTGGTTTGATTGATCTTTGTGTGGTTGAGTATAGATGCATCTGGAAAACCTGTAATGAACCCATGATCGATGTAAGCAAGGAAAGAGAGAAGGTTCTAGTGAGAGGGAAAGTTGAGTGTGCGTGTTTTTTTCCCTCTTTGATTTAACATAGGAGACAAAGAAGAGTAAATAATGGATGCAAATATTAGCCGACCGTATATTGGCGTGAACAGTAAAGTGTGAAACACAGCCAATCAGCGCTTGCCACAGTTTTGTATTTGGCAGTGAACTTTGTACAACCACTCAATGGACCAATAAGAGAATGGCACGATCATATGTATATACGAATTTCTTATACCCTCACAAAATGGCTATTAGTATATAGTATAATGCCGACGTATATCCTGTCTTAATTAATAATAATTCAAAGCGGTTGAAAAGTACTCCCTCCGTCCCATATTAAATGTCCACTTTTATTTTTCAAAGTCATTCTTGTACAACTTTGACCTTAGATAATTTTTTTGTGGTAAACAATATTTAATGCAAATTATATGGATGTATTGAGGTTCAAACGTATTTTCATTTGGTATAATTTTGATCAAATACTATATAACACAAACAAAAATATTTAAGGTCAAAGTTGAAAATGAAAGACTTCAAAAGTCAAAACTGGACATTTAATATGGGACGGAGGTAGTATAAGGAAATAACCCATTCAACATCTTTTCTTCCACTTTATAAACCCATTTAATGCCTACCCATTCAATCATTCATTCAAACAACTTCATCCAAAACTTACACAAGCCAAACTTCATATATATGATAAAGCTAACAAAGATGAATTCAATGTTTAGTTCATTCGATGCTTTATCTGCCGAGTTCTTGAGCAAACCTTTACGTGCCTTCAACACCAAGGCACCTAGTGGTGGAGCTACTTTAAAAGATGAGCAAACTAAGGGGAAGCATGAGACTAGTGGTAGTACTTCCGAACGAAGTAATAATAAGGCGAGTTACGGTGCAAGATGGGCACCAGAGTTGGATGGGCTTCATTGCTTTGAGTTTATGGTGCATGATCATTAAGATTTGATCATGGGAACTAGTCAACTAGCTAGATCGTTTTTGTTGAGGTTCTAAAAGAAATTTTGTTTTTAATGGTTTTTGAGCTATATGATTTATTGATTCATGTATACTTGTTAAGAGAATTGTTAATATATTTAATGATTATTGATTATTTTGTTCGATCATTACCTTATAATCGTCGGAATGTTTCATAGGCTAAAACTATACATGTGTGTTTTAGCTTATTTGTTTAGTGTAGATATACTCGAAACAACTTCTTGTGTTATTACTCGTACGATGCAGTAGTCCGTAAACTTCTCGCTCAAGTAAGTTTAGCCAAAAATAAAAACTTCCTCGTCTTTATTGGACGATACAGTATGTTAATGATACAAGGGTCTACTTGGCTACTTCGCTTAATGATTGCATCATTGCTAGAACTCTTTAAGATCTAGATCGAATCACTCACGCAAAGAAAAATGTCATGTTAATAAAGACTTTATTACATGACATGCTTAATAGATATCCAAGAGTATCGACTTCAATGCATGGCCAAGATAGAAACTATTTAATCGAAGTGTATAGAATTTAAATCATCAACAGAATGCCCCCAAAGGGACGTAAGGAGTGAACCAGAACCAGTTACATGGTCTTGGTTGAACACATTCCAGATAACTAAGAAGTGCATTCACTATATCTTTTTAGAACTATATACATATTTGTTTATGTTGGGACCAAGATTGTACTAGCCTACAATTTAAAGTCTGCAAGACTAAAAACTCCTACCATCCTTAATGTGCGATTGGTTCTTACAAGAAGACTTCATTGGATTCAATGATAGATCCTATAATATGTGTGGCATGTTGTTGCTTGTCTCATGCGTCTCTTAATGGGGCATATTGTCCTGTATGGCTTTTGGTAAAACTATTTGGATCATTATATTTGAGTCTCACTATAAAATATTTAAACCCGACTTGAACCCGAATAAGCTTAAAGGAATTAACTTGTTTAAGCCAAACTCTTACTAAGGTCAGGTTATATAATTATCCGAATAAAGGGCCAAATCTTGTTGGCCGGTACTTAACAACTTAGCATATGATTTAAGAAGAGTTTTTTCTAGGTCAACTCTTATTTTAGATATATCTTCAAGCCGATATATGTATCGTCATAACAATTCAACACGTTGAAATAGAAACAGAATATGGAAACTACAAGGATTCAACCTCTATTTTTCTAGGAGTATATATATGAACCTTTCCATTAAGCAATCTTCATTCAAATCAACTTCATCCTTCTAAACAAACACAACCATTTCATCAAGCAAACAAACATGAATTCAATCTTTAGTTCATTTGTGCTTTATCTGCTGAGTTCTTAGGCCAATCTTTGTGTTCCTTCAACACCAAGTCACTTAGTGGTACTAGTATAAAAGATGAGCAAAAGAAGGTCAAGCACCAGACCGAACGTAGGCCGGATAAGGCGAGTTATGGTGCACGGTGGGCACCCCAAGTTGGATGGGTTTCACTGCTTTGAGTCTTTGGTGTTTCATTAAGATTTCATCACCATGATTAGATCTTTTTGTTGAAGGGATCTAAAAAGAAGTTTTGTTTTATTTTTGAGAAAGATTCTTGTTGGATTAATCACTAATATTCTTGTAAACAAATTAGATTATTGAGTATATTCTTATATAAATTTACTTGTTCAATTAAATCTAGTATTGGGAACGTTTGGTGGGATATGTTGCTTCGTTTTCATTTGGCTATCGTTGTATTGATGTCGTGTTAAAACCATATGACATTCACTAAATTGGTTCGTGAGGCATTAACGTGATTCATCTAAAATCCGTGCACTATGTCTTCACTACATATGCAACATTATATTGTCGCTTCACATGACCCAACTGCTTAAATTTTTTAACTAACCTTCATTTACAAGCCTTGCAGTAAATCCACACATGTTTTGAGTTACCATCACAAACTAGAGTATTAGTTTAGACTTTGCCTTCAAATATATAAACGGAGAGGAATTATGTTCAAGCTATATATTCATGGAAATTTGAGATCCTTAACATATTCTGTTCGACATCATGCGCGTGGCCTAATAATCTTAAGATGTTTCCGGACTAATGTTCTGTCATCCTAAGATGTTTCGAGATTTGATCCATGTTCTCTTCTATAACCTCATACCATCTTACCACTAAGACATATTAGAAATTGTGTTAGATATATTGGGCTTCATATATAGATGTAATTTAAATTTTTATTGGGTCATGGGTAATATTCAGATTATGAGGTAACATTCTTAGCTAAGTTATGTGTTTGGCATGTAGAAAATGTTGAAGAAAGAAGAAGCTAGCGTGGGGACGCCGCCGAGTTTGACAGCCACGTTACTTCGAAGTAGAGTGACTTGGTAACGGCGTGTGAAAAAACTATTCATTCAATTTTTTGAACAAACTATTCATTCAATTGATGACGATAACTCATATTATATACCTTTTAACATTGGTCCACATATTCGTCATTTTGTTTCTGTTATAAAAATTTGTACACTTGGTAAATGCCAACTTAAATGAGGTGTGAAACATGTTACAGTAATTCAAGAAACTTGGTGTGACCTTTTTCAAAAGTTATCACATGTAATGTTTTTTCTATATTTTTGCAAACCGGATAAAAAATTAGAAGATTTTATGTCTAAGAAAATCTAAACACGTATAAATTACTCTAAAGTACATTTATGAATGTTACTTCATGCTACTCCTTTTTCTGCTACAGACACACCCACCAAGCAAAAGCTAATGTACTTTATGCATAAACTATGCCTGGAGGATTGCTAGGGGCAATCCTTTTTTTGCTAGGGGCCTGGATGAACATGTTTTTTGCCACTCCTTTTTCTGCTACTGGCACACCCATCAACTAATGCCTATGGTACTGTATGCATAAACTATGCATGCAAGATTGCTGGGGGCACTCTTTTTTTTGCTAGAGGCCTCGATGAACATTAGAATGTACAGTACTAACGGTCGTTAGTTAACGTCCGTTATCTACTAACGATCGTTAGTTTGTTTTTTTTTTTTTTTGTTTTTTTTTTTTTTGTTTGTTTTTGTTTGTTTTTTTTTTTTTTTTTAATACTTTTTTAAAAACCGAAAATGCGACAATAGTCCGTGAGGTTTAACTTGCGTTGCAAAATAGGTCCTGTAGGGACTAACGATGTTAAAAAAAAATTACAAAATTGGTCATTTATGTTAGATGTTCGTTACCCAAATAGTCCTACTAACGGCTGTTACTTAACGGTTGTTAAATAACAACATTCTATCATATTTAATTAAGAAGATATATATAAACTTAAAGCAGCGAAGACTTGATAGCATGCCTTTTTTGTAAATTCGTAACCGCTTAATTATATTGTTCACGCTTAAAATGCTAAACATATCTAATAGTAACACATTTAGCTCGAACGTTAAATAATACTTTTGTATGCAAACATCCATGTGCGAAGCACGGGCTAAAAACCTTGTGGTTATACATTCAGTAAGTTGAAACGGATCATATTTAGAGAGTGGGTGCTAGTAAGGTGCATGCCATTTTCCTTATAAGAAATAGACCTCATTAATCACCATGTGTAGGGGTGTTATTCGGGTTGACCCGGTCGGGTTCGGGTCAACTCGGGTCAAGCCTTAAAAAAACATACCCGAACCCGACCTTGTTTAGAACTCGGGTCAACTCGGGTTGGGTCAATTCGGGTTCGGGTCAACTCGGGTCGGGTCAATTCGGGTTCGGGGTCAACCCGAGTATTTTACATTGTAAATGTGTTATTTAGCCGGGTTAGTCGGGTTCGGGTCGGGTCAAAGCTAAAAAAATATACCCGAACCCGATCTTGTTTAGAACTCGGGTCAATTCGGGTTGACCCGATTGACCCGAATATATTTTTGAACCCGATTGACCCGACCCGAATTGACTCGGGTCGGATTCGGGTCGGGTCGGGTCAGGTTCAGGTCGGGTCAGCCCGAATGACACCCTAACCATGTGCAACCGCGCAAGACCATCACGTTTTTAGTGTCTGAACATTTCTATTATAGTTTTCTACGATCATGATATGTTTTTTTAATAGTCATAGCAGTTTCTAGTTTCTACAATATTAAAGAACTGTTTTTTCTTTTTTTACATAAATTTAATAATGATTTTTATTTTATTTTATTTTATTTTACTTTACTTTTCCCTTAAAAGGTATATTTTGAGATTAGGGCATGTAAAGATCACCAAAATCCACGTAACCACAATAAAAATAAGAACTTTACTTATAAATAATAAAGTAAATAGCAAAAATCGTGGATGTGGTTTGGCCAAATTGAAGGTTTAATCAGTATTCTTTCGAAAGTGCATTTATTGTATTTGGGAGGAGCTCACAAGTGCATATCTGATCCCGGCTAAAGTTAAATTACTAAAATACCCTTTTTGTTTTCTGATCGTGTACCCTATCTCACGACTTAGAGCCCTGCCTTCGATGTTGTACACGTGATACTCAGAAGTGGTCATTGGCGTAAAGCCCCATGGGCTACCGTAAGAGAATCCGCCAATAAACAAGAGTCCAACCCACGGAGCCCAACGTTCTAAAAATCATAGCCTTTGAATAAGATTGAGGATCTGATACTAAATGACAAAAGGAATATTGTGTGGGCCCCACACCGATAACGACCACCCTTTATTCTCGATTTGTACAGACAACTGCACGTGGGTACAATCTCGGAGTTTATTCCCGTAGCCCTCCCATTGGTTAAAGAGAATATGCTCCTTCTCAGCCAATCCAATCAAGACATGTGGCAACTCTAGATCATTCATACGGTTTGCCTATAGTTATTTCTTAGAAAGGCAACATATTATTAAGAACCTCGAAAGAACCCAAAATACAAAACAAGACGCCCCACTTCTATTAAACAAGATCATTAAAAGAGGATGAGACCCAAAGAGAATAAAAAGACCATACAAATAAAACTTAATTGTATCTTAGACCCGAAAACTGCCGACCCCTTTCATCCGTTTGAGGTATGTCATTCACTCTCTCTCTCTCTCTCTCTCTCTCTCTCTCTCTCTCTCCCCCCTAAATATGCGAATGACTTATTCTCACGCTTGATTCAGTTCGCAGGGTCTATCTCTGCGCTCCATCTAACCCAAGCGTGTTGTTTGTCTTATTTCAGATCACTCAGAAATTCTTTGAATCCAGCTTGCGCGACTGCGGGCTCTGAACAAGAAGGTGTTAATTATATATTGCACGATCACTTTTCATTTATCTTTGGTTCTTGTGAGGGTAATTTAATCATTTAATTTTGGCTAGTAATCAAGAGTGCACTTGTAATTTCCTCACATGAACATCTAATGCATTTTCGAAAAGATATAAACCAAACCTGTAATTTAAAAAAATTATAGAGACGATTTTTGCAATTTACTCTAAATAATAAAAATAGTATAATGATCATCAAAACAGAAAGATAATATAGCTCTTAAATTTTTCCATAGTGCACAACAATTTATGCTAATGTTACCATTTTTACAAGAGAATTATTATTGGCAAATCTCATAATAAAATATTTCTTCAACGCCGACGTATATCCTGTCCTAATTAATAATTCAACGCGTTGAAAAGTCAAGGAAACAACTCATTCAACATCTTTTCTTCCACTTTATAAACACATTCATACCCATTCAATCATTCATTCAAACAACTTCATCCAAAACTTAAACAAGCCAAACTTCATATATATAATAAAGCTAACAAAGATGAATTCAATGTTTAGTTCATTCGATGCTTTATCTGCCGAGTTCTTGAGCAAACCTTTACGTGCCTTCAACACCAAGGCACCTAGTTGTGCTACTTTGAAAGATGAGCAAACTAAGGTGAAGCATGAGACTAGTGGTAGTTCCGAACGAAGTAATAATAAGGCGAGTTATGGTGCAAGATGGGCACCAGAATTGGATGGGCTTCATTGCTTTGAGGTTATGGTGCGTGATCATTAAGGGCGTGCTTGGTTAGGGGTTAAGGGGGTGGGGGAATGGGTAAAGTATTCAAAAGGGCCCACATCACAAATAAATTGATGCTTGGTTGGAGAAGGGTAAGGGTTTGATTACCCCGTAGTGGGTAATGAACCATTATAGAGTAAATTGGGGGGTAATGTATTGATTACCCACCTCACTCGTTCCTTTGCATTCCTTTCCCTTTCCCTTTTCCTTTCCCCACTTTGAACCAAGCGGACCCTAAGATTTGATCATGGGAAATAGTCAACTAGCTAGATCCTTTTTGTCGAGGATCTAAAAGAAATTTTGTTTTTAGTAGTTTTTGAGCTATATGGTTTATTGATTCATATATACTTGTAAGAGAATTGTTAATATATTTATTGATTATTGATTATTTTGTTCGATCATACCTTATAATCGTTGGAATGTTTCATAGGCTAAACTATACATGTCTGTTGATTCTTAACCTAACAGCTTATTTCTATCGTGTAGATACTCAAAACGGCTTCTTGTGTTATTATTTATATGATGCAGTAGTCCGTAAACTGCTCAAGTAAGTCTAGCAAAAAAAACTTCTTCGTCTCTATTGGATGATACATTATGTTAGATGGCCTAGCCTAATTGTATAGACAAATGATACAAGGGTCTACTTGGCTACTTCGCTTAATGATTGCATCGTTGCTAGAGCTCTTTAAGATCTAGATTGAATCACTCACGCAAAGAAAAATGTCATATTAATTGAGACTTTATTACATGACATACTTAATAGACATCGAAGAGCTAGTACCGACTTTGATGCATGGCCAAGATAGAGTCGAACTATTTAATCGGAGTCTATAGAATTTAAATTTTTTAAAACATCAACAGAATGGCCCCAAATGGACGTAAGGAGTGAAGCAGGCCCAGTTACATGTGGCTATGTCTCTACAACTTCACTTGGTCTTGGTTAATAGTAAACACATTCCTGCAGATAACTAAAAAGTGCATTCATTTTATCTTTTGAGAACTATATATTTGTTTATGTTGGGATTGGTTCTTACAAGAAGACTTCATTGGATTCAATGATAGCTAGGTCCAATAAGATGTGTGGCATGTTGTTGCCTGTCTCATGCGACTATGCGAGTCTCAATGGGCATATTGTCCTGTATGGCTTTTGGTGACACTATTTGGATCATTGTATTTGAGTCTCACTAAAGACTATTTAAACCTGACTTGAACTCGAATAAGCTTAAAGGAGTTAACTTGTTTAAGCCAAGCTCTTATTATGGTCAGGTTACATAATGATCCGAATAAAGGATTTCGTGCATATACGTTCATAAATTTCCTTGTTATTTTATGAAATTTCGTCAACTTTGCTTATGTTTTTGCTAGGGACGGAGCTGGGAACCCCATAAATTTTTTCGATGTAGTGTTAATTTTTGAAAAAAACATTGGTTTTTTCTAAATGAATCTTAAATGCACCCGGTCTTTCGAAATGTGTTTCCAGTATTACGGTTTAAAAGATTTTTGTGCACCTGGTCATATTTTGTCCCGGCTCCATCCCTGGTTTTTGCAATGTAGTATGCATTCCGATAAACCTCAACTAAACCAGACTAACCCAAACCCGAATAAGCCGAGCTACATCAGGGCCGGGTTCTCACACTCCTAATTCAACTTCCATATGTTCTGAATCTTTTCACTTGGTGTTCTTTGTAGTGAGTATTGTTTTTTGGTGGTCCTTATCTCTTTTGGGACACTTAGAGGCCATTTGGTTTGCATAATGTCTTTAAATGAATTGTAATTCATCGAAGAAATTGTAATTTGAATGAACTATAATTATAATGTAGTGCATTGTAATTGTAATGTAATGAATTGTAATGTGTCAAGGGAAATAAAACACGTGTTTGGTTGGTTAATAACATACTGTAACTACAAATAATAATAATAATAATAATAATTAAATATTAATATGTTAACTATAATTCGGTATTAACAATTACAGAAATAATAATAATAAAAATTTAAATAAAATAAAAGTTAAAAAGCTTAGATATTAAAAAATTATATTAGTTTATATTATTCAGTTATAAAAGCAATAATATTAAAATAACAAATTAAAAATAATAAACAATAAATTAATTATGATAATATATATCTAAATTATCAAAATTAAAAAGATATAATAAAATAACAATAACAATTAAAATTAATATTAATTATAAAATAATGATTAAAAATAATATTAATAATAAAACAAAATTTTAATAAAAAATATATAAATAATTTTAAAATGGTAAGTTTTTTCTTCTTCTAGTGTTGCTCTTTATAATGATGTCATTTTTGAGGACTTAAACGCAAACACCCTTTCAAACTTGCTCCCTCTTTGCCGCATATACTTACTGATCATCATCACTTCATTTAATCTCCTGCTATGGTTCTTGATGTGATTAAGAGTTTCCCTCGTGGGTACGTCTTGTGTTCGTGATGGTTTGCGTGCCCAACACTCTTCAGATTTAATACATATATGTTTTTGTTAAGATAGCATATTTCTAGATTTAGTGTTATAATATATGTTTCCAAAAATAGTTAAGTGCATATGGGTTTTTTAATATAATGAAATTTATAACAAACCAAAAACATAAATATTATACAAAAACTTCGATATCGATTGAAATACAATTAAAATATAAATTTCTAAAAAGCATAAATACATGAATCTAATCGATCTATACACGTGAGCACTAATAAATATTCAACACAAAATGGACATATGTGCACACTCATTGTTATCATCATTTTTAGAAGTCGGACATACATACACATGCGTGCCGTCAACTTTTTTTCAAAAGTCGAACATATGTGCACACTCATAGCTGTGAACATTCTTGTAATTACATCTGATACAAAGAAAAGTACAAAAATTAGCATCAATACTATTATTAAAATAGAATTGTGTTGAAATACATATATGCAACTAATAAAACATGTATGCACACTTGTTAGCATACATTCTTGTAATAATTGCTTCCGCTTCCTTTTTATTATTACACATGTATGCACACTTGTTAAAATACATATATGCAACTACTAAAGCATCTACAAAACATTATTTATATATTATTTTTAAAATTATGTTGAAACTATTAAACATACATGAAGTCTTTAAAAAAACAATAATTACACTTAATAAACACACATGTTCATGAGTACATGTATGTTTTAGAAAACATATTTATATCAGGATCCATGTAAATCCCTAAAGTCCATTACCTCCTCTGACGAAAAAGCGACTACACCAATCGATTACCTTCCCTTTGATTCACTCATTCTAATAATTTATTTAATCTTCTCCTAGTAGGTTTGTTACATATTAATTGGATTCTCTAAATAGTGGGAGGTGGTGATTCATATTTGACATATTGTTTTCTTCATCGATTTGGTAACTACTCGTATATCATTATTAATTAAACTCGGTTTATTCATGGGTTGATTTATGGCCGATTATGTTTATAAACCCTAGTTTCTAACTAGGGTTTAATTAATACGTAGCGATTACGTGGTTTGGTACTGGTTGTTTTCTTCTTGATCCGATTGTGTTCTTTTGGTTAGGGTTTGTTTATTTTCGTGTTGAATGGAGGATGTGCCTAACGTTGATATGGATGCCTCAATGGACTGTAGGCAGCGTGAACCTCATGTGGAGCCGGTTCCACATGATGTAAATCTTAATGATTCTGCTTTTCAAGGGGGTATGAATGCCAATGAGGTCGTGAAGCCGGTTTCACATGCACCTAGTGAACGGACTGAGAGTATTGATGATTCGGGGTTTTGGGATGCTGGGCCTCTTGGTGTTACAAGTATCTTGAATATGCAATATTTCCCATCTACTGTTTACGTTGTTCATGACACCACTAGGGGTGCTAATCTGCCTAGTGGTGATGGTATTAGTGTAGCTCCTAAAGCCGGCAGGATATATGTTTCTCCTTTGCCTAAGGACAAATTAACCGGTGCTACGCCAATTATTCCATCTGATGAGGTTAATACATTACCTATGTCGTATGTTGGTGCTACAAGTGCTACAAAATTTTCTAATGTTAATGGTGCTACGTCAATTGATTCGACGAAGCGCAAATCTAATTTTCGTAGGTTGGAGTGTAGTAAAAAGTCTAATGGGGTGGATCTCTCCCTTCCTATGAAAGTCGTTGAGGAGGTAAACTCTAAATTTGAGAATACCCTTTATGGTTATTTCCTTGGTAAACGTATTGCTTTTCCGGTTGTTGATTATTACGTTCGTAATACATGGGCCAAGTACGGTATTCAAAAGGTTATGATGAATGCGAAGGGGTTCTTTTTCTTTAAGTTTTCCACTCATAAAGGTGTTGATGATGTGCTTGAAAACGGACCGTGGATGATTAGGAATGTGCCAATTATTCTTAAAACGTGGAGTTTGAATACTAATCTGCTTAAAGAGGATTTGACTAATACTCCGATATGGGTTAAATTCCATGACGTGCCCCTTGCTATGTTTTTTGATAATGGTCTCAGCCTCCTAGCTACATTGATTGGTACGCCAAAAATGTTTTGCTAGGAATCATGGGGTCGAAGTAGTTTTGCTAGGTGCTTGATTGAAGTTAAGGCATATCAGGTCCTTAGGGAGTGCATCACTGTTGAGATACCATTACTTGATGGGACAGGATCTACTATTGAAAAGATTCGGGTGGAATACGAATGGAAACCGCCTCTGTGTGATACGTGTAAATTGTTTGGTCATACGCAGATTGATTGTCCTAAATCTGTTCCACTTCCTACTCAGCCTAAACAGACTGTTAATGATGGTTATCAAACTGTCACTAACAAGAATAAGGGTAGGAATGGTGGTCCAAGTGTTCCAGGTAAGGGAGGTTTTACTAAAGTGGGTCCTAAATTTAGGTATCAACCTAAAGCGCCTCCTCCTGAACCAAGGAAGGTGGATAGTGAGAAGAAGAAAGCCACTGGTGTGGCTAGTACGAGTGGGAAGAAGATTGCTACATCTAATCCTTTTGCTGCACTAAACACAATCGATTCTGATGACTGTGGCAATCCTACTGATGTAGAGGTTTCTGGTAATACAATGGATGCTATCTCTCGAGACAGGTAATGTATCACAAGATTCGCTTGTGAGTGATTCAATGGAAACTAACGCGGTTGGTCCTACCTGTATTGTTGAGAAAATTGGGGAGTTTGAAAGGCTTCTTATCGATGGGAAAGCTACTCTGGTCGATGATAATGGTAATCCTATTAAAAAGGTTGATTATCAGGGTTATAATAAGGATTTACCGGCTACTTCTTTTACTAAGAGGGTTAACCCGTTCACTAAGGTGGGAGAGATTGTGGATTCTGATAGTGATGATGAGGATGTTGTAAACACCTTTGATGAGTCGAGTAACCTATTTGGTGGTGGTCATGATCGCGAAGATGACTATGATTATGATAACTATGCGGATCAGGTTTACGATCTTCCAGGAAATTTGGATGCCTATTATGACACGTATGGTATCAAGCTCAAAGGTCTTGGTAGGAAGTAATGTTAGCTCCATAGGAGTCTAATGTTATAGTTTGAGTAGTGGTTTATTTTCTTATATAGAGAATAGGAAGTATCTTGTTATGTAAGCTTTTTGCCTATGTAACGGGCTGAGATATGGGCTCCACCCATATCCTTTGTACCTAAACTTTTTTTGGAGTAATATATTTACCGGTTATTTGACCTTTTACCCAAAAAAAAAAAACATATTTGTTTGGCAAACACGAAGTCTTTGAAAAAATAATAATAATGACACTTACTAAATAAAAAACATACATGTTTTAAACATTTCGTTTATGAGCAATCATTTTTAAAAAATATTTGTTTTAAAAAATACATGTTTTCATAATTCGGACATGTATGCACACTCGTAGCCGTCAACATTTTCAGAAGTCGAACATATATGCACACTCGTAGTCGTCAACATTTTTAGAAATCAGACATATATGGACACTCGTAACTGTCAACACCTGATACAAAGAAAAGTATAAAAAATTGCGACATTAATCTTTATTAAAATAGAATCACAAAGAAAAACATATTTCGTTGTATCAAAATGCTTTTAATCTTAAGACATAAGGAATTAAAAAAACTTAACAAAAATCATTTTTTAGTATCATAAAGAAATATATAAACGGACCAAACATAACTTATGCTATTTTTGATGATCGATATCAGCGGATTATGGTTGCGAGGAAGATTCGAAGAGGCTACGATAGTGAGGAAGATGGAGGCGGAAGATGGGTGGTGGATAATGGTTGAAGGTGGGGGAGGAAGATGGAGGCTAGGGTTTTTTTTGTGTGTATGAAAGAGAGACAGTAAATGAAAACAATATTTTAATTTGAAAGTAGTTGTAACTTACCCTAAATTCACGTATCACTTTTTTTTCCTTTAAAGAAATTTAAATAAATATGGAGAATTACTTTAACGACCCTGCGATTTTAAATAAATAAAATAAACTGAAATTAATTTACTAAATTTTGATTGGACAATATAGGTTCTCGCAGTTTTCGCATTTAAAGTGAGTTCTGAAAATAAAGTTTCAATATATATATATATATATATATATATATATATATATATATATATATATATATATATATATATATATATATCTATACATATATATGGGACTACATATGCCACGTGTATAATGCTTACTAGGCACTTTAATGTTGACATGGCACATTTTATGATGAGTTGGAAATGCCACCATGGCACATTTATCCGGTTACTTAATAAAAAAAAATTGTGATGCAACCAAGATTCGAACTTGGGTTGTTACATTCAAAACCAAACGCCCCAACCACTGAGGCTCAACACATATTTGAGTTTTATCTTCTACTTCCAACACAATATACTCAAAAGTCCTACATATTCTACTTCCAACCCAAGATGGGTAGTCACAGATCCAGCTTTTATTGGAGAATGGCAGTCAAATGTTATTCATAACCTCCCCCTTTTCAATGCTTAAACATTAAATCTTATCAAAACATCAAATCAATGACATCTTTATTAACTATTTAAAAGTATGCATCCTCTAATCCAAATGCATCCTCATATTAACACAAAACCCTAAATCCATGATCCAACCTAATCGAATCCACTAGCGGTCGGGTAAGATCTCATTAGTCAATTCATGAGTAATTCCGTATTCTGCAGCTGTTTCAATTATTGAATTCATGAGTGTTTCAATTATTAGGGTTTCTTTTAGTTTAATGGTCGCATTGATCCAAAGCACTGCTATAATTGAATCAGATATAATCTATTTGTTTCTATTTTGTGTTAATTTATGTGTTTTTATCTTGAATTTGTTTGATGTACAAGATCAATTTGTTTGCTGACATTTTGTTTTGTATGGTACAAGGCACATTCTCTTAGGAACATCAATCATTTACAATTTAGTTAATGTATATTAGAATATGTTGAATTTTTGTTGGTGTATGCAGGTTGGGTTTTCATCTCCGGCTCAAACCGGTATCATGCATGACCTTGGTCTTTCGTTGGAAGAGGTAATATCATACGTTAAATACTATTCTGTCATAAATTATTGTTGATAATTATGACTAAAATTATCATCTCCTTATTCATGTAATTTGTTAATATATCCTTTTTGGAAAATGTTATTCAGTTTCAATTCTTATGACATCCATATGAATTTGGTCCAATACAATCAGTTCTATTAGAACCGATATATTAGGAATTTGAATTCTTTGAATATATAGGGGTTCATATAAGGTTTTAGGTTGCTTTATTATGAAGCTTTTCTGTCACCAATATATTTTATTATCTACTATCCTGATGCACACTTGCAATATCTTTTGTGCATAACTACATGTCCTAGAAGAAATGTTATATATTGCTCATGTCATCAAAACATTACATCTTTCCATTTTGATTTTTGCGAGCAGGCTTCTTTGAACCCTCACTGTAAAGTAAACCACCAACAAAGGCGTGTTCGTTAGAAAACATGTTAAGCATTTAATCCAGCTCACTTGTATCAATGGCTTCACAACTCTCTGAAGCCGAAGAAAGAGAACGTGCTTTTTCTACACGTGGACGTTGGTATCAGCTTCGTTCAATAGCTGATGCAGAAAACCTTCTCCAATATATGGTCAACTCTCTTGCAGATGCTAGGTATAAAAATGGTCATTTTATTACTCTAATACTAAATTACATGAAGTAGATAAGTACTTATTTTATGGTTCTATCTAAATAGGTGCCAATCATGGGAAAAGGATATTGAAATAAAATAAATGGAAGAGCAATTGGAAGACCTTGTGGGTATCCTGAGACAAAGTGAGCTAAGAAGAAAAGAAACTGAAAAGGAGCTTAAAGTAAGGGAGCAGCAAACTGTCGCTATTGCATTGGCTTCATCCACTCCGGTATGACACTAATACATGAAATAGTCTATATTACATTCAAATAAAGAGCTGATAATGATAAACCACTATGGACATGTTTTTGTTGTGGGTCCTGTATTTAGAGCTGAGGACTCGTATGGTATATAAGAGAGTAAACATGATACACGTTTTGTTTTTCTCAAGTTCTTTTATCGTGGCAGAAAACTTAATCTGAGCCTTATTATCGAATTGGTTTTGCACTTACTACACTTTGGAAACAGCTTAAAAAACAAGCCTCGACAAGTGATGAGAAAATGTAAACTTAGTGTGGCGATATGATTTCCTAAGGTTGATCATCAATACATTTGAACATGTACAAAAGTCTATATGTTATTCAACAATCACGTTTTTGCTAATGTGAATATTGATCTGCTTCACCTTACAAAAGTGGTCGATAAGCTCATTAAACATGGCTAGAAGTTGATTTTCATATTTCGATCAGATTTATGTTTCACATAAATAGCTTTGTCTCCTAAGTATGAGCTGATCCACGTTTTTTTTTATATAAATTTGGAACACAATTGAAATAGAAGATCTGCAAGTTCTGGTTATTATATCTCAAAAAAATTGTTTCTTTTTGTGCAGATTTACCAGGATAGACTTCGGCAGTAGCCAAATAGTTGAGGTCAAAGTCCAACGTTCTGGAGCTCAACTGATATTGCTTCAAATATCATGTATCATGCTCAATACAATCCACATTTTCCGCCTATTGAGTTTCAACACGAACAACCATACTTTGCAGCCGAAAGCTTTCATGACCAGCTAATGCAGGTAAAATCTTAACCTTAACTTTCTTTATTTGATTGCAAGCATCCATATAACATATGTCAACCGTTCGTGACCAGCCATTGACGGAGCTTCAATAAGGCAGGCAGGGGTCATGGCCCCCCCAAATATTTGAGTTATTCTTAAAGATTTAGTATTATATTTGCAAAGTTATAAGTGATATGTGTGATTTTACATTATGGCCCCTCCAAAATTTTGAAAACCAAATACATAAAACGAAAGGTTATATTGCACATGAAAGTCATAATGTACAAATATCTTTATAAATGCATGTACTCTACCATTAACACCAAGATATATGTACATTGATCACATTATTTTAAAAGGATTTAGCATATCCAATTATCCAATGATCATGCTATCATCATATATAATACTAAGTTAATATCCAACTGTCTATAAACTATATATACAATAGATTTTATAGGCTTTGAATCGGCAATGTAACTATGCAAAAATCCACTTTGTTCTTGCAGACATGCAGACAACTTGGTAGTTTCCATCGTAAAAAAAATCGCTAAAAGGTTTGATTTAAAGCCTATAACCGCTGAGTTTGAAAACATCATTAAAAGTCGTTGAGTTTGTATTGCTCTAGCGTTTATTTCTACCTATTGTATTTATTTTTGTATTCCATGATTTATTTATTATAACTAGATGGTGTCCAAACGATTCCCCCCCCCCCCTCCCCCCCCCCCGCCCCCCAAAAAAAATATGTCCAAGCTCCGTCCATGTGACCAGCTAATGTAGGTTTGTTTTCATTCTATTTTTTTTATATTCTGGATATTGCAACTTAAAAGATCTAAGACCATGTTTACCCAAAAAAAACTCACATTTAAACACCCCCTATAAATCAGTTTGAAGGAGTTATCTTATTGTACTATATTATTGTGTCTAACCGCAGATCAGATGGATCCCACTTTTCGATATTTCTGAGCGCCTCTCCCCTCTATATAACATGCCACATCTTCAAGGTGTCAGTAGCAAAAGTAACGTAGGACAAAAGCTTAACCACCAAATTGTGCAAATAACATGGTAAAAATCACTAACGATTGGGGTGTTTGAATATGCATTCAGGAGATCGATATTGCATCTTTGTCACATTGTCAAGTTTGGGCCCGTCAAGTTTTGGCTTTCTTTTGTATACTTGATTTTAACCTTGATTATAAAAAACTTTTATTTATAAAACAACCCTTATTATAATCAAATTAGCCACCACCACGTACTATATATATAATCAGTGATATGGTTGAGGTTTGGTTCCCTCAAAATCCCCTATCACAGATAAGTTATCGAAATTGATACTTCCTCACAATCTCCTCATTTTTGGATATTTGATATATTTGCTTTAGTAATGCTCCTTAAGTGGGCCTGCTGATCTGCATCAGTTATTTGCTTATGATTCGATGAAGAAAACTTTGCCTCCTAAACCCGGAGAACAAGCGAAACTGCATGTGCCGTAGTCACTAATTGCTGGTGCTTGTGCTGGAATTAGCTCCATATGCACTTACCCTCTCAAGTTACTCAAAATGCGGCTGCTGTCGAGGTACAACTGACTCTCATTTTTTAAATAATTTAGAATATCCAATTATGTTATAGATCCATGGAATAGTAAATTGATTGCGTGCATAGTTCGTTAGTACTACTTAGTAGTGTTCAACTATTAATATAATACTCACTCACCATCTGTCCCATGAAAAGCTGCAAAATTTACCTTCATTTTCAAAAGTAGGAACTTAATATGTAAATTATGGATTAGGATCCTCTAATGTTCAACTCCCCCATGTTAGCATATATGAGATAAACAATCGGTAGTTCCCTACTTATGTGTTGGTAAATTATATCTAAATGTAAACCGGAGTTAACTTACTCATTTGTATTAACGTACTCACTTTGTAAAACTACAACTGATCTTAATTCTGCGGCATTAGCTTACAACGACTCTGGGTTTACAAAGTGAATATATATTTTTGAACATATTATATTAACAAGAAGCCATAATCTGAGTTTTTTAAAAAGACATTCCCAACAGCTATATAAAAAATACTCAACTAATATAGGTTATGAGTTAAAGGCATTTAATCTTTAACTTCGTTATTCGTTTTAGCAGTTACTTTGATATTAGTATATTTTTTGATATGGAATTTTTCGCTCATGCTTCTCAGTCCCTCACTCTCTCAAAGGTGATCTAGGAGGACATTGGACTGCTGGAAGGACTTTCTTTGCTATATAGTCTCTAAGTTTTAGAATCACGTGCAAAGAGGACAAATATCAACCATTTTGTATGTTTATTTATAGTGATTTACTGATTATATACGTTGTGAAAAATATATCAATGTTTGTGACTATGTTATTTCTTCTTAAAAAAGCACTTTTACACTTTAATAAAAGTCAAGGACAAACATTGTTGCAAGTTGGGTTGTTTCTACGTAGGCCGGTAATCTACACGGAAAACTTTATGTGGTTGTTTCCAAGTCAAGACGAAAAAGGGTTTGAATGTTCTTTGTTGTGATAAAGACGACGAATATAAAAACTACACAACAAACGTTGTGTATAAAAAAGTTTTATTTCGTATATGAAAAATAAGCGTCATGTAATTTATTTGTGCTCATACTTATCATTGTTCTTTGGTCAAATGACAAAAAAATGCATTGAACTTGACACTTTATGTGATTGTGTGTAGCCAACTATTTTTTTTCTTATTGTATGTACTGAACTTTCAAATTTCGATCATTATGTGTATTTTGTGACTATTCTGCCATGTAAAATGACCATTTTACCCTTCGAAATTTGAAAAAATTAAGGGTAAAATGGTCACAAAATACACACAATAATCGAATTTTGAAAGTTCAGTACACACAATAAGAAAAAAAATAGTTGGCTACACACAATCATAAAAAGTGTCAAGTTCGATACATTTTTTTGTCATTTGCCCTTGTTCTTTTTTGCATATAATACATGAACAGTTGAACACTCTTTATTTTTTTAGTTTAACACATTTGCCGTTATTCATTATTTCTTTACGTCCATTTAAATTTTGTCAAACATTTTTATGAAGCGTACCCGCCCATTGGGCGGGTCATGAAGCTAGTATATATATATATATATATATATATATATATATATATATATATATGTGTGTGTGTGTGTGTGTGTGTATGTGTGTGTGTGTGTTTTTTTACATGAAGCTAGAAATTCATATCTTTCACAATTTATCTTTTCTAATATAAGCTTATATGGCAGTTTTTGACCCGGACAATTGAATATTTGTTAGGAAATAATTACCACAACCTATTAACTTCTCTGTCTCAAATTTATTGTCTACATTTTTTTCCTTTGAGTTGCCTCATATTATTGTCTACTTTTAAAAAAAAATTAAATTAAATTAAGTTTACCATATCACTCTCCCTTGAAATTATTATTACAAATTTTAAAAAATTATAAATTAAGAGAAACTTTGTCATTCTATATAAAATAAGAAAAAGAAAACTACAATAATGATGATTTTTTTAAACTGTGTACTTTTATGTTAGTGAACAATTACTCTGGGAAGGAAGGTGTATGTATGTATTATCAATCAAGAACTAACAACAATATGTGTATGCAACCACAGACAAACAATATGTACACGTATTGAAAGTATTCATTAGATTACGCAAGGCGGCCAAGTATGACCTTAGCATAAAATTTGACAAGTACCTAAATCGAGCTCTTTTATTGAGTCCAATTTAGCTTAACTTTTCTTTTGTTATGTAAATTATTTTTTCAGAAACCCATTTCTCCTAAAAAAAACATTTGCTAAATTTTCCTTTTGTTATATAAACCATTTTAAATTCGTAAAAGGTTAAAAAGTAACTATTTCCAGAGGATGCCTAGTTACAAAAGAATTATCGTTTGTTTTCATAAAAAGTCAGTCAAATTAAAAAGCTACAACCACCTTTTAAAAGTAGTGCTATAGCAATATCTACAACTACATTCTATTTGTAGTGAGCTACATATGAATTCTAGAATGTGATACCGTTTTTCAGGTGTTAAAATGACTAAATTATTTTTTATTTAATATATCATTAAATAAATACTTACCTTAAATTTTAGCGAAATGTTAACAATCGCCACTAGGGCTATTTTTAATAATAAATGTTTCATAAATTCTGCTCATAGCGAGATATAACTAAAACATATGCTTTTCTTTTTTCGCTGATATAACTAATGAGGAGAGTAAATTGCATTTGTGTTTGAGATATTATGCGAATAGAGGTTAGTGATTTTGAATGATTTTATTTAGATATCATGTATTGTCTATAACATAAAATTTAGAAATTAGTTGGTTCGTTGTTAATAACAACCAAAATTAGTTAGTTGATAATAACAACCGTTAAGGTTGTTTTTAGCAAAACCTCAGTTAATCGGTCATTTCTAGAAACTTAGAATGAAGTTTTAGTGTAACATAGTGTAATTATTATAATATTCTAAAACAATAAGATTTTTTTCTCTATAGTCTTTGGATAGAAAATGCATCTATAAAATCAAGTAAAAAGGTTCTACACTAAAATGACACTAACTCTTCTTAAATAAGAATAAACTTGCGCGAGTTGAAGTAAAAAGCTGTTAAAACCTTAAAAATTAAAATCTTGTTTTTTCCAATAAATTTGTAAAACCAATTGACATTGAATCATAAAGGCATCTAGTTCAACGTCAAATAAATACGTGAAAAGATTAGTTAATGCATTTGAATTTGGAAGTTAGTTATATGTGTAAACATAAATCAAAATTAGTATAGGTATTATGTACTAGTTTTTATACGTTATGAACACGGGCTTTAAACAACAACAACGATAGCAGCAACAACAACAAACAAGAACAACAACAACATTAACAACGACAACAACAGCACTAGCAACATCATCGACCTCACCACCACCAACAACAACTACAATTGCAACAACACCAACACCAATAACAATCATGTTGTATATCACAACTAAACCTATGTGTATGCACGAGTTAAAATGGTAAAAAATAAAATACTCCGTACAAATAAGGGGATACTCACATTATTAGTTATGATAAAATTATACTAGTCACAAATCTATGACCAAAGTAGAGTTTTTAACCTAGTAATAAAAAGGAGTGAGTGAACTAAATCTATATATAAGGTATTCTAATTATCTATCCTAACTATTAAAGGGGGTTTAATCTGAGAGATTGGCACGGATTTGGTATTTCTAATCAACTAATAATAAAACTAAAAAATGCAAGTAAATAGTGCTAAAGGAGGTAAGGTCGATGTCTTATAATATGAGAACATGCTAGCCATGTTCATCATATCAGGTCATAGTAACTCATCTACCAGTGCAATGACTAATTTGCTACTTCCGTTGGTGAGTCAAGGAATGTAAACTGAGACTCGAGGCGCATGGATTCGACCTTGTTAGTACACTTCCTATCAATGGTAGACTAGGATAGATGGTCATGTTACCTAGCCCTATGCATATTTGCCCTTAACCCGATGGTCACAATATTAATAAGCTTTAAGCACGCATAAAGTGCTTCAATTATTAAGGATAATCTATCTTGGCAATCACATACAAAGTGTAACTACGTAAACCCTTGTGAATGGTCATCTATAAGGGTTCTCACGCTAACTTACTTGCCTTAATCATGCAATGACTAGCCTAGGGATACATTCGACCTTTAGTCCTAATGGAAACCACCGTGAAGCTATGTTATCACGCATACCAACCATATAATACGGATCACAAATCACCGAAATGCATCTCTAACCTATGATCTAGAGAATAGCCACAACACTTAAAGAAAGTAAACAAACGTAAATGAGCACGATAAACATAAGAGATATCAAACGAAAATGAAACTAATCGAGTAAATGAATAAAAACAACTAGATAATCATAAACATGGCTAACACCTAAGGGTGTTAAACCCATAATCTTAGTAACAATACACAATGATTGAATCAAAGCTATACGATTCACATGGAGTACGCCTTACTCTTCAAAGTCATGCAAGGTCTTGATTTCGTTTAAGTATGATGATACGGCGCATACAGTTAACACTAATACGCCGTATAGGATGTCAGCTCAACATGTATTTTCTTTAACTTATTCATTTAGGATCCAAATAATGCCGATACGTGCTCCTTATCTATAATTGCTCTATAAACACTAAGAATAACAAAAGTAAATGATAAAGTAACGATTTTTATATAAAATGATACTCCCTCCGTCCCATAAAAACTGTCCAGTTTGACTATTTTGAGTCTTTCTTTTTCAACTTTGACCTTAAATATTTTTGTTTGCGTTATATAATATTTTATGAAAATCATACCAATGAACATACATTTAAATCTCAATCCATTCATATATTTTTTATCAAGTGTTGTACAACGTAAACGATAATATTTAAGGTCAAAGTTGTAAAAGAATGACCTAAAAAAGTCAAAGTGGACAGTTTTTGTGGGACGGAGGTAGTAGTATATATGAACAATATATATGGGATAAATGACGTATAAATATAGTACTCATTTGATTACGTCAATACAATATATATATTAGTCATGAGTCTCGTATTATATTGCAGGACCATATGGTCTCGTAATTTATCGCTAATAATGTTTAGATTATACTTTGCATGTATAACCAACAAAAATACACCGTATATCTATACTACTATATAAAGCATTTAAGTTGTGGGCTCCACAAAAAAATTAAGATAAGGAGCTCTAATAATTGAATGACATGTGTCACTTCTTTAACTAAAAAATAACAAAAAAAGATGAGCTATAATAAACTAAAATAAAGAGCTCTAATAATGGGGTGACACATGTCACTTCTTAACTAATTAATCATCTTTATTTTTAAATTTAAATATCTTTTAATTCGTTTAATTTTTTTATAATCTAATTTTCACCATATTTTTTAAAATTTTGTGCTCTTTAATTCAACATCTATTTTGATATATTTTTATGAGTTTTTAGTTTTTACATTTTTAGTAGGTTTATTTTATTTTGATTCAAATTTTTATAACTTTAACCCTTATTTCAATAATCAATACAAACTTTATTTATCAAAATCATTTACTTTTGGGAAAGTGTATGACGGGAAAGAGATTGTGAAAGTCATTTTATATGCGGGAATAATGATGTCACGGGAAAGATACGGAAAACTCAAACAAACACATACAACTAACACATATACATTTGGAGTGTTGTGAAATGAATTCACTAAGCGGGTAGGGAATTGCGAGGAGAGTTAGGTTAGCAATTCATTTACTATATTTATTATATAACTATATTTATTGCCGCCGCTGTGCGCTGGTATCCAACTAGTATGTTTAATATATTAGCTCAATACTTAAATAACAGATATATGCCAATACGATCAGTGACGGAGCAAATATTGTTTGGTCGGATGAGCCATTTTTTTTCAAGTAAAAGAAATAAATCGTAAAAGTTTTATAATAGAAGTTACTCATTTCAACCATACATGACACTCTTTAACATCATTATAATCAGTTAAGACTATCTAAATTGTGACAACTAATGAATAAGAAATCATAATCAGTTTAAATAATATATTAAAAAAAAAAAAAAATAAATAAGAAAAAAAAAGATGGTACTCGTAAATATTCTACTTAAAGTAGGGATGCTACATCTTCAAATAAGCAAAAGGGCTAATAACCTTTTAAAGCACTATACTTGTCAAAATGGCAGTTCTGCGTAGCGAATTAAAAAAATAACTCTTTTAGACATTAAAGTTGACATTTCTGTCTTTCTTTAAATATTAAGACCATATTATGACCATTTTACCCTTCGAAAAATATTTCAAAAAAAAAGAAATTCGAAAAAAAAATCATAAATTTAAAAAAAAAGGTATTTTGAAAAAAAAAATTCAAAAAAAATATTTTGGAAAAAAAAATTCGAAAAAAAAAGTCTTTCGAAAAAAATTTAGATAGAGTAAAATGGTCATAATACTTAAAGAAAGACAAAAATGTCAATTTTAATGTCTAAAAGAGTTATTTTTTTAGTTCGCTACGCATAACTGCCATTGTTGACAAATATAGTGCTTTAAAAGGTTATTAACCCTAAGCAAAAACCAAACACCAACATAGCTAACATGATGATGAAAAACTAATAATTACTTGTACATTACTTCTCATCAGTGTCACGATTCATTAACCAAATATGATGCCTTCTTATTTTAATCTGGATGAACCAATTCTTTTAATTTAATCTAGTTTGAGTGGGCCAAAAGTAATTTTGTAAACTAAATTACATTTCAAATATATAGTTATATACAACCAACTTATATCTAATAGAAGACTTGGGTTGGCCGTGGCCCATCCTAGCTTCTACATGGCTACGTCCTTGACTAGGATTGTTCTGAATTTTATTGTTAAATCGTTTATTGGCCACCTTACAATTAAAAATGCCATTGTCTTAACGGTAGAATTTGTATATGTAGTTTACTTGTGAACGTAACACAAATGGTATATGGAGCTTCATGATTGCAAGGTATATTAATAAATCGGCATGACTATGAGTAGATTATTGTGATTAACTGAAAAACCTTATAATAAGGTTATCTTGTGTTTTTTTGGATTGTTGGAGTTAGTTTAGATCATAATATTTATATTAGTTTTGTATTTTATGGACATTTTTTGTGTTTGTATATATATATTGTACCCAACTCTTTAGTACTTTTGTTAGGTCACTAGTTTTACAACACAAGCTTACTAGAAAGAGATAAAGGCGATTGAACAATTATCCAAACACACACACACACACGTTAAGAGTAAAACCGGTTATGCGTAGATGTGAGTGAAAGAGAATAAATTGAACAACCAACCCTCAAGTGAGGGTTATTACATAGTATTTATAGGCAAGGAGCTAGGGCAACACTCCCACTCCTTCCCTTTTCTTTATTGGACATGGGCCTAAGCTTATGGGCCTTCTACATAAGCTAGACCTTAAACAAACATAAATGCCATAATAAGCTACCTATTACATATGAGTAACTAACACTTGAATTATGGTTTAGGAGTGATTCCAACAATCTCCCCCTCAAGTGTTGGTGATGAGAAACGGTGAAGGCGTTGATGTAATAATAGCTTTGACGTCTTCTGACATTCTTCTTTCTTGTGAGAAGAAATGCCTTGATTCGAACAGTCTCCCCAGTGTAGAGAGATAGTTTTCTTTGAACAGTTATGTTGGGTTTCTTGATTTGATGATACAAAACAATAAAGAATGAAACATCAAGGGCTTAAAGTGACAAGAAGGAAATCTACAAAAAGATGGAGGGACTTGCTTGCGAAAGTAGATTTATTATAATTGGATGGCGTCAAATCTATGGTCGAATAACAACATCTTAATATGTTATGTTTACTGAACCACGGTACATCTTAATATTATGTACATCTTATATTTGCATGTCGGCCAATTTATGGTCCAATCTAAAACGTGGAATAAAATATCACGTTAAATTGCATATTGTTATCAAAAGATCATTATTTACGAATAGTCTATTCTTTTACATGAGATTATGAAAAAGTCCGCACGATCGGACCTATTTTATCTTTTAATCCGCACGATCGGACCTATTTTATCTTTTAGTCCGCACGAACGGACCTATTTTGTATTTTAGTCCGCACGATCGGACCTAAGAAAATATCCGCACGATCGGAGCTATTTTATTTTTTAGCCGCGAATTAATTCGCGCAGATACTGTTTTTACGGTTGGTACGCCTGTTCGCGCTCGAACAACGCAGTCGTGATAAATCTACCCGCATTAGGCCGTGCGTTCAGACATCTTCGCAGAGAACGCCTACGCGTGAACACCACGATGCTAGTCAATCGCCATGAGCGCACTGGACCAAAGGCCGTGGTATAAACATCTGCGATCATCCACAAACGTTCGAGTCTATGCGGTTACGATAAATCCATCTGCGTCTATTAGTCGCGGTCACGGTACATCCATCCGAGTTTTTATTTTATACATTAAAAACAACAACATAATTAATTCTTTCGTCGGTACGCATCCCACGGCGGGTGCACACTGCCATTTTTCGTATATGCTATGTGCTATATATTTTTTATGCTATGTGCTATATATATTGCTTAACTTCATTAGGTTTTATATGCTGCGATTCGCGGCATATACTTTTAATCTTTGCATTCAGTGTTTTTCGCAGATTAAGCAAGTTTAATGCTCCTACACGAGTAGCACCATCAAACTTGGGGGGCTACCAGGGTATATACTACTACTGTTTCCGTGCGCAGGTATATTTGGAAGCAGATCGAGGACGAATTTAAATATTCGCACCATCGTGCCGCAGCGGAGACGTCCTCTATCGGTTGTAAAGACGGATGTAATGCGCGCAGAAGCACGTCTTCTGTCGTACTTCTTTGTCGCCCACAGCGCGCACTTCTGCTACATAAGCACGTCTTCTGTCGCACTTCTTTGTCGCGCACAGCGCGCACTTCTGCTACAGAAGCACGTCTTCTGTCGCACCTCTTTGTCGCGCACAGCGCGCACTTCTGCTGCAGAAGCACGTCTTCTGTCGCACCTCTTTGTCGTGCACAGCGCGCACTTCTGCTACAGAAGCACGTCTTCTGTCGCACTTCTTTGTCGCGCACAGCGCGCACTTCTGCTACAGAAGCACGTCTTCTGTCGCACCATGTTGCGTCGCTACTGGTACAAAATGTACGCCCTTATCCAGGATGCAGCATGCGGGATCCACTTTCAACTACGCGGCCATGAACAGAACTTAAGTTTAGCATAACATAACCATGCGCTATCTAATACTAAACTTGGGGGGCTTGTGGACGTATGGTCCGGACTGGGCCAGGAATGGGTCAGGCCCGGCAGATACGGCCCACTCTACACCTAAACCCTAATCCATGTCCTATATATACATGACCGGTTATCTCTAACCCTAACTAACTTTGATATATGCTACATCGCATACTAACTTGACCGTCGGAGGTGGACCCCGGGGCTACGGCCTCGGGTCCACTCCTAACGGGTTCTCTTTGTTGACAGGTCTACTAGGGCTCGAGAAGACGACTAACGGCCCAAAGAGAGTCGTTGAATCCTGCCCGCGCCAGATTATGCATCAACACTAATCCTCTAGTATATAAAGAGGACATGGGTGTAGGTTTTAAAATATAAGTCTTCTATAATGTAGACGTCTAAAGGTGTGTGTGTGTCCTAGGCGTGTAGTTATTTGTAAACGCCTAGGTTAGTGTTAGTTTTGTTAACCCCCAAGATCAAAGAAGTCTTTGATCCCTGTTACATTTAGGTAACACGTTATTAATATAATTGGAGGTGATGGTGAATGAAACCTTGTGTCAATAACATAGTTGTTTGTTTAATTCCGCTGTGCATGTTCTTTATCTATGTTATTGTTAAACCCTAAGGTTCAAAACGATCTCAAGGAGTCTATCAAACTCCACAATTGGTATCAGAGCTTGGGGAGCTCGTTACCTAGGGATTCGCAAGGTTTTTCGATGAAGAAGATGGAAAAATTCGAAGCTGGTACAAAGTTCGTATTTTTCTGCAGCACTGTTTTAAAATGACGATAACTTTTTCGTTAACCGTTGGATCGTAACGAAATTTTTGGTGGACGTTCTCTATATATTTATCTATCTTTTCACCGGAGGGATTGTCGATCTGAGCTCTCAATCAGAAGTTATTAAGTGTCGAAGTCTGCTGCAGAAGGAGGTTTTCAATATCGGATTTTTGGGTTTTCTTGGATATTCAACTTCCTAAATCCGTGTTTCTTTGAATTAATTCATTATGGAAGTTGGTTATATGTTGTGTGGTGTCTTTACTTAATGGAAGAAAGCAGCTTTGATAGTGTTTTCTCGAAACCACTGATAGTGTATTCTCGAAACCACTGATAGTGTTTTCTCGAAACCACTGATAGTGTTTTCTCGAAACCACTTCCAGTGTTTTTACGAAACCACTCCTAGTGTTTTCTGAAACCACTCCTAGTGTTTTTACGAAACCACTCCTAGTGTTTTCTGAAACCACTCCTAGTGTTTTCTTGAAACTGTGGAAAACTAGAAGAGGGGGAGGGGGGGTTGAATAGTTTTACCAATTAAAAACTTTCTTTTAAATATTTAGATCGACTTATGTCAATCTATTTGGTTGTTTATGTTGGACGTTGATAGATAGATATATAAACATATAATGAAAGATAAAGAGTAAGAAGCACATCACCACGACACAAGTTATTTATAGTGGTTCGGCTACAAGGACACCTTCCTTGCCCTACTCCACTCCCTGAGTCACCTACTCGAGAGTTCGTAAGCACTACACCAACTCCTTATGGCGGAGAATCCTTCACAACGTCGCTTAACCTTTTTCCGGTACAAAGCTAAATACCGAGTTCTTTCACACCAAGGCGAACCACACCTAACACAACGTCGCCTACCCTTTATACGGTGCTAGGCTAACCACCGAGTTCTTTCACACCTTAGGAGAACTAATCCTATCACAACGTCGCCTACCCTTTATTAGGTACTAGGCTAAGCACCTAGTTCCATTATGGAGGAACTACTACCCTTCACGACACAACACCTATTATCAAGAAGATCTACTCCTTGTTACAACACCATCAAGGATATCACCATCCTTGTGAATAAATAAACACATATATGTATAACGATGCACCTCATCGATTATACGACCTAAGCATTCTTCCCAAATGCTACTTGATTTGATTCTTCGGCATCCTTCACTAATGCCTTTGACACAACGCTTGGCATCCTTCACTAATGCCTTCGTCTTGACACCTTAAGCATTCTTCACTAATGCTTTGACGCGGATGATCAGTATCTTTCACTAATGATTTCATCTTGACACTTTCGGCATTCTTCACTAATGCCTTCAACCCAACATCTATGGAGAAAAGAAGAACTATCAACATGAGAACCTTCGTTGTCTTGATGATGACGAAGCATGGCAACTCATGGACTTGAGCTTTGCACGTCTTCAAGATGTGGTGATCTTTCCTCTAATAGGAATCTACAAGATCACACAAAAACAAAAGAGAAAAGCTACATAGATCTCTTGGATCTGAGGTTAGAGGGTTAGAATAATTGGGGGAAGTATGTATGTAAAGGGATGAATAGAAAGGAAGAAATGGCTCTCTATTTATAGAGGAAATTCACTACTGTTTCCCCGGATCCCACGGATCCCTTCCACTTGGGATCCGGCTAGCACAAAGCTAGGGATCCGTGGTCCGCTCCTCTTTGCCCATGGGTATTTTGGGTTATGGGTCATGGGTCATGGGTTATGGGTTGATCCATGGTTTTCAATCTAGATACAATGTACCTTAAGGATACATTGAACTTGTGTAAGTGGTATATATAAAACCATGGGTTATGGGTCAAAAACCATTTGCTAGTTTTTATCTATTTAGTATATACTTGCTTTTACCCATTTTAGTATATACTTGTTTTTACCCATTTTAGTGTACTTAATATAAGTATGTATTAACCCAATATGTAAACACTAGTTGTTGTACATATGTATCTAACTCATAGAGTTACTTAAACTTGTTAAGCCAATATGTAAACACTAGTTGTTGTACATGTGTATCTAAAATATAAAATCACTTAATCTTGTTATAGTGTTTTATATGAAAAACGTAAGTGTGTTATAAAACTATTAGTTCAAACCATTTATGTATTTTATTTGTTTCGTTAATATGATTTTACTTTTGTTATCGACAAAACATTAGAAGATCGTAAAATATAAATAAACGTTTTTACAGCTTATTTGTATTAACAATCTCCCCCTTTTTGTTGATGACAAAACATAAAATTATTTTAAGTAAAAGCTAAAATTCGTAAACGTTTGAATTTGTAGTTTTTACTTTCTTCTCCCCCTTTTTGTCGAAACAAAAAGTGTTTGAAGAAACTAACACAATTTTTATAAGAAAAATTATAAAATATGTAATGAGAGCAAGTGACGGGAATGGTACTCGTCTTAACTCCCCCTTGACGAGTCCATCCCTTTGAAAAAGGGCGTCAAGGACATAATGTAAAATAAGCTACTTGTGTTTGCAATTAAGTTTGCAAATGGTTCGTCTAAGTGACGAAAATGTGCTCCCCTCGAATATTGCAAAGTTGCAATGGGGTATCATGAAGTGTAGTCCAAAATTGGATTAAGTTGCAAATGATTTTGCAATATTGTTTGACACAAAGCTCCCCCTAGCTTTTATGGTGTCAAAATCTTCATGTGTTATTTTGAAAATCTACAAAGTAAAGATTAGAAAAACAAGAGTATAGTGCATAATTTCCTGCAAAAGAGACTCAAGTTAGTAGAAATTTGTGCTTCTGTACCACGGATCCCACGGTTCCCTTCAAGGAGGGATCCGTCCAGTTATTAGGAAGGGATCCGGCTATCTGTTACAGTTTCTTCAGCAGTGAAGAAATGTCAATGAGATAAGTGTACAATAATACAAGCACAACACATATAATAATCATGACATAAAAGTATTCATTCAATAAAACAAGAGATACACAACCAAATCTCTAAAAACTAAGAGAATGAACTTTAGCCATATAAGTACTACCAATACTAATCTTAATTCGGGATATAGAATGTGAAAATGTGCTTAAGTCTAGGGATGGGTGGACTTGTTGAATTGATCCAACTTTGCAAGAAGATGATTGAACATGAAATGTATCTCATTTCGTACTTCTTGAACAAGTCCTTGAGTTTTTAGACAATTTGGGCAAGTATTGTCTTGGTTTGGCCCCGAAGGAAAAAGGATGTTTTGAGGGGGCTCAATGTGTGTTTGAGGGTCTTCATTTTGAGAAGTAGGTAAAGGTTCTAAAAATGAGGGTGGTAATGGAGCTTTTTCCATATCATCAAGGTTGTTCCTTGTTTCCCATGATGGGCTAGTTGGTGTTGTAGGTGGTTCCCGATTCAAAGAAAAGGTTGGTGAATGGGAGGTTCTTGGTGATGAATGAAACAATGAATATATGTTTGGATGCGGAAGAGGCTCATTCAATGAGTGTAGTCCATTCTCAATGAATGAAGGTTTTGATGGCATGCTAGAACTATCCATGTTAGGTTTGGAACTAGATGATCCCTTTTCTAGTTTGAAGGATTTGATGCTAATCCTTGCGGTTCTCTTAGCTTTTGTTGGATGGGTTTGGTGAGGTGGGATTCTAGAGTCATTATCTCTAATAGGGGATGTTTCGGTGGATGAAATTTCATGGATCATTTGACCCTTTCTTTTGGATGATCCTATGTTTGAGGAGTTGTTGCTAAGAGCTTTAGTCATGGTGATGAAGGTGCTAATGTGAGCTTCAAATTTCTGATTCTTTTGAGATGTGATTAAGAGTGGTGACTTAGTCCTAAGGTGTGTTTGGTTATAAAGGAAAATTTGAAATAGGAAATTAAATCCTTGACCACTTAGAGGATTAGGCATACTCTTGAGATTTTGATCAGCTCTAGGAAGGTAATTAATGAATGCTTAAAGGTGGTTAGAGAAAAAGATAACTTGAACTTGAATTAAGGAGGCTAATCGTTATTCTTTCTGTATGTACGGATCCCGCGGATCCCTCTCAGTAGGGATCCGCCTGGTTATAGACCAGGGATTCGGCTATCAGACAGGTTCTAAGTGAAGTCATCATGCCTTTGTAAGGTTTCAAGTGATGGATTTCGAGGTTTTGACTTAACTTTGAAGTTTATAGCTGTTGGATATCTCAAATCCTCAACCATAACAAGTAATGGTACTTAATGATGGTTAGACTAAGAATACTTACCTTGGGTAATCTAACAATTTATTAGTCAAGGTTTTCTTTCAATATGTTGTGAGAAAAATGATGATACTAAGTCCTAAAAAGTCAGATGATGTCCTATAATGGATTCACTAAAATCTATAAAAATAAAAAGAAACTTATTTTTGGCTCTAATTTTGAGTCAAAGGAGATTGAGATCAATTTGCTAAAATTGAAGGACATATCAATCTAAGTGCTATCAAATGTGATGGATAATGTGTGAGTGTTGGAGCGGAATAATGGTGAGTTTTGACTAGTTGGAAGTGTTCTAGTGGACTATTTTGATGAAGCTAAATCTGTTTCTCACATCAGTTGCATACGGATCCCACGGTTCCCTTATGGTAGGGATCCGGCCAGTTGAAACTCTGGGATCCGCCAATCTGTAGATCAGAAGGCTTGCAGAAAATGGGCAGCTTATGCATATTATAGAAAATGCTTTTCTTAGTTGTTTCTAAGTAGACTAAGGGCAAGAACATAACTAATAAGACTTGTATCAAAGTGGGAAACACTCGAGTTCCTAGAATGAGTGACGACGACCATACCAAGAGGTCATAAAATCTCATTTTCAAATACCTAAGCTAGAATGTTTAGTGCCAATATACGGCAATACCTACATACTACAAGCATAGTTAAAGTTGTTTACAAACCATTGTTTCGAAATTGTTCATCAAGTACTTAAGCTTTTGGACTTTACCTTTCTTCACTTCTTCACCCGTCCTTTATCAAACCATCTTCACTTCTTCTTCCTCAAGAAATTGGCGAAGCATTTGAAGATTCCCTTGGTTTGTTGCCATTCGGGCGATTCATAGGGGATGTTTGGCAATTGGTTAATGTAGTCAAAAGGGTCAAGATCAATATTCTCAAGTGGGTTGCTACTACTCCCTTCACCTTCACCTTCTTCTTGCCTCTCCCTTTCGTCCGAGGAATCCGTGGGTGGATGTGGCCTTTTGCCTTCTACCATGAACCTTGTTGTTCTACCCTCGGTTAGTGGAACCATGACCTTATTGCAAAAGTTATGATCAAGGGATTGTGGGGAAGGATCTAATGCAAAGATGAATTTGGCAAGACGGGTTAGAAGCATTGCTTACGGGAGTACCATCTTGTCCATGCTTCTCACACTTGCCATTCTTTTGACCATGTAGTAGGCAAGGTTGAATCTAGTATTGGTCACTAGACAATACATCATGAAGCTTAGGCAAGCATTGGGGTGATCCTTGTTTCCTACTAGACATACCACATTTTCTCTTATCACAACTTCCCATTTCTTATATAACCCATACATTTCAGAAAGCTCCATTTGAAAAGGATCCCTATAGATCACTTTTGACTTTCTTGTGACTCTTGATGGTGATGCTCTTGGCACAAATACGGTGTCCCTCACCGTGGTTGCTTCTGGGATCAAAGTGTGGTAGATATCATGGTGATCAACCATTGTGTGTAGTTGTTCCAAAGACCATTCATTTGAGTACATACAAACGCCATCATATGTAACCCTTAGAATTCTTCCAAGCTCCACAAGTGAAAGAGTGTACTTATGTCCATTAATGGTAAATTCAATTAAGATGGACCCATCATCATTTCTAATTATACCCATAGTCTTGTAAAACTCAAGCACAAAGACCGGGCAAATTTGCTCGTTTATATCCAATAAACAATTAAACCCAATAGTTCCAAATACTTCCCTTATGTCGGTATTTGCAAGAAATGATGGATCAACAACTCTACCTTCATGAAAGAGTCTCCTTTCAAGTAACTTAAAAGCTTTCCTATCGTCCGGATTTAATCCATTTTTCCTATGGTACATGGGAATGTAGTGAGAGGTGTCTTGGTAATCTTGTTGCTTGTTGCTTGGCATGATGTTCCTAAACAATGTAACCACAATGTGGTGTTAATGGTGAATAGTAACCTAGAGGGTTTCATCACAATTTTGCTCTCATCATCTTTGTTGGGTTCAAGAAATGTGTTTAATTTGTATTAACAATGTTAAATCTTTGATTTAGATTATCTTAGAAAACAATGTGATAACAAATAATGGTAAACCCATTTGAACCCAACTCTTTAAAGATGAAGTAATTGTAATTCTAAGAATCAAGGAATTAGATTAACAATGTAGTGAAGATTAAACTTACACACGTGATTGTTAGGCTTGAGAAAAATGATCAATTAGCTCCTATGAACAGTAACAGAGTTTTTGTTCGTAAGTCTGTGAAATGAGTGATGATGAAACATCCACAGTGATCATTTTTAGCTTATACTGTCTTCTGTTGCACGGATCCCGCGGATCCCTCTCATTTGGGATCCGTCTAGTATAAACTTAGGGATCCGGCATGACAGTAAAAGTCAGCTCAAGAAATTCCTTGATAACTTTGGTTTGGGAGTTCTAAGATACCTAGTATTTTGTTGTTAATGTTCTAAAACTTGTGGTTTGAGGTTTTGATGATTAAATTCTATTCCTATTTAGACAAGGTTCCCTTTTTTAAGAATTAGTCGTGATTCTTGGGAAGCTTTTCAAATATTATAATAAAATCCCATTTTATTATAATATAAGAAGTTTCACATGGATATTTATTGATGTGCATGAGATGTCAATAAATCCTTTGTGGTGAATAATGATTGATGTTATCATATAACTAGATATCATTATTATGAGTTGGTAATAAAGTCTACAAAACAAAATCGGAGAAAAAAGATACTACAAAAGAATAATTACTAGAATTATTACTACTAAGACATGCAATCAAAGTACTAATAACAAATAAAGATAAGTAATTAAAGATCATACCTTTGCCAAATATTCTTTTAAGGAAAAGAAATATTTAGATGTTTCTTGGAATCTCCAGATTAATGTTGTAAGGATACTTAAGCATTCTTTTTGCGAGAGGAACAATTGAGATGAATTCTTCATGATCTTTTTGGTAGTTCCAAATCCAAGTATGGATAATGCTTAAAAAAAATGTTAGAGCATTCTATCATTGTCCAGCAATAAACAAAAAAAAAAAAAAATTAAATTATGACAAAAATAATCCTTCTTTGTAGTTTTCAAACATACATGGATCGTATCAAGTTTTTAAAGTACAACATACTTTAAGAAACTTGGTAACGAAGCTCTGATGCCAATTGTGGAAAATTAGAAGGGGGGGGGGTTGAATAGTTTTACCAATTTAAAACTTCCTTTTAAATATTTAGATCGACTTATGTCAATCTATTTGGTTGTTTATGTTGGACGTTGATAGATAGATATATAAACATATAATGAAAGATAAAGAGTAAGAAGCACATCACCACGACACAAGTTATTTATAGTGGTTCGGCTACAAGGACACCTTCCTTGCCCTACTCCACTCCCCGAGTCACCTACTCGAGAGTTCGTAAGCACTACACCAACTCCTTATGGCGGAGAAGCCTTCACAACGTCGCTTAACCTTTTTCCGGTACAAAGCTAAATACCGAGTTCTTTCACACCAAGGCGAACCACACCTAACACAACGTCGCCTACCCTTTATACGGTGCTAGGCTAACCACCGAGTTCTTTCACACCTTAGGAGAACTAATCCTATCACAACGTCGCCTACCCTTTATTAGGTACTAGGCTAAGCACCTAGTTCCATTATGGAGGAACTACTACCCTTCACGACACAACACCTATTATCAAGGAGATCTACTCCTTGTTACAACACCATCAAGGATATCACCATCCTTGTGAATAAATAAACACTTATATGTATAACGATGCACCTCATCGATTATACGACCTAAGCATTCTTCCCAAATGCTACTTGATTTGATTCTTTGGCATCCTTCACTAATACCTTTGACACAACGCTTGGCATCCTTCACTAATGCCTTCTTCTTGACACCTTAAGCATTCTTCACTAATGCTTTGACGCGGATGATCAGTATCTTTCACTAATGCTTTCATCTTGACACTTTCGGCATTCTTCACTAATGCCTTCAACCCAACATCTATGGAGAAAGGAATAACTATCAACAAGAGAACTTTCGTTGTCTTGATGATGACGAAGCATGGCAACTCATGGACTTGAGCTTTGCACGTCTTCAAGATGTGGTGATCTTTCCTCTAATAGGAATCTACAAGATCACACAAAAACAAAAGAGAAAAGCTACATAGATCTCTTGGATCTGAGGTTAGAGGGTTAGAATACTTGGGGGAAGTATGTATGTAAAGGGATGAATAGAAAGGAAGAAATGGCTCTCTATTTATAGAGGAAATTCACTACTGTTTCCCCGGATCCCACGGATCCCTTCCACTTGGGATCCGGCTAGCACAAAGCTAGGGATCCGTGGTCCGCTCCTCTTTGCCCATGGGTATTTTGGGTTATGGGTCATGGGTCATGGGTTATGGGTTGATCATGGTTTTCAATCTAGATACAATGTACCTTAAGGATACATTGAACTTGTGTAAGTGGTATATATAAAACCATGGGTTATGGGTCAAAAACCATTTGCTAGTTTTTATCTATTTAGTATATACTTGCTTTTACCCATTTTAGTATATACTTGTTTTTACCCATTTTAGTGTACTTAATATAAGTATGTATTAACCCAATATGTAAACACTAGTTGTTGTACATATGTATCTAACTCATAGAGTTACTTAAACTTGTTAAGCCAATATGTAAACACTAGTTGTTGTACATGTGTATCTAAAATATAAAATCACTTAATCTTGTTATAGTGTTTTATATGAAAAACGTAAGTGTGTTATAAAACTATTAGTTCAAACCATTTACGTATTTTATTTGTTTCGTTAATATGATTTTACTTTTGTTATCGACAAAACATTAGAAGATCGTAAAATATAAATAAACGTTTTTACGGCTTATTTGTATTAACAGAAACCACTGCTAGTGTTATCTCAATTCCACTGCTGGTGTTTCTTGCGTTATTTGTTTCTGTTGATGAGATTTTGGAATTGAGGGGAAGCTGTACATGTTTTTGGTACTGAGATTTTTGGTGACACACACATGGGATTTTGGTTCGCACACACAAGAAGATTGGTATTTGTTCTTAAAGGTTTTAAAAAGCTCGTTTTCGAAATTTATTGAATAGGTGATTACAAAGATGATTGATCATAACCTATTTGATATTGTAGTTGAGTAACACAGATTTGTGCTCTTATCATATCTCAAAGTGGGTGTTACACTTTGGAGATAACTTGTTCGTGCTTAAAGGATGTTGACGAAGACTTGCAAAATCTAGTTTTCATAGGTCAAGGGGTGGATGGATGAAGACCTAGTTAACTATCACTTAAAGGAGTTACATTGTAGTGCTCAGTGTCTCATTGAAGATGAGGATTTTGTCAAGAGATTGCGGTCTACTTATATGGTGTTAGTATAAGTTTGGAATCACGTGGATAAACAAGACATAAGACACAAGTTTGGGTTATTCTACTTCTTTATCAAATTCGTTATATTTGGTGATCATTATAAGGAGCTTACAGATTTGAAGAATCATTTAATGTTCATGCACCACTCAAGGGGAAGTTTCTACTACTTACATTCTCTATTTGTTGATAACAAAAAGGGGAAGAGATGTTGGAGTGCGATGGCATGGATTAAGGGGAAGACAAGGAAGACATGGTTTGTTTCATTCATGGTGAGATCCCTGATCTCAACTTCTGCTACTTCGTCTAGGGAAGTTCGTACAAGAACCGTGTTTGTTTTGTCATCATCAAATAGGGGAAGATTGTTGGGTTTCTTGATTTGATGATACAAAACAATAAAGAATGAAACATCAAGGGCTTAAAGTGACAAGAAGGAAATCTACAAAAAGATGGAGGGACTTGCTTGCGAAAGTAGATTTATTATTTAGTCCTTCGTAGTATCTTGTAAACCCTAATCCTCTAGTATATAAAGATGACATGGGTGTAGGTTTTAAAATATAAGTCTTCTATAATGTAGACGTCTAAAGGTGTGTGTGTGTCCTAGGCGTGTAGTTATTTGTAAACGCCTATGTTAGTGTTAGTTTTGTTAACCCCCAAGATCAAAGAAGTCTTTGATCCTTGTTACATTTAGGTAACACGTTATTAATATAATTGGAGGTGATGGTGAATGAAACCTTGTGTCAATAACATAGTTGTTTGTTTAATTCCGCTGTGCATGTTCTTTATCTATGTTATTGTTAAACCCTAAGGCTCAAAACGATCTCAAGGAGTCTATCAAACTCCACAAGTTATGCTTTGACGTCATCTTTAACTTTGTTCTTTGATTATTGTTCTTTGTGATGAAAGTGATAGTATGTTGTTGTCTGCATCAAGTCTGCCTCAGGTCTGCTTCGCTGCTACATTGTCTCCACGTCATTCTTCAACATGCTCACACGCTCTTTGACGTTGGAATTCAGTACTAATGAAGTTCTTTAAGTCTTTAACTTTGTAGATTCTTTGATTTGACGAAGAATCATTCTGACTGTTGCGTTGCTTTTGGATAGAACTTCCATTAGTGATGATGTTGGCGTGAGCATGAGAAGAATCTGCACGATCATCCCGCTCCGGAGCTTCCATAAGAAGAAAACATTTTAAAACGGTTAGTAATAAGCGGATTCCGGCACTTACAGGTTTGAACTTCGAGAGTGTTAACAGCATAGTGTGAAAACACAACTCTAATTCTCACAAAGGCCGTTCCTGAACTGGAGTCCCACAAGTGAGATAACGCGATGTACCGAAGTACATCTACAGTTCAGATGAGTCGCTGAGGTACACCGAAGCATCACCTCACGACTGTAGACCGTTTGAGACACACTAAGCGTAATCCACGGGGAGTTACCGAAGTGACCTGCTGTCAGGGCTGTTTGATGTTGACCTTGGTAAGAGTTTCCATTCAATCACTGAGGATCACAGTTGTGAACCTCTCATAAATGTTCTCGATAGATTGCTAAGATCTGTGAAGGACTTGATAACGTACCACTGATGTTCTTATTGTTGAACACCAAGTGATGAAATGTCAAATGTACCTAAGAGATCTTTTGATGAATCTCGTGGCTCTAGAATCAACAGTGCATTTTGGTTTTCCTGAGCGGAGACTAGGGAGAGGGTCTCCTTCTTCAATACCAGCGATCTCTTAGAGAAAGCCGATATTTTACGTAGGGTTCCCTGTGAGAATGAAACAAGTTTTTGTTGAGAGAAACTTGAGTGGCTAAGAAGGTTTAGTGCATGCGTCACTGGGTCCATGACGACTTTTAATCTTCAATACCGGTGTCACAAAGTGACAACCAGTAGCATATGAATTGAACCCGGTGTCTGCCCTAAGTTGAATAATTTGGAGGGCTATTTCTTTTCACCCTTTTCTTTGCCTTTCTTTTTAATTCTTCAACTCCTTCTTTCTCCGATTCTCATTTTCTCCTTTTTATAATCGTACCTAAGGACTTCTAAGTACTATATATTTGTGATGTCCTTGGGTAGATCCCTCCGGCTCTGGCGGATCATAGGACGGTTATTCCTAACCTTAGTCACCTTATCACTCCATGACTAACCTATGTTGCCATAAAACCAATTTTCAAGAAAATCTCTCAAAGGGTTTGTAAATGAAGAACATGTTTGAACCACTGTGAGAGTTTTATCTTTTAGCAGAAACACTCCCCCTCCACATGTGCTTTAGAGTTTTGACGGAAATCTGCACTGTGTGGGAAGAGCGCGCACTTTTGAATTGATCAACTCAAGATAGACACTCCCCCGCGAGACACGGTTACGTTGCATAGTTAAAGAGTTACATTGTCAGCTTTTAGGTGACAACTAGCTCTAATAACTACCTTGAAGGTGTAGACAATGCTCGAAAGGTTGTCATACCCGTCAGAGTTCACGTCTACCAAGAGTTTCTCGAATGGTACTTTCTACTCGGACAAGTCCTTTGCGAGACACGTTTACATTACTAGAGAACTAGCTTGAAATTATTACCCGTCTCGGACAAGTCTTTTCGAGTTACTAACAGTTTAGTACCGTCAATTCGTTGGTTAAGTCTATTACACAAAGATTCATTTGCATTTACACAACATATTTCTTATGACATAATTTTCTCCCCCTCAAAAATGGCATATAAAATGTTATTTTTGAAAAGTTGAGAATAAATATGACCATTTCGAGTGTTGCGGGAAGATGACCACTATGAACAATTTGTGAACAAAGTTTTAATTCAAATACTCCCCCTCAACAAGTGATATAAACGGTTGACGTTTTGAAAAACATACGGGGAAGTACTTGTCCTTTTGAGCAAAACCTTGAAAAATGAAAGGTTTGATAGGTTTTACTCAAAAGTAAGAAGCTTTCGCTCCTTTTATAAGGATTGTGGCACTGATGCGTACCACAGGGTCCTTTCTTGACAATTGCGGGTTGTACACTGTTATGTGTGCACAAGCCATACACATATATAAATCATACATCCAAAGTGATAATGAAAGAAGCAGTTTAAAGGGTACCAGGTAGTCCAGAGATGTCGCCAGGAGTGTGAATCGGGCGTTGAAAGCCGGTGATGTTAATCCTGGGTCGACCACCAACATAGCTTTCCAATCTTCTGAACTGATCCCTTCTATACAACCGTTCATCAATCATCGTGATGATCCGCTTCACATCCCTTTGATCCTGAGAATTCCATCGCTTAGGAGAACCGATCTTTTGGTGTATATCCTTCAATCGATAAGCCAATCCGTCCCTAACCATCTTCAAAGTGTGATCTCCAAACTTGTGAAGATCGCTGCACGCCATCAAGCAATTTCTTTGAAGTTCACTGCGGTAAACGACGCCGAATGGTTTGCTGATGAGTGTAAACTGTGAGAGTTGGTTGATGTCGGGAAGATCAAGCTTCGGTGGATTGAAGTTGACATGGGTCTGATAAGATTCAACTGCCAGCTGGAGATCTTCTACACGTTCTTTGATAACTATGCGTCTGATGAAGATGAGCACTGACTTGATGAATTCACGTTGTACTTCAGTGGAGAATTGTCTCATACGACCCTGTACTTTGGCAAGGTACATGTCTTCGATGTCGTTGATAGACAAATTCTCAAAGTCAGCTTCAGAGAATGCATAATCCCTTTCGTCTTGTCTTTTGACCAAAATATTCTTGAGATACGTGTAGTCCCATTTGGACGAAAGATCAACGTGTTTGATGGCAACGATGTTTTTAGTACTGAACACTGCATGGTGAGACTTCTGAACCTGGCAGCTTCTATAGTAGATTTTTCGGCGTTCCGGCCAATGATGAATCCCATACATTGCATCTCGGTCGTATGCTTCCACTTTGTTGGAGAACAAGTGATTAGCTCTTTCCTCGATAGCAATGCAGTTTGAGTATTCGGCTGCTGGGAATGGAAGTGTTAAAGATGTAGCGTATTTCTTTGAGCCATCGCCACCGTGAAGAAGAAATTCCAGGTCTTTGTTGAAGAAATATCTGAATGGGATCCTAGGCTGATCTGGTTGGCCGATTGTTGGTAGTGGTTTAGACCAGTCGGTGTAATATGGAGGGTTGTCCTGCTTGGTAAAGTCGATGTTTGTTTCTGGGTTGAGCCAATCCATGTTATTAGACATAGCTCGAGCAATGTTTTCAAGGTGACATTCGACCTCGATGGCACTTTCTGAGCTATCTTTCCACAGTTGAAAAGCTTCATTCTTGATTCGCCTCAACTCGGATTTCATCATCTTCTTTACTTTGAACTTTTCTTGCAGGATTTTAGCATGCTCCAAAGTATTACCGTCTACCAGATCTTAGGGAGTAGAATTGACAAGTGTAGAAAACCATTCAAATTCCTCTGTTGTATCTTCATCTAGCCATGATATGACGTCAGCCGCGGGAGCCTTATTCTTCTGTTTCTTAGGCCAAGATGAGGATTCTGGTTTCTTTATTTTGTCGGGTGAGGCGGGTTGTTGTTGGGGCTCATGGTATTCTTCATCGACACCACCCGTATACTCAAAATGGTCACCGGTTTTCTGAGTCTGGGGTGGTGTCTCAGAATCATGAGGTTTATCTGCAGAAGAGGGAGGAGGAGATCTTTGTTGGGCAGGAGTCCGTTGTGTTGGAGGTTGCATCGAGTACTGAATAGAGGATGATTCATCAGACTTCTTTGTGCGTTTGGGCTCTTTATCCTTATCCTGATCTTTGTCTTCATCATCTCTTGAACGTTTGGGCCTTACAGCTTCTTCTCGGAATGAGGACCTGAGTTGGTATTCCAGTAGAGCTTCAAACAGTTTAGCTTTGTGTGAGGCAAACGTTGCAGAGCGTTTCGACATTTGCGCTACTAGCCGGTTCACCAATTCATCATCTGAGAAAATTGTGGATTCAACTGGATTGATGCTTAAATTCATCGGAGTTGATTTCATGGCTTGTTTGGCTAGATACAGGAGATTTGGATACAGTTGTCTGGTATACATCTCCTTTGTCAGTTTCGGAACGACCTCCATAAGGAACTGGTGAGTGTATCCTTTGATCATATCGTCCATTTTCCCTTGAAGATCATCTTTCATGAGCTTCTGGACATACTTCCTTTCATCTTGCATCTTGTCGATATCATCATGAATATACTGTATCTGATCAGCGTAGAAATTCATCTTCCTGTAGAGAATGTCTTTCTTTCTGACTTGTTTGACAGCATTCCCAATTCTTTTATGAGCATGAGATATCCAAGATCGAGTTAGCTTCTTCACTGATTTGGATGTTGATTTGGTTGATCTTTTAGATGGTGGTGGCGAAGAATGAGATGATGAGTCTGATGAGGAGGAGACATGAGGAGACTCGGGGTCCTTAGGCGGTTCAGAAGTTTCCTCCTTAGACTTAGCCTTGTCATCAGTCTTAGTTTCATCAGCAGGTATTTCCTCAGTCTTTTCTTTTGCTGGTTCCTCAAACTCATAATTAATAGACTCCTCCAAAAGTTGTTGTTGTTGCAGAAGAGTGGTGGCACCAGCTCCCTTACCGGGTCGATTAACCACATCAGGAGATGGTTTAGAGTGGGCAGCACCACTTGAACCTCCAGGGCCATCCATTTGATCCTTTGCAAATTCCTTCGCAACATGTTGGAGTCTAGTGAATTTGAACTTCTTCCTGTATGAAGTATCCAATTGCTCTTCTTCTTCATCTGAGCTTTCTTCATAAGGCACAAGTATAGGAGTCTTCCCTTTGCCATGTTCAGCTGGAGGACTGGGAGGTTTAGATACTGTTTTAGTTTCATCTTCAGCAGTTTCAGAGTGGAAAGTCTCTTCATCTGATGCAGTACCCTCCGAGTCCTCGTCAATTAGATTTCTCGGTGGTTCAGGTGTTGGAATAGGAACAGCTTCCTGAGAGGGAACTTTCTTCTTTGGAGCAGGTTTCCTCTTTGGGACATTCCTTTGACTCTCTGTGCTTACTGCACTTCCAGCATTTCCTCTTCTGGTTCTCCGAGTAGGTGTTCCAGAAGGTTTTTCATCGAGATGACCAACTTTGCCTTCTCTTACTGCTACCCGATACCTTTTGTACGTTTCAAGCTTCTTGATTACGTTAGTCAGTAGGTGATCAGGTAACACAGCACCCTGTTTCTTTGTTTGACGATTCCTTGATTCTGACTGATAGGGTAGGCTCAGTCAACATATCGTGATTTTCTGGGTCATTGAGCCTCTGTGGAATATCGGGATTAAGTCCAAGTGCTCTCTGGATCAACAATTTTGTGTATCTGACATAGGAAATCTTTGAGCCAAGTTTCTTGTGAAATGACATCATGTCTTCCCATAACAGTGCTTCAATTTCGATGTCCTTTTTGTTGATTAATGACCAGAAGATTTGTAGTTCCATGAGCTTGGGATGCTCATAACCACTGTCACGACCAGAGACCGATTTGGTGATGATGATGTAGAGTGTTCTCCACGGTTGAGGAATGTTCTTAAGCTCCACATGAGAGTGCTTAGTGATAATTCATGAAGCTTCATCATAGCCAATATCAATCAGGAATTGAAGAACTGTGTCCTCAGTAGGTGTGGCATAGAAGTCGGTTGGCACGATTTCTGGAATGAGAAGAGCAGCCCGTAAGTCTGCATGAGTGATGGTGACTTGTTTGTGATTGATAGTCACAGTCACTGCACTTTGACCCTTGATCCTTTGCATTGAATTCCAGAATTGTTGAATGTAGATCTCCGGTATTGTAGCAGAGTGCGAGAGCATGTTCTGGTAGGGATGATTCTTGAGAACATCCACAGCAATCAAACAGGAAGATTCTGAGCATGTGAGGGTTTCAAAGTCAACCCTAAGGTTGTTCTTTCCAATCTTTCTAGGATAGCCATTAGGGAAGATGTCAGCAATTGTGAGAACTTCTGGTGCATCCACATTCATTTGAGCAGCCATGTCGTGAACTGAAATAACATTAGCCAAAAGAACCAACATATTGAAAGACATAATGTTAGTCAACAGAAGGTTTTTATTGTCTAACCATTGAATATACAGTGTCAAAGATTGTTACGAGTCCACAGTCACTTGTTTGTTCAATAGTCCAATGTCGTCATGATAAGTTTCGTGAGTTAGTTAACTTTAAGTTTTAAGGTTTATGTTATCACATATTTAACACAACATATTAAACGATTAAGTTTATTAGTGACATTATTGGTTTCGTGACGATATGATTTGTTTATTAACAAGTTTGTACACGTAACAATTCATAATGAAGGTCAGTCAAGGCTTAGGCGTAGATTTGGAAAAGTTACGCATAAAAAGAAGTGATATACGAGTAGACGAAAGCTTATGCGTAGGATCCTATCTTACGCGTAAGAAATGTTACGCGTAGAAAAAAGGAACCTAATGCGTAGAGCTTACGCGTAGGCGTATAAAGACCTTACGCGTAAGGCTTACTCGTAAGAGTAGACCTTATGCGTAGAGGTCACTGTTTACGCATATCCTTCACAGGATACGCGTAGTCCCATTGTAGAACCTTACGCGTAATAGTTACGCTTAGGATTTCTCTTACGTATAATTGTCTACGCGTAAGGTGATCCTTATGCGTAGAGTAACAATCGACCTTAATTCTGAATTTTATGCATAGCAAGCCTGAAATAAGATCATCAGATCATCAATCTTAACACATATATTCATTTTACAACAAATCATGGCATGAAAACATGTTAAACAGTTTACGCGTAGAAGGTCATACGCGTAAGTCAAAACCCTAGAGTTTAAGAGTTACGCATATGATTTCTAGCCATAGGAATTGCACCAAAGTTTTTCTGGTAAATCTAAGATGTTATGTGAGTGTTATGACCAAGTTTTAACACCAAATTCACAGTGAATCAAAAATACCCAAATGTGAAGAACATTAAACCCTAAAGTTCAATTCTTAATCAGTTAATGTTTCTGGGTAATTTCTGGGTTAACATATGACCAATTCATGTTGAAAACAACCTCAAACAACAATCTTTAAGACCAAAGACATTCACATTTGAAAGTACCCAAAACCACGCTTAAACCCTAGTTCTTCAAATTCAAACCATACGTGATTCTGGGTGCGTTTTGAGTTGAAAAATGGTATCAGTGATGTTTAAGAAACATTTTGACACAATTATCTTAACACCAAAACTCACAAACATGATCATGTGTTCTTACGCATATGCGAAGAACACAAAATCAACCATAAACGTAAATTTAACCGTTGGATTTGTTTGAAAATCAAAACCAATGTTTAAAATCATGTTAGAAACATTAATCCACTTACAGTTTGATGATCAAAAACACGGATTGGAAGAGTGATTCTTAGGCGTAGGATTTGTTTGGTTAGGGTAATAAATGTGAAGTGAAAGTGTTAAGTGGGGTGTTTTTATTAAAATGACTTTAAGATTTTGACAGTTTTGGTCCCTCCACCTTTTCTTTTTTCATCCAAAGCCATTTAACTTCCATTTTGGTTGCCAAACGAAAGATTTTAGGAAATAACTTTGACGACACTCCCGTTTGACTTAAGAAAATAATGAAGGGTTATAATTTTAGACCGAGGAGTGTCAGTTTAACCAGAAAAATTTACCACCATTGATAAAAAAAACAACCGGGATAGGATAACATGCAAGTACACGAATGTTTTTGAAACAATTTGGTATTAATTTTCTCCCCCTCAACACTTGATCGGAAAAATACTTAATTTTGAAAGATTATAGTGTTGACTGAAGAAATGTACATGCCATGTTGAAGGAAAATTAGATTAGAAGAATATTTTTGTTGTTTTATCAGGTTTTATATTTTTGTATTTTGTTTTTTGAAAAATTATTTACAAAAGATATTTTGGTGTTTGACAGGTTTTTAAGACTGTTTTAGAAGGTCATCCAATTCCTCTTGAGTCAAACACCTCATACCAATCCGGTGGACCAACTCATTAAACCTAGCGGGAGGCAAGGCTTTGGTGAGAATATCTGCCAATTGGTATTCTGTTCCCACGAAGTATAATTCAACTGTACCCTATTCCACGTGATCCTTGATGAAATGATAGCGAAGATCGATGTGCTTTGACTTCGAATACTGAACAGAGTTGCACGAGATAGCAATGGCACTCTGATTGTCGCAGTACATCGGGATTCTGTCAAATACGTAACCATAGTCTTTGAGTTGTGTTCTCATCCAGATGACTTGAGCACAACATGCGGACATGGCTACATATTCTGCTTCGGTTGATGACAGCGATGTACAATCCTGCTTCTTTGATTGCCAAGACACCAGTTTATCACCAAGAAATTGTAGTGCTCCTGAAGTACTTTTCCTTGAGTCTAAGCATCCTGCGTGGTCAGCGTCTGAAAAAGCGATTAGTTCAAAACCAGAATCCTTCGGATACCAGATCCCCAAGTTAATGGTTCCCTTGATGTATCGGAGGATTCTTTTAGCCTCAGAGAGGTGGGTTTCAGTTGGTCGCGACTGATAACGGGAGCATAGATAAACGGCAAATACAATATCAGGTCTGCTAGCTGTTAGATACATGAGTGACCCAATAATACTGCGGTATTTGGTAGGGTCAACTAATTTTCCATGTAAATCAGCGTCTAGCTTCTTGGTATGAGTCATTGGCGTGGCATAAGTGTCACAGGTTTTCATTCCAAATTTATTTAACAATTCAAGGGCATATTTGGACTGACTCAAGAAAATACCACGGGGTGATTGATGAACTTCTAGTCCTAGAAAGAACGTAAGTTCACCCATCATTGACATTTCAAAATTTTTCTTCATTAGTTTTGCAAAAGCGATTGAAAACTTTTTATGTGTAGACGCAAAAATGATGTCATCCACGTAAATTTGAACAATTAAGATATGTGCCCTGTGATATTGTATAAAACGAGTAGGGTCAACCGAACCTTTGGTGAAATTATTAGCAATGAGGAAAGATGATAGCTTATCGTACCATGCCCGAGGAGCTTGTTTGAGACCATAAAGAGCTTTGTTCAGTTTGTAGACATGGTTCGGGAACTCGGGATCAACGAATCCTTCTGGTTGGCTGACATAAACCGTTTCTTTCAGTTGTCCGTTGAGAAACGCAGTTTTGACATCCATCTGAAAGACCGTCATATTCATATGAGCCGCGAACGCGAGAAATATCCGAACAGCCTCAAGACGAGCAACCAGAGCAAAAGATTCTTCAAAGTCTATTCCTTCTTCCTGACGATAACCCTTAGCAACTAGACGTGACTTGTTTCGGATTACGTTCCCTTCAGCATCCAATTTGTTTTTCCAAATCCATTTGAGACCAATGACGTAGACCCCTGTTGGTCTTTCAACCAGTTCCCATACTTCAACACGTTTGAATTGTTTGAGTTCTTCTTGCATGGATTCAATCCAGTTGTCTTTTGTCATTGCGTCTTTAATGTTTTTAGGCTCAGATTGGCAAACAGTGAGTGCATAAATGCAATGTTCACCATCTGAGTGAAGACGTTGTCTCGTAACGACAAGTTGATTAGGGTTGCCAATAATGTTTGCCAGAGGATGGTCTTTTGTCCATCGATGTGTAGAGGGTTGATGTTGGTATACATTGTGCAGATTCTGAGGATTCAAATGGTTTGTTGATGATTCCGCGACATCAGGTGCAGCAGTGTCATTAGCAAACGGGTTAAAGAACGCATTTGGATCAAAATCTGCAGGTGGGGGTACTTCATTAAGAATATCATCAGCCGGTTCATCATTGTTGGAAGCGGTTTGTTCAACTGTTGTGTTGGAGTCAATTGGTGGTGCTTCTTCAACAGTAGTTGTTGTAGCAGGTGTATCAGGTATAAGAGTATTATCAGGTTGAGCAGCGGAAATAGCGGATACACCTTGAGCACGTTCATCAATATCGTCACTGAACAGCGGAGCAAATAGCCTTTCCATTTGTTGACGAGTGAGCTGGGGGCTTTGTTCAGCTGATGATGGGGGTTGAGGGAAGTTTAAGCGGTTGTGATCGGGTTCCAAGCTGTTATACTCAGAAGCCATTTCCGTAAGTTCATCAAAATGAGCATGAATCGTTTCCATAACCTGTTTTGTACGACGATTCCATATCCGGTAACCTTTAGAATTCTCACAATATCCAATGAAGACTCCAATGTCAGCTTTGGTTTTGAGCTTTCCAAAATCATCACGATCATTATTCGGATTGCAAAGGGATCCAAATACATGAAAGTGTTTGAGATTCGGTTTATGGTTGTGGACAAGCTCAAAAGGTGTTTTGTTGTGGCGTTTTGTGATCATAGAACGGTTTTGAGTATAGCATGCAGTAGATACAGCTTCAACCCATAAGTAATATGGAAGTTTAGCATTGATTAACATTGTTCTTGCAGCTTCCACTAACGTTCGGTTTCGTCTTTCAACAACTCCGTTTTGTTCTGGTGTACGTGCAATAGATGTCTGATGCTGAATTCCAACTTTTGCATAAAAGTCACGAAGGGTTTGGTTAACAAATTCAGTTCCTTTGGCTGTTCTTATTTGTCTGACGGTGTTTCGGAGCTGAACCTATATTTTCGTGAGAAAGGTGATGATTATCTGTGGAGCTTGGTCTTTGCTTCGAAGAAAGTAGACACAAGTCCATCGTGAGTAGTCATCATCAATTACTAAGATGTAGCGTTTGCCATTGATCGTTTGCACGTGCATCGGGCCACACAAATCCATGTGAAGAAGATGAAGCACATGCTGAGAGCTGTGTTTCACCTTTGAAGGAAAATGAGCACGAGTGCTTTTCCCTTGTTCACAAGCTGAGCAAAGGTGATCTTTTGAATACCAGAATCGTGGGAGACCTTCAACTAGTTTGTGTCGAGCAAGGTTGGTGATGGTTTGAAAGTTTAGATGTGAGAGACGACGGTGCCATAGCCAGGATTTTGTTGATGTTGCCTTTGAAAGTAAGCAGATGGGTGATGAAGCAACCATGTCTTGCATAGAGATAGTGTAAAGACTAGAATTACGCGAGCCAGACATAAGGTCATTTCCTTGTAGATCACGAATGAAACAAGTTTTCTCCGGGAAAGCAACCTCCAAATCTCCATCACAAAACTGACCTACTAAAAACAGATTGTGACCGAGGCCTTCCACATAGTAAACCCTGCTGATTTCGATGTTCCCATTGATATAGTCTCCGTAGCCCATGATAGCTGCGAAGTGATCATTCCCGAATCTGACAGTGCCAATGAACTTTGCAATAAAGTTTGATAACAATTTAAGGTTGCCTGTCATGTGTCGGGAACATCCGCTATCAACAATCCAGAGAATGATCTGTATCACCTGCATTACACACAGACGACACAGATGAAATAGAAGTAGATGTGGAACCCGAAATGTTAGAGGGTTCCGAAGCAGTTATAGTAGACATACACACATTAATAACTTTAGGCATCCATTTAAATCCTAGTATGTTATATATCCATTTCTTCCATCTATAACTACTATTTGCTTTAGTCTTTGTGAATGCACTAGGTGGTACTACATTCTTAGGAGGTGAAACTAGAGCTACAGGGACAGCAATGCATGCCTTATAATCTAAAGAAGGTGGTCTACCAAGCACAGACTTAGAATGATTAGTGGGCCTAGAGGTATGCCGGTTCTTAGGATTCCCTAAACGAGAGATTATAGCTTTAGCAACACATTTGTCATGACAATCAGAATTCATACTTTTACGACAAATAACACATGGTGCATCAGACTGAATATCAAAAGTACTTAAAGGTTTAGCATTCGTTACATCACTATTTCTATTACATTTGCCAGACGCAATGTCTATAGTGGAAGCAACGTGAGTCTTATTCATAGTCCTAGGGTGTTCTTCTACTTTAGCATTCCTTATTGATCTTTTCTTAGGTCGCAACTTCCTATTCTTCGATTGAGTGCTCCTAGGCTGTGAAGTGCGGACGTTTGGAAGAGATGCAACTATTCCTGTTTCAGTAGAAGGAAGCACGTTAGCAACTTGAGATTTGGCAGTAGGGATTCTAGGTTCACGATTACTAAGTGTTACTGGTGCTATTCTCTTAATCACGGTAGGCGGGAGTTGTTCATACTTTCCTAACATTTCTCTTAACTTAAAGATAGTGTGAATCAAATCTTGGTTTTCAGAACGAATGTTTCCAGCAAAATGCATTACTTCTCTAGTGTGTGCAAAATAGTGATCAAGTTCGTTTGATGCTTCATGACGAGTCTTATTGAGTAAATCAAAGATGACACCATATTCCTGTTTAACTTTTACAAGTTCTTGCTCATATTTTGAGATTTGACTTTTCAAAGACACGTTTTTATCATCCAGTTGCTCAATTTTAGGATCAGAAGATTTTGCACGCAACTGAGCGATTTTGTTTTGAAACACAAGTTGTTGAATGTGAATATCTTTTTCACACCAATTAAGACGACGTTTTGCATTGGAAAGTTCGTTAATTAATCATTCATTTTCAGCTTTTTAAGACTCGATCTGAAGCACATTATCAGTATTCTCAACAGTTACCATAGAGTTAACAGTATCAGCAGAGATATAATCGGATGCATATGACACAGAATTCAATAAAGCAATATTATGGATATCAGCACAGATAACATCATTCAAGAGTCGATCAACATATTTTCTCAACATTTTCTTTTTACGTTTAGTATTAGAAATAGATGTTTCTGTTTTCTCGAAAACGACCTTCATCACTCCAAGTTCCTTATGAAAGTCCCGTTCTCACGACAATGCACAATTTTTCAAATTTTTAACATTAGGTATAAGATTTTTCTGAAAAATGTCTCTTTGTTCACGCGCCAGAGGCGATTGAAAATGTTGAACTTTGATTTCAGAATGATATTCTATCTCATGTTCTAAAGTTTTGAGGTCAGCCATGAAAATGTCAAAATATCTAAGAATTTTTCGATTTTCAGGTTTTGAGTTTACTTCACTAATGGAAGGTAAAGGACCATAAATTTGTGCATAATCTGGTTAGGGATTAACATTAGAAGACTCAGACGTTTTTATGATAACCCTGGGTGTGTTAGGAGAATCCGTTGGTGTGACGAAAGTGACTGCTTTTTTATAATTAAAAGGTTTGTTGTAAACAACAGTTTCTAATTTTGATTGACTCTCGTCTTCTGCATCGAATTCCTCTTGACGATGATATTCAACAACACTCATAACAGTATCATCAATTTTATATTCTGCACTGGAAACTTCAGGATTTGGTTTAAATGCTTTGGTTGAAAGCTTTAGTTTGTAATCAGCAAGATTTGGTCCATATCCTTTTGGATCGGGTTTTAAGGTAAACAACAGTTTTAAACTCTTTAAGTTTGCGTTGCAAACTGATAATTTCTTCAAGATGATTATCTATTCGGTTCGTGGAATGCTTTTTGTATGCAGAGAACTGTTTTTGACAAGTTAACAACTCAGCCTTAGCTTTTTGATTTTCCAAGGTGAGAGCATTAATTTGCTTTTTATGTTCATGTTTCAGTTGTTCTATCTCAGACAACAAAGCATTCTTCGAAGCGGCTAGATCACGCATCTGTCTCTCTAAATATTTTTCGTTTTGATGAGATTTAGTAAAGGCTGCTTCAAAACCTTTTTCACGTTTTTCTTGAGTTTTGAAAAAGTTGAGTTACTTTTGTAAACATTCAAAATCCTTGGTTAACAGTGCATTTTTACTTTTTAAGGTTTGATTTAATGCACAACATTCTTCAATTTGGGATTGCTGGTCTTTAAGTAACAGAGCAAGATCTGAATGAGGCAAAAGTTCGACTTGTTCAACGGGAGTCACAACATGATCATTATTTAGATCCTCAAGTATAACCACGGAGTCAATTTGATTATCAATGGAAACCATAAGGTCATCTTGATCGTCAAATGTAACTACGGGGTCTAGTTGAAAATCGTCGGAATGTGATGTAAATGACTCATTTTGAACATTCTGAGCCTTGCCGGATTCAGATGTTGGCGGAGCTATTAGATCAGAGATAAATATGGTTTGTTCGGGTACCTGAGATAAGCCATCAGTGTCATACACTTGGCCTGTGTCACTAATGTGTAACTAATGCATATTAGCCATCAACATAACTGATGCATTGGCCTGCAAGTCCTCCATATCATCATCTGAGTCTGCATCTGCCATAAAACTTTGTTCTTTGTTTGTGAGAGATCCACCAGCTTCATCCTTAAGAGCCAAAAGAAGAGCCTCTTTGAAATAAACACTGCCCCTAGTCATCGGCTTTGGGCATGCATTAGCCAGGTGTCCCTTCTCATTGCAGTTGTAGCATCAAAGACCATTCAACCCATTCTGAGCATTTCCTAATTCCACCACTTTAGCTCTGTTGTTATTCTGACCCACAACATTAAACCCTTGACCACCGCCCATCTGACAACCATATCCACGATTCTGAACTTCAACTCGTCCATTGTTTACAACAGCCTGATTGCGTGTGTTAGATGAGGAACGAATACGATTGTTGGATTTGTTGGTATAACGGCCAAAAGCATTAGCAATCATAACAAATCCTTGTTACAATGCTTCGAACGGATCGATGTCCTCATTAGCTTCACTGACAATTGGTTGAGCATTGTTGTTGTATGGAACCAATTGATTTTGTTGAGATTGTTGCTGTGAATGATCGTTTTGTGTGACTGAGGCAGTTGGTTGAGTTTCTTGTTGAGGAGGATAACTTTGTTGAGCATATAAGGCAAGTTGTTGATTTTCCGGATGTGTAGGTGGAGCAATTTGAGCACGGAGAATCCTTTCCCGATCAACTTCCTTTTCATGAGGCTTCAAGTAATCGTACAACAATCCATATGTAGAATGATGCATATTCTTCGCTTGACGGAGAAAAATGACATACTTCTCCTATTCAGGACCAAGATTACTCAGGAACTTAGTATTCACTGCAATTCTTGGCATGATGATGTTGTGTTTATCCAAATCATTGATGATGTCTGAAAATCGATGATGATAAGACTCTAGTGTCTCTCCAGGTTCAATCATGAAGTGTTCATAAGCCAAGTAAATTTTGGATTCCAAATCCTCCTGATTGGGTACCGATCCTTCCATAAGAAGATGAATATGGTCCCACATTTCCTTTGCAGTCTTTTGAGCATCAACACTTCGAAGAATTGGGTTAGGTAATCCTAAAAGGATATATTGCATTGCAAGCTCATCAGCTTCATAGTGTAGAAGTTCTTGAGGATTCAAGTCTGCAACAGTAGCAATGTTCGTTTGTTCATCTCTTGGTGGATTGGCATTTGGATCGCCGGGTACAATGACAGTAGGCATCTGAAATGGACCTTCCAAGATAACATTCTTTAAGAACTTTCCATGTGGCTTCTTCAGATCACAAAACCGAAAGAACCTTATCACCCATTGATCGTAGTTTCCTGGAGTGAGCATTGGAGGTCTATTGATAACGCTACACGCGTCGTTCGGGGTCAAGGAAACTTCCTTTTCTTCGAGCAAGTTTTATAACACCCTAGGCAGTGAACCTAATCGTTGTAGTGTAGTAATTAGGGTAAGCCACGGGTATTGATATCGTTCTCTAGGGGAATAGGAATGCTAGTAGGGAGTTACTACGCTAAGGTTAAGGTTGAGGAAGATTATTTTTTTTTTATCTTTTTATATTTTATGAAAATGGAAAGGTACGAATCTCGGGTATTGGATTTGGGGGGTTGGTATTTCTACCGATTACTTCTACTATTATCTAATTATCTAAACTAAGGTTGTGGCAGTCTATGTCTAATTAATGTGTGCTCGTATGATAGTTTAAAGATGTGTTTACTTAGTTTGTATTACTCCTTAATTATCTCCTATTGATGGTTGAGTGTCACGTCTTATTCCTAGTTGCGTTGTGTTTCTAAAGTTGTAGGGTATGCGTTTCTCCCTAACTCTTTGAACTTACCAAAGGGTCTTGTCTACAAATCCACTTAGAGATTATAGACTCCTACTCTAAGGCACTCTTCGGATGTTTTAGCCTACAATCACTCAGGTAATCATACTCTAAGGTTCACAAAGATGAATCAAGCATTAAGTACACAACGAATGACCTATCGCATTACTAGATCATTAATCAACTAAGACAAGAAACAACCAATCAATATTCAATAATTAAGTTTCATACTTCCTAAGCAAACACACAAATAAATTAGCCGGACATGGAGAACATGCAAGCATACACACAAATAATCAAAGACATAATTGAATTAATGAAGCAAAGACTTATCTTGGTGTAAGATAGGGTTAAAAACCCTAAAATACTGTACAAGACACCTTAGGTTCGGTTTTAGGTTTTTACTCCAAAGACTCTCCACACAAAGACTGAAAAATTCGGATTCTATATATAAGATTACAATTGCGACGGCGTCACCTTATGTTTAGTGACGCCGTCGTGTCGCCGCCATTAGGGTTTCGTCTTGGCCACGTTAACCTTGCGACGGCGTCACCTTATGTCCGTGACGCCGTCCTCTTCAGCTTCTGACGTCGTCTGGATCTCATCTAGGCCGTCTGAGTAGCGACGGCCTACTCTTTCACAACTAGACGCCGTCTCTTGAAAACACGAGTTTTTGAGTTCTGACCCGTCACAATAATTCTCCGACGGCGTCACACATAGCACCTGACGCCGTCGCCTTCTACATTCAGCGACTGTGAGTGTCTGATTTCGACTTTGGCCATTTTCTTCATATATTCGCGCCTTTTCGTCCAAATAAGTGCCATTCCAGCATTTTGCCTTCACGAGACCTAAAAAGTGAAAAGGAACGATATTAAGCAATAACGGATACAAAAGTGATCAAATAAGGACTTAAACGACCCCTCAAAATGGTACCTTTTAAAACCTTATCAAATATCCCTACACTTGTTATTTGCTTGTCCTCAAGCAAATGTGCTTTTAGCCAATTAATTTATAAGTTAGGGGTCATTCAGCATTAATTCAAAACGGTCCACAACACATATAAGCCCCGCAAAAGTCATAACAAGCACGGAAATTACATGCTAGCACCTCACATGGGGTGTTTGGATACTCACATCTCTCTCAGGTATATAAATGAAATATAACAATATAGGAAATGGAAGATAAACACTCATTAACCGGTCCTAGTACATAGATTACCATAGGCTTGAGAATAGATCAAACCTCCATCGCTTTGGCGTAAGCACCTAGGAAAGACTATCAAAGAGGTCTTTAAAGGGTTGTAACGTTAGGCTTACGGTAGGGAAATAAGGGTTTGGTGGGATAGGCTATTTAGTGGTGGTAAGTCAAAAATCTTTATGTTAACTGCATATGAAGAATGGCGTTGCTAAGCCAAGACTCGACACTCTAAACTCTAGATAACTGAAATAAACAAACATAAATTAAAAGATAGATGTAGGATGGTAGCCCGTATGTTTTTTTTTTTTTTTTTTTTTTTTTTTTTTTTCTCTTTTTTTTTCTTTTCTCTTTTTCTATTTTTTTTTTCGAATTTTTTTTTTTTTTTTTTTTTTTTTTTTTTTTTTTTTTTTCATACACTTTTACTCTACCATCCTCTACGATAACATCAAAATACTAGGGATTTACAGGCACATCCCTACACTTGAGTTTTTTTTTTTTTTTTTTTTTTATTCTAACACTAATTTGACCCGATTTGACAAGATCAAAACACTTGGGGTACATTATTACGTAAACAAAGGGAATTTGAATTTAACGTTCCCTTCCCGTCATTTCATAAACTTTAACTTTTCCCATGAATCCCAATCATCCCAAAACTGTATACAAAGGATATGACTCGACTTAGCAACTTATGCAAGCAACCAGATAATTGAACTAAGGGTTAGGGTGATAACAAATATTTGCACTAAAAGTGAGTGCATAAGGGGTAGGCTAAGGCGATTTGGGTGTATATTTGGGGGTGGGGTGTAAACAATGCTCTTCATTGATATTCCGGAAAAACCGAAACATCACGAGAACCGCGAAAAGGATAGGCTCTGAGGGGTTAACTAGGGGTATCGTGTACTAAAGATGAGTACAACGCAAAGGGTGTGGGGGAATTACTCAACCGATATGGAAGAAGTAATTATATTACAGGTATCAAACAAGGGTTTTTCCTAATGCCTCCTATCATTTAGTTATTCCTAACTACACAAGTGTAGCCTCACTTGCGATCTCGGAATGCATCACAAAACAAGTTCTAGAATCTAATATACTACCGGTTCACACTCTAAGCATTAAAGATGAATGCTTTTAATTCCTACTAATCTAAGGGCGATCCTCACATTTTGGGTGGAATTTGGGTGGTAAGGGTTTTTGTGCTAGTCATATAACTTCCTATCCATGAGACGCTTTTATTAAGACTAATGGCCCACTCCTATATGTCATGAAAAAATTTAAATTTGGTGCCAAAATTACCCTAACCGACATTTCTCATGGTTTATTACACAATCACAATTGGACAAAGCAAATAGTCAAGGATAAGCATAGTTTCAAAGTTCCCGTTTTATTTTCCCTCCCTACACTTAAACTGAACATTGTCCCCAATGTTCCCCGAAAGTATCAAAGTTATGATAAAAGAAGGTAATTAAAAACGAAAGAAACTAATACTCCCCTGATTAGCTCGGTAGGATCCGTGTGTGAAGTAGTGGTTAAATTCTTTTCAAGAAGAATTATTGCGTGAAAAGCTCCTTCCAATCTTATGTAACTTCTTCTTGACAAACTAAACCTGCACACTTGAAGAAAACAAACGAAACCTTCGCGTAAAATCGGCGGTAATAATATATATAAGACTCGATTTAAACTAGGATATAATGCTTGTGGAATGAATGTTTACAGAATTTCTAAGAAAATTAAGACCTGGAAAATTCCAAAAATTTATAAGTAGCTCAGAAAACGAGAAAAAGTAATCTGATGTTTTTACTCCTTCCTGACGCCGTCAGGTTGCAATCCTGACGCCGTCAGGTTATCCTGACAAAAACTGGTCTGCGATTTTCTGGAAAAATTTCTGGAAAATTTACATCTTTAGAATCTGGAAAAATTTCTGCAAAACATTCATTATGACTCGATACAAGCATTTGACTCGAACAAACAAACATATATATCTTTTAATTAATTGTTATTCTCATGTTTACATTTCTTTTGAAAACGTGTGTAATCCTCCCTACACTTATGCCTTATGTAAAATACCTTTATATGTAATTAAGACGAAGTTAAAAACAAAATAAAGCATTTTTACAAATTTAAACATGAGGATAAACAAGTAATAAAAGATATATGACACTAACAAGCAAACAATTAAGCATGGGTTGCCTCCCACGAAGCGCTTTTCTTTATTTAAGAGTCTTGTAGCTAGACTCGTAGTCGTGCTCCTACGTACCGATATACGTAAGTCTATCCTCAACAATGTCGTAAGGATCAAACTTATCATTCAAGTTCCTAGTAGTACGTTCGGTTAGATATGCCTTTTCAAACATCTCACCATCGGGATCATAGATTTGTATCCTAATGTGCCACCTTCCATTACCATCACTAGGCGGTCTATTCCAATTCCACATGTGTTCGGATTTCTCAACTATCCATTTATTCATGACAAGGTTAACGGGCAAGCTTCCTAGGAACTCGGTCATCTTCCTAAATACTAAGGCGTCCTCGAACGGGTTCACTTCTATATCCCTAGCCAATTCTTGTTTTTGGAAAGTTGCTGCACTAGCAAAGGCCTTATCTAGGTAAAAAGGTCTTTGGGGGCCTATGATGTTCTTCTCAATCCAAGGTCCATATCCAGAAGGCTCTCTATCCAACCCTATCTCTTGTGGGATTTCCTCATCCTTATAGTACGTATGTTTTTTAACATCGTAAACGGACCTAGCACTCCCCTCTCCTACCACTATTTTGGACATCTTACAATCGATGATGGCACTAGCGGTAGCTAAAAATCCTCTTCCAACTAGTAATGGGCATGTCGGGTCCTTATTCATGTCGAGTACATGAAAGTCGGCCAAAAGAGTCAACTCTCCTACATGTACTACCATGTCCTTTATTATTCCAACCGGACGTGCTATACTACCGTCTGCTAATCCTAAGATAGTTTCCGTTGGTTCAATTTTACCTAGGTTGAGGCTTCTATGAAGGGACAACGGAACGAGATTGATGCATGATCCTAAATCGGCTAAAGCATCGAGTGGCTTGGAAGTTCCAAGTCTACACGGAAGAGTGAATAGCCCGGGATCATCTAACTTCTTAGGTAAGTTGTTTCGCACAAAGGCGGACCCATGTTTCCCAAGCCTAAGTTCTAACTCATATTTTTCTTTTAAAGCATTATAATAAGGTGCATGAGCTAAGACTTCAAGAATTGGTTTCTCTTGATAGAGTTCCTTGTACTCCTCCTCTAAACTAGGTTTGGATTCTTGGCTGACGGGTTTCTCAGGAGTAGGCTTTACCAAAGGTGCCGGGCCTTGGTATCTCTTGGATGACTTGGAACCCTTTTTGATAGCATTTACCGAATGAACCGTTGGGTGAGAGGGACATGGATGTGCACTTTCCCATGGTGAACTGGAATGTGAAGTCGATGCAATCGAATTCACTTTTGGGTTCTTAATGGTATCACTTGGGAGTGCTCCAACTTCCCGCTCATTGAAGGCTTTTAAGAGGGCATCAAGCTTGGTTGTCATCTCGCTCTGTTTTTGCTTAAAATCGGCTTCAAGCTTATTCAATCGAGTTTCTTGGGATGACAAAAATCTAGATGCAATTGCTTCAATATTAGTGGGGTTCCCGGTATTAGAAGAATTGAACCTATTAGGCGAACTAGATGAGCTTTGGGGTGTGCTTGAGTTTTGGTTCCACTTAAGATTAGGGTGATTTCTCCATGAGGGGTTGTATGAGTTTCCTAAGTTGTTTTGTTCAGGTTTGAAAGTGTACCACTTATCTCCCGCTCCGTCGGTACGTATGGAGGCGTAGTCCGCAAAAGCTTGTTCGGAGAGCCTTGAGCAATCACGAGTGTCATGGGGACCACTGCATAACTCACAAGGTAGAGTGATTTGATTCACTTGTCGTGAAGACTTAGGATTTTTGTAGGAACTTATGAGGAATTTAACTTGATCTTCAAGTTCGATCATCCTACGGTCGGGAGGAGGCAAGGAGATTGCCTTGACGGTTTTGGGCAGCTCACGGGGGTCATCCGAACTTTCGTTGTCATAGAGGGCAAGGTCCTCTATTATTTCCCATGATTCTTCTGCGGTGAGATCACTAAGTTTTCCACCGGCCGCTTGGTCAATGGATCGCTTAGTGGGAAAGTTGACATGATCATAAAAGATTTGGACTTGGAGCCAAAGATCAATGCCGTGATGAGGGACTTTATGAAGTAAGTCCTTGAATCGGGTCCATGCTTCGTAGAGAGATTCACCTTGACGTTGTTGGAACATCAAGATGTCATTCCTAAGCTTAGTGGTTCTCCCCGGTGGGAAAAATTGAGCAAGGAAGCGAGAAGTAAGATCATCCCAGCTTGAGATGGAGCCGGCAGGAAGTCGCTCAAGCCAATTACTAGCTTGGTCCCGTAGAGAGAATTGGAAGAGACGCAGGCGCGTGGTCTCCCGAGTAGTAGCATCAAGGTTGATGGAATCGACGATTTTGAGGAAATCCCTCAGATGCTGATTTGGATCTTCGGAACGAAGTCCATGGAATGCACATCCGTTTTGCACCAACCGGATGGTGTCGGATCGCAGGGCCGTAGTTCGGGCTTGCTCAGGAAGCTCAATGGTGTTTCTATAGCTTAGGTAGCTTGGTCTTGAGTATTTACCAAGAGTACGGCCTCTTGGCGGGTCATTTGGTGGTGGGTTGATGAGTGGTGGTTGGTTATCATTCTCCATGATGAAGAGTGATGGGGTTACGAACAAAGGTTACGAAGAAGGGGGATAGACTAAGAGAAATCTAAAAATGAGAAAAAAGTTTACTTGATAGGAATCAAGCAAAGAAACCTAAACGAGGTGGACTACTAACTAGCTATTCTATTCCCCGGCAGCGGCGCCAAAAACTTGATAACGCTACACGCGTCGTTCGGGGTCAAGGAAACTTCCTTTTCTTCGAGCAAGTTTTATAACACCCTAGGCAGTGAACCTAATCGTTGTAGTGTAGTAATTAGGGTAAGCCACGGGTATTGATATCGTTCTCTAGGGGAATAGGAATGCTAGTAGGGAGTTACTACGCTAAGGTTAAGGTTGAGGAAGATTATTTTTTTTATCTTTTTATATTTTATGAAAATGGAAAGGTACGAATCTCGGGTATTGTATTTGGGGGGTTGGTATTTCTACCGATTACTTCTACTATTATCTAATTATCTAAACTAAGGTTGTGGGAGTCTATGTCTAATTAATGTGTGCTCGTATGATAGTTTAAAGATGTGTTTACTTAGTTTGTATTACTCCTTAATTATCTCCTATTGATGGTTGAGTGTCACGTCTTATTCCTAGTTGCGTTGTGTTTCTAAAGTTGTAGGGTATGCGTTTCTCCCTAACTCTTTGAACTTACCAAAGGGTCTTGTCTACAAATCCACTTAGAGATTATAGACTCCTACTCTAAGGCACTCTTCGGATGTTTTAGCCTACAATCACTCAGGTAATCATACTCTAAGGTTCACAAAGATGAATCAAGCATTAAGTACACAACGAATGACCTATCGCATTACTAGATCATTAATCAACTAAGACAAGAAACAACCAATCAATATTCAATAATTAAGTTTCATACTTCCTAAGCAAACACACAAATAAATTAGCCGGACATGGAGAACATGCAAGCATACACACAAATAATCAAAGACATAATTGAATTAATGAAGCAAAGACTTATCTTGGTGTAAGATAGGGTTAAAAACCCTAAAATACTGTACAAGACACCTTAGGTTCGGTTTTAGGTTTTTACTCCAAAGACTCTCCACACAAAAACTTAAAAATTCGGATTCTATATATAAGATTACAATTGCGACGGCGTCACCTTATGTTTAGTGACGCCGTCGTGTCGCCGCCATTAGGGTTTCGTCTTGGCCACGTTAACCTTGCGACGGCGTCACCTTATGTCCGTGACGCCGTCCTCTTCAGCTTCTGACGTCGTCTGGATCTCATCTAGGCCGTCTGAGTAGCGACGGCCCACTCTTTCACAACTAGACGCCGTCTCTTGAAAACACGAGTTTTTGAGTTCTGACCCGTCACAATAATTCTCCGACGGCGTCACACATAGCACCTGACGCCGTCGCCTTCTACATTCAGCGACTGTGAGTGTCTGATTTCGACTTTGGCCATTTTCTTCATATATTCGCGCCTTTTCGTCCAAATAAGTGCCATTCCAGCATTTTGCCTTCACGAGACCTAAAAAGTGAAAAGGAACGATATTAAGCAATAACGGATACAAAAGTGATCAAATAAGGACTTAAACGACCCCTCAAAATGGTACCTTTTAAAACCTTATCATCTATCAAGTGATCCAGCCTCATGAATTGATTGTTGGCTGCTTAAAGCTTCACACATCTTTGCAAACCAAGTGGGTTCCTTCATAGTTTTCCTTGATGGATGTTGATTGAATTCATTTGTGTAGGGTTGAACTTGAAGACTTGGTGGTGGTTGAACCATTTGAGGTGGTGGAATTGCACCAAGTTGTGAAGTATGTTGTTGATTAAATTGTTGTTGATTAAATTGTTGTTGATAAATTGCTTGTTGTTGATTCCATTGTTGATGTTGTGGACTTAGTTGTTGTTGACGTTGAGAATAAGTGTAAGGGAAATAGTTAGAGTATGGTGGTTGTGACATGTTGAAAACTTGTGTTGGTAAAAATGGATCTTTATAGTCGAATGAACCTTTGTTGATGAAGTGTCCTTAGGCGTAGAAATCACAAGAAACCAAGTAGGACTTATGCGTAAAAACACCAAAGTTAAGCGTAACAAAAAAAATTACGCGTAGTTTTAGCTTACGCGTAAGTAGGGTAAATGACTAAAGTTATGCGTAGACACAAAGTTAGGCGTAGAAAGTTAGGCGTAGGATTACCTTATGCGTAAGACTAGGCTTAGGCGTAAGATGAATCTTATGCGTAAGATTTCTACGCGTAAGCTTTATGCTTATGCGTAAGTTTAGGGTTTTGCCCAAATGATCTTTTACACTATCACAATGCAAAAGATATCCAAAGTCGATGTATTTTCAGGCTTATCCAAGCAAGAAAACACGGAGTAAACCACGAAAACGAAGATCAAACCACGGATAAAGTTACGCGTAAGATTAGGGTTTTGATACGCGTAATCTTACTCGTAAAAATGATTATGCCCAAATTTGTTTCTAAACCAGATTTTTGTTATGGAATAGCTTCAATATCACCAAAATAACACAAAAGTGTGAAACTTGATGAACCAAAACAGCTAAACGGGTTACGCGTAGAACGACACCCACGAACAAAAACAAGCTTAAAAACTTAGATCCACGCGTAAAGGTTGAAACGTTTTGCCAAAAACAAGTGTTTTAACACCTTAAAACGTTGAAAGTACAAGAATCTTGGATTAAAAAGTGTAAAAAACGAGTTTTTAAGCGAACCAAAGTAGTACGTTATTCTACGCGTAGGACCAAAACCCACTTCAAGAAATAACGATTCACCCAACTAGTTAGGCAATTGATACCACTGTTAGGTCACTAGTTTTACAACACAAGCTTACTAGAAAGAGATAAAGGCGATTGAACAATTATCCAAACACACACACACGTTAAGAGTAAAACCTGTTATGCGTAGATGTGAGTGAAAGAGAATAAATTGAACAACTAACCCTCAAGTGAGGGTTATTACATAGTATTTATAGGCAAGGAGCTAGGGCAACACTCCCACTCATTCCCTTTTCCTTATTGGACATGAGCCTAAGCTTATGGGTCTTCTACATAAGCTTGACCTTAAACAAACATAAATGCCATAATAAGCTATCTATTACATATGAGTAACTAACATTTGAATTATGGTTTAGGAGTGATTCCAACAACTTTTTTAGTTGTCATGTATTTTCAAGTATGTTTGATATATAATGAAGCAATGTATCGACTTGAAATGTCGTGAATGCATTAATTTATTGTTTTGTCAAGGCATTTTTCAATAATTTGTGTATCAAAAAAATTGGTTTCAAAAGTACGGGTACAAACACTAAAATGAATTTTCATTTTATTTCTCGTTGTTCAACCTTATTAATTAGTAAAAAAGAAAAGGCTAAACTTAAAAGTGAAAAGAAAAACAAAATGAAATACCACATAGTAAATATTTTTTTCAAACCACATTCATTGGTAAATAAGTTCTATAAAAACAATTAATTAGTCAAAAACTCGACCAAACTAAAGGTACGTCAATAAATATATTGCCATCTAGAATGGCGATACAATTATATAAAGAATGCTAGGATACACACAAAATCGACAAAAACAAACCATTCAATTAAATGGATAAAATACTATCATTAACACTGCTTCCTTCATGGTTTCTTCTAATAGCCCTTGCCTTACCATGCATCTTTATATACACTAATCTAAGGAAGAGCTCAACCATGGCTGGCCGTAAGCTTCCGCCCAGCCCACGTGGGCTTCCGATAATCGGGAACATTCATCAAGTGCTAGCTGGTGATGAATGCATATATAAAACCCTATGGAATCTCTCCCACAAATACGGCCCTACTATGCTTCTTCATTTTGGTAGCCAACAAATTCTTGTCATTTCCTCTAGCGAAATGGCGAGCCAGGTCTTAAAAACTAACGATCATGAGATGTCTACGCGTCCACAATCGAAGGCTGCCAAGCGAATATCATATAATTACTCAGATGTTTCATTCGCGCATAGTGATGATCATTGGAGGGACATGCGAAAGATCCTCGTATCTGAATTATTGATTGGTAAGAGAAATAAGTTGTTTAAGAAAAAGTTGGAGATCGAGATGGAAGGTTTCGTTCGTTCACTCTTATCACAACCCTCAGGAACCATAGTTAACTTAGACGATGCACTATATTCTTTACTAGGGGAAGCTACGTGTATGGTTGCATTTGGAAAGAGCTATAGGGGCACGACCTTTAATGGTAAAAATTTGAAAGAGATATCTGATGAAACAATTGTAATGCTTGGTGGTTCATTATCAGATTATTTTCCAATAGTTGGGCCGATTTTGGACGAATTAAGAGGGTGGAATCGTAGATTAGAGAAGTCTTTTAGTGATGCTGATGGATTTCTTCAAATGGTTATTGATGAGCATCTTGAACATAAAGCAAGCAAGAAAACTGAGGATGAGAAAGATTTTGTTGATGACTGCATTTCTCGATTAACTCACGATGAGATTAAAGCAATCTTGATGGTACACAATTTTTTTTCTTATTTTATTTTTGCTAATTATTTAAAACAGCTAAATACTTGCATGTTCCATTGCATGTATTATACACAAACGCAAATGCTTTTAAAACATTTGCTATTACGTACTTAGCCTTTTTTTTTACTGTCTTGTGTATCAGACCATTTTTCCTTATAAGATCAACAAAGTTTATAATTTCATCTTTGTTGTGTATCAAAATTAACAACGTTAGTGTTCACAAGAACTTTTTTTTTTGTTCGCTACCTTGAAAATGATTTTTTGACAAATATATTTTATGGTATTAAACTTTTTATACTATTTATATTTAAAATATAATAACAATCGATATAAACATGTACAAAATATATACCAATTCGTATGTTTAACAAGCAAAATTATATTCATTATTTTCGTCTTTTCGTTACGATTAATATGAATATATATATATATATATATATATATATATATATATATATATATATATATATATATATATATATATATTTACATACTTAAAATGTTCATTATTTAATCATATAGAAGGTGTAATAGTTACTAAAAAATTTTAACTTTCAATTTGCACAATTATTTAATGCGGAGTACTTTTTGACAATTTCAGACCAGAAGACTTGAGACTCACAACCTGTCAAAACCAACTTAACCACACTACCAAAACTATATAATCCACAAGTACTTTTACCATAAACATTACTCCGCCAAACCGTACAAAGACTTTAACAAGCCAAACGGTTAAATTTAACACAATACCAAACACCCTTTTTAATTAAAGATAAATACTTAACTATTTATATAACATCATTTGATAACCAAAATACTTGAATGACCAAGACTTAGATTATGACACTTAACAACATGTTTACAAACCATTAAAAGATCACCGGGGGTACAACTTTGACTTTGATCTCAGTACTCTACCTAAGCTCCTATTTACAATAACCTTCTAGCATCTATACTTACGATTCTTTAGCTTTAATCCAAAATGTGGCGTAATCACAAGAACCTACAAAACATTGAAACACTATAACGTAAGCTTTCGCTTAGTAAGTAATTAGCATATAACATATAATCATATACATCATCAGCATCATAATCATCCATATTTAGTCTCATAACTATTAATACTTACTCTTGTTTCTTAGTACTGTAACCATTTAATCCTTACATAAGTAAGACTATCGAATAAACATCATTCTATGATTAAACTCAAACATATAACGATTCCATCACATACCTTGATTAATCTTTAAACATAGACTAAAAAAACACCTTGGCAACATAATCCAACAAATCAAGTCTCAAGTGCTTCTATACTTCTAAAAAAGATCTTCAAGCCATTAGCCTTCAATTACAACACATAATATTATAGAACATATATAACACATGCTATATCTTAATTACTTACCTTTCATCAAATTTATATTTACCAAGAACATTACCAACATCACTATCACTTTCTATCCTTGGTTCTTGTAGGAGATCATCACTAGAATCACACCCTTGTTAAAGAACACTAATTACCAACAATATTGCTCATCTTGTCATCTTGTTTTCCCTCCTTTTTGTTTTGGCTAACACTCCACACACACATATGAAATACTACCAAATTCTAGAGCAAATGAGAAAGTCCAGGGAATAAGTAAATTGAGGCTTCCTTCATACCAAAGTTATGTCACAAATTAACATCTTTGGTCCCTCAAGTCCCTTTTATTATAGTTTGGCCACATTAACTTTATAACTCATTTAACACTTGTCAACTTTAGTCCCTTGAGTCTATTCATCATATTTTCTATAACCACATTACTCTTAGTCAATTTCATCTAGGGTCATCCTCCTTTGAAAATGGATTTTAGGTCAAACATTTACATCCCCCTTATTTAGATTTCATCCTTAAAATCTCTCGTCCATTACTAACCAAAACTTAGTCTCATGCGTTCCCCTTCCGTCTTAGCACTTTTAAGCATTAATCCACTTTCATGTAACAACCTAAGTAATGTTCCAACACAAGACATATTATAACACAACTAATACCCTTAATCCATTCTATTACTCACTTAATTCTATTATATTTTGGTTTTTGCTATAGTCATTATGTCATCCGAACCATTTTTACTATAACCAATATGTCATTCAATAAACCCTATTACTATTACACAATGTTCTTACTCACTTTGTTCTAACTTTTTCGTCAAGGACTATGTGTCACTTGAGAAAATTGCGCCATCTTGACTTTACATAAGTCAAATATTAGCAATTTCATTTATATTTATCGTAACCATTTAATTAAGCTTTCTACGTTTTCACTATAACACCTCATTTTCTTTACTTCTCTTTAAGAATTTTCGTCAAAAGCTAAGACTTACTTAGGAAAATTTTAATATTTTGACTCCATAGGGTCAAACTTCAAACAACACTTTCACAACTTACTTATATGTATCAACACAATTTAATGACCACCAAGGTCATTACTCACATTATATCATGCCATAAGGCATACTATAACGTCAATTTAAACTTTTAATCCTTCAACTTATACTCTTGACACCTAAAATGTAGGTTTCTTATAATGTCTCACCTAAAAATCACTTCCTAATTCTTATCCAACGTATCTTATTCCTTAAAACGTCTAATGAATTCTAGTTTCCAATTTCTACTCCCTTTACCCTACTCATGTGATGTCGGGAATAAATAAGCTCACTCATTTATACCTCTTCATTTATAAAAAGAGGTGTCCCAATCAATGTAAATAAGGAAATATAAACTCATGGTTCGGCGATTCACAATTTCTTTTTTTTAATGAAAAGGCGTCCTAATTCATTTAAATCGGGGGATTAATCGTTCCCTAGGGTAATAGTGGTGGGAAGGTCGAGATGTATGACGAATAGATCTAAGGTGAGGATGATTCTTTTTGTATTTTTACATTTTTATGAAAGCAAGTAAATTATCGGTTTTTGAATTGGGGGTTTGATTATCAACTACTTAAACTAATAATTAAACTAAATAAAACTAATGATTAAACCTAAATTGCAAGTAAATTAAATGAGAGATTCGATTGATAGGTAAAAACTTGTTTACTTAGATTTCATTACTCCCTAGTTATCTCTTATTCATTAGTCGAATTGTCACATCCTTGTTTAATTGGGGCGTTATATACCATTATTCGTAGGGAGGTGCCAAATTCCCTAACTCTATGAATGTATTGAACTCCTCTAAGAAACCAGGATCACCAAGTAACCTAAGTTATCTCCCCCAAATCTCCTATTATCAACAATCGCAATTCACGCAATAAACACAATGAAAAGTCTACTAGTGCACTCTAAAACATGAATACGTTGTTTAGGACGTTCAAGCTCGCAACACTAATGGAAGGAGAAAGTTTTCCTAACCTAAAGTGTAACAACCATTTAAACAAGAGACTACAATCAATAGTTAACAACTAGGTGTCAATAGATCTAAGAAAACACTATGTTAAATTAGCTAGACATATTAAAGATAAAAAAACACGTAATCATAATTAAGCATGAATTAAACATAATGATAGAAGAGATTAAGAGACTTATCTCTTAATGAATGAGGGTGTTAAAACCCTAAGAACACTGTAAAAACCTAATAGAATTCGTACACAAAAGTTCCTCTCCAAGTGTGCACACTTAATGCAGAAAATTCTAAAACTATATATAGGATTACAGATGCGACGACGTTACTATAAACTGTGACGCCATCATGTCGCCGCAATTAGGGTTTTGTCTCTTCCAAGTCAGCCTTGTAACGGGGTCGCTCTATGACTTTAGACGCCGTCAAGAATACTCTGACGTCGTCCCGCTTTGATTTTTCCAAGCCGTCACGTTATAACTTTCATACAAAATTTCAGCCCTCTTAACAAGTGACGGCGTCACTTGTTATTTCTTCAATTTTCTACTGAGCCGTCTCTAGTAAAATCTGGGTTGTTTTGGTATTTTCATATGCAAGTGACGGCGTCACCTTATGGGTTGTGACGCCGTCTGGTGCCCTTTTCCAGACTTATCATGACTTGGTCGTTTTCTTCACATTTTCACCCCTTTTCGTATAAATATGCGTTAATTCCATCTTTTGCTTTCAAAGTACCTAAAAAGTGAAAAAGAAACGAATTTAGGCAATATTTGATCATAAACACATTGGTTTAGGGCTTAAATGACCCCATAAAAATGTACATTTTAAATCCTTGTCAGTATAAGTCTCCCCTAAGAAAGCTTATTCTATTAAGTTTCCTAGGATCTACAAGCCTCAATTCACGCAATAAATACAACGAGAAAAACCACTAGCGCACTCTAGGGTTGCGTTTAATAAGATGGACAAGCTAGTACATATAAGAATTAAGCCAGTTTTCTTCTCCTCGCGCGAGGCAACCAATTAAATAAGAGGCGGCAATAAATAATTAATAACTAGGTTTCATTCAATCTAAGCAAACAATAATAGATCTAGCCTAGCATGTTAAAGTGAAGAAAAGAAAAGCATATAATCAAACAACACATAGACATATTGAATGATTAAAGAGGGATTACTTAACTTCAATAGAACATGGATGAAGTGGTTGTAAAAAGCCTTGCAAAAGAGCAGAATTTTTTCTAGGGTTTCACTTCTCCAAAGTGTTACATAAATAATGGAAAACATAAAAAAATAAATATAATTTTACAATTGTGATGGCGTCACTTTATGGTTGTGACGTCGTCAGCTCGTCGTCATTAGGGTTTCTTCAGTTGCATTGCCGCAGTTGTGACGGCGTCGCCTTGTGTCACTGAAGCCACCAAGATGTCTGACGCCGTCTCTCTTCAAAAAGTTTGAGCCGTCTTGTGTAATTTTTACTCTAGATCTTTGTCTTCAAATACAAGTTACGCCGTCAGGGTGTAGGCTTGATCAAATATTCTGAGCAGTCACATGTAAAATTTCCATCAAATCATCACATCCAAATGCAAATAACGGCGTCACATTGAGGTTGTGACGCCGTCTGGAGCCTTTTTTATACTTTTTTGTGACTTGGTCATTTTCTTCCTTTTCTTTTCCAAATTAGTCCAAAACATGTCGGTTTTCAACTTTTGTATCCCAAGTACCTAAAATGTGAAAAGAAACGATTGAAGACAATAATTGATTACAAACGTACGATTTTAGAGCTTAAATGGCCCCCTAAAAACGCAAGTTTTAAATCCTTATCAATGCACTTGATCTGAATGAAGATTGTTTCAATAAGGATCGTTGGAGATTGGTTAACAGGGCTTTGGCAGTTAATTGGGAATGGAGAGCTCCTCATCGTGGTCGTTCTCTTGCAGAACTTTCTTCTGTTCTATCTAATATGGGTGGCTTGTATCTTGACTAGGAGGGGGTGATAAATGAACATGGGATAGGGACGCCTCCAAATCTTTTAAAGTGAACACGCTTACTTGTAGATTGCAAGATATTCTTCTGTCCAATCACAGTATAAGGACTCATCATATGTGGAACTTTTGGATTCATCGTAAGATAAATATATGCATTTGGAGGGTTTTGATTATTGGCTGTGTATTAGGACTAATCTTATTTCCAGAGGTGTGAACATTACTTCGACGAGTTGTCCTTTCTGTGACAAAGCGGTTGAATATATTGCTCACAATCTCATTAACTATCCTAGTGTGATTCCTATTTGGAGGAAATTTTGGAGTTGGTGGCAACTTGATACCCCCATTTCGTTCCCCTCATTTTCCATTGGTGATATCAACTTGGGAAATTTTGCTAATCTTGGATGTCCCAAGCTCAACAAGATTATATGTGGCGTCTTTCAATTTGGTTTATGGGTGATTTCAAAGTGGAGAAAAATAAGATAGTTCATGCCTCCCCCGACTCGCGTGATAAGTTTTGGAAGAAGATGCATTTCCATCTATTCAAAGGTTATCAAAAATGTGGATCTCGATCGTGGCAAGTCATTCCCTAGCAACTGGAACAATTGGATTTCTAATCCTAGAGCTCTTTTTAATGGGAGATGATTTGTACACTCCCAAAAATAATTGAGACACTCAAATTAGTTATGTTTGGACAGTTATACCCTCATAGACACACTTACATTTTCACCTCTGTAAAAGTATAAATGTCCAAACGCAACTAATTTGAGTGTGCCAATCATTTTTAGAAGTGTACAAATCACTTCCGCTTTTTAATATGATTTAACTTGGTTGTTTGTAGTTTCCTTGTGGTTCGTTTGTCGTTTGGCCGTTTGTTTGTTGGGCCTTTTTGTTTTCTTTTTCTGTTGGATTTGTTTCGGTCTCCTCCTCGGAGCCTTTTTATAAATCTCAGATTTTCAAAACAAAATATATATATATATATATATATATATATATATATATATATATATATATATATATATATATATATATATATATATATAGGGGCGCGTTATATGCAGTACCATTATTAGATACAGTACTTTACAGTACTCATTTAGACCAATAGGAATTTAGTATTAATAAACATTTTTATTTAATTGAAAAGGGCATAATAGTCAAATACATTTTTAATTTATTTTTGAAAATTTTTAATTAAAAAACGTTTTTAAATTCCCTTAATTTTCGGATTTTTTTTTTACATGTTTGAAAATGAAGTGCATATATGTTTTTTTTTATAAATATTGTAAATTTATATGTTTTTTTTGTGTACAATTGGTTATACATCAAACTTGTATTGCTTAAAATGATAATTGCACATATGTTTCTAGTGTACATTTTTTAACCTTCGAAATTTATAACAAAAAACATAAACATATGCACGTAACCTCTAAATTTATAACAAACCAAAAATATAAATAGTATATACAAAAATTGATATCAAATGAAATACAATTTAAATACAAATGTATCTTGTTAAGTTATATGTACACGTCAACCAAAAACATGTGTGCACTCTTCCACTAACATATGTGCACATTATGCACGCCTTCCAAAAACATGTGTGCCCTCTTCTAAGAACATGCATGTTTGCGATGTCCACGTTGCGCACGCCTTCCAAAAACATGTGTGCACTCTTCACTTTATCTTCCAATTCATCAAATTTATTAGAACATAGGTCCACGCCTTCCAAAAACATGTATGTTTACTGTGGCCATGTAAAGTTCAATCAAAGATGTATTTATAAAGCACCAAAAACACAATACTTGTTTTGAAACAAAAAATAAAAATTAAATATTTAATCTTATTAATAATAGCTAATGCAATTTTAAACCGTAACAACTAGAAGAACATACCCGAAACAATATACCCTCAAAAAACTTCTTTCATCTATCAAAGCTTTTACCGTCGAATATACATTGTTTTTAATGTTAAGCTTACACACATTGAACATAAAAAAATGCTAGCAACAACCATGCCATAAACATATCTGTCATCCCACTTAAATACCATATCTTTGATCCATCATTTCCTATCACTATTACAAAAGTGTATGACTAATCATACTTTACACACATTCGAACCTTAAACTTAAAATGCTAAAGTGACATATTACAAACACATAAACTTACAAAGACCTTGAACATATTCACAACCAAACTGAAGGAATTATGTCACTTTCCATTGTTTACTACTCGTTTTCTTGTCATTATTTTATATCATCTTTTTTAAAATCACAATCTCAAATCACTTAAAAATATATAAAAATCAATTGAATATTACCTACATCTTTTCAACACATATTTCCTAGTAATTTCATTAACCTTCATCACCAATCAATTGATCACAGGAAAAAAAAATTTAAAGGAATAAATTTAAAAAAAACGTTAAAAAAATTACCAATCAATTGATCATGTGATCATTGTGATGTCACGAAAATATACTGAGGAAGATGGTGCCATTTTCCATATTCAAATATCATTTGGGTGGTTTGGTTATGTACAGCGACGGTTTTTGGGGAGAAGACACCACCATCGGTACCCCTGTTGTTGGCGTTAAACGGGAGAGGAAGAAGGTCCGGTGACAATGGAGGTGGTTTGGGGCGGTTGAAAAGCAGACAAAAGTGGAGGCTTATTTTTATTTGTGAGAGAGGTTGAATGAGTTGGTAGGTTAACTGGCACTATTTTAGGGTTGGATAGGAAATACCATGATTGCCCTTTTAGTTTTTTAAATTATGGCTTGATCTTTCAATTTATTACATTAAAGGCACAAATTGATCTCATCCATTGATTAAGTGATCTAATGGTTTATATTGATTTAAAAGGGTACTGTAAAGTACTGTATATAAGATTGGTACTGTATAGAATATATCACTATATATATATATATATATATATATATATATATATATATATATATATATATATAAAATAAAAATAAGAAAAATAAAAAACCTTATGTGCGTATCCTGAGGTCATGATTTGATTCACCACAGCAATTTCTGGCCATTTGATTATTTAATACACAACAAAATAGAAAGTGAAAAATTTAACGTTGAATAAAATTTCTTTTAATACACGATAAGTAACCTAATATATCTTACGTTTTGAATAATTTGCTATGATTAATACAATAATGAATTTTCCGTAAAAGCATGTATAATGTCTACTCTTTTAACTATATATTATTCCATTTTTGCTTGGATTTGGTGGTTTTGTGCGAACTATGTAAATATTATGAGCTAACTTTAGTGAAACTTAAACATGACAGAATGTTCTTAACGGAGCAATTGACACAAGCTCTACAACCATGGTGTGGGCAATGTCTGAGATCGTGAAGATTCCAAGAATTATGGAAAAGTTGCAGAAGGAAATCCGAAGCTGTGTTGGAAGAAAATCGAAGGTTCATGAATCGGATATTGCCAAGATGACATACTTAAAAATGGTGGTGAAGGAGACATTAAGATTGCACACACCTAATGCATTTTTAATTGGACGAGAATGTGTAAGCCATTGTCGAGTTGGCGGATATGACATCTACCCTGGAACTAAAATCTTGATCAATATTTGGGGGATAGGAAGGGATTCACGAACATGGAAAGAGCGGCCAAACGAGTTTTGGCCAGAGCGGTTTGAAAATTTTAAGTTCGATTTTCTAGGAAAACATTGCGAGATGGTCCCATTTGGAGGGGGCAGGAGAGCGTGCCCGGGGTATAACTCAGGTATTGCGACCATGGAGTTTATGCTTGCAAACCTTCTTTACGTGTTCAATTGGGAAGCACCACGGGGAGTAAAAAACCAAGATCTGGACATGGAAGAGTATGGCTCCTGGCATATTGGTAGGAAAACACCTCTTTGCCTTGTGCCCAAAGAGCATCAATGGCAAGAGTAGGAGTCAACAAATCTATTTCCCATGAATAGTAAGTTAATAATATAACGGTCATAAAGAATAATGTTCCATCTGGTTGAACTTTTTTTATGTAACGGTCACTGATTATGTGGCAATGACGAAAATGCAGTGACGACAATTATATTGGTGACTAAACTATGATAATAGAGACCAAAGCATGAGTGGTCACAAAATAATTGGTCACTAAAGGCACTTTTTCTTGTAGTGATGAGAGTATTAAAAAATGATTAATTTGTATGAATAGTGTACTATTTAGGTTGGCAACCTAATTGATAAACACAGCCTTAGGAGTGTAAGAAACACATTTGAACCAAACCTACACTCGAATAAGCTTACACGGGTCACGTTGTCAACCGGATTAAGCGAAACTCTAATGGAAGTCAGATTTCGTTTTGATCCGAATAAATGATTTTACAATTATACTTTCATATTATTCCTTGTTTTTTTTTTTTTTTTTTTTTTTTTTTTTTTAAATCAGCCAACTTTTCTTATGTTGATTCTCATATAGTTTTTATTCGGGTTAACCTAAACTTGAATAACGCGAGTTCTTATTAGGGTCGGTTCTGACTCCCCTTAAGTCAAGTTCCATATGTTTTGATCTTTTCACTTGGTTTTCTTTATACTACGTACTATTGTTTTAGTGGCTCTCAATCTCTTGTTGGGTTATTTAGCTAAACGTGCGAGTTGGCCTGTGACCTAAGTTAATATTTAATAGACACATGAAAATTGTCCCTAACCCACTTACTTATGTATATACATTGTAGGTCAAATCTTAGTTTAGTATATCTTCATGCACACGTATATAGTCATAGCAATTCACGCGTTGCATAAGAAATAAAATATGGAAACTGCAAGGATTCAACCTCTTCTTGAGTTTTTGCTAGTATATATACCTTTCCACAGTTTAATGTTTATTCATACATCCTATTCAAGCTTACAAACAACCAAGTCTTAATATCATCAAAGAAACAAACATGAATTCAATCTTTAGCTCATTCGACGCTTTATCTGCTGAGTTCTTGAGCAAGTCACTAAGTTCCTCTAACACCAAGTCACCAGTTGTTGCCAAAATAAAAGATGAGCAAACTAAGGTGAAGTATGAGACGGATAATAGCCGAAGTAAGACTGGTTATGCTGCTCGGTGGGCACCCGAGTTGGATGGACTTCACTGCTTTGAGTCGTTGGTGTTTCATTAAGTCTTGATTATCGTAGCTAGATGGTTTTGTTGAGGATCGAATCAAGTTTTGTTTTGTTTTGTTTTGTTTAGTTGGTTTTTTAGACGTATGATTATTTGATAGTATATATACTTGTAAAAGATACAGATTATGGTGAGCAGTACTGATCATGTAAATGAAGATTTGTTTCTTTGTTCTATTTTGATGAGTAAATTAAACTATAGTGGTTTGAAATGGTGTGTGTGTTGTGTTTCTTTCATTCTTTGTTCATTTGTGATGTAGACTAATTAACGAGATAACACAAATCAAGCCTGTTGATTCACAAGAATGTCAGGATCAATTCTTCCAACAATCGTATAGAATACCGACTGTTAAGATTCTTAGCAAGAAAACTGTCAAAATTACACTTTTGATATTTCTTTCAACTGATTATTTCACATTACAAAGAACTCTTAAATAAAGTTACAAAACTGAAACGGGCCCTAAAAGACAAACGGGCCAAAAGTTATTTACTTAAACAAAGTAAAAAAAAAAACCCGAGAAAACATTAAAATGCAAAATAACACATAAAATAGAGTGTTTCGGGGCTTGAAAGTTCCATAAACTGACGGAGTCTGTTTACCACAACGTGCTCCTCGTTCCACGCTTCGTATCGACTGGTCATTCGCTTGAAACGGAGCCCCATAGCCCAAGTTATGCCTATTTTAGTAATGACATGTTCATCAACACTTGGGCCTACATCAATTTGGGTTGGATTTGAACCCAAAATGGTTGTGATCTCTATAACGACGATACATTATGATAGATGGCGTAGCCAAAAAGTTCTCACTATTCCACGCTTGATGTTTTCAACGAGTGCACAGATGTATATATCTGGACTACTGTACGAAAGTATCAGCAACAATAGATTCACAACAATACTTTATTCAAACCAAAGCCTCAATAGTCAGCTTAGATTAAACCAACATTAGTATCCAAAGTGTTACAAGGTTAGGTTAATGTCAATGAGACAATAACCAGACAAATACAAAGAAGAAGAAATAAGATCAGTACAATGATCAGAAAGAGAGATTGTAAGACAATGACTGCACACACATTTGTTTCTAACCCTAGATTAGGGGGAGGATTAAATAGAGGAAAAAGATACACAATGACCCCCTCAACGGTCATAAATAAGCATCAGCAGAAATGGGAAATCATCAGCAGAAACGAGAACTTAAACCATTTAAGCTTTGTCCAAGATTAACCCCTGTAATAAGCCTGCAATAAACATAACTTGAAAACCATTAGCAATTGATAGAATGACATGTTTGCCACAGATTATGACCACAATTTCTAACATTCCCCCTTAATTTGTTGGGCAAACATATCAAACAATATCAATTTTTCACACAAGAATTTATGCTGATAAACAGGAAGGTTTTTGTAAGGATGTCTGCAGTTTGATTTGAAGAGCCAATCTTTATGGCATTTATAAAACCTCTTGCAATTTTTTCTCTGATGAAGTGAACATCAATTTCAAAGTGTTTTGATCTTTCATGGAAAATAGGATTGACAGCAAGTTGTAAAGCAAATTTGTTATCACAAAAGAGATTAACAGGGAGATTGATATCAACTTTTAGATCTTTTAAGATTTTTTGAATCCAAATAATTTCACAGGCAGCAGTAGACATTGATCTATACTCCATGAGATCAAACAATCATTAAAGAAAACACAATAACCTGTGACAGATTTCCTGGTTTTCTTGCATTTAGCCCAGTCCGCATCACTATACCCTTCAAGATGGTTTTAAGAGTTACTGAAATTATACCTTAGACCTTTTCCTGGAGCTCCTTTCAGATATCTCAGAACATTGAGGGCACATTCTAGATGAGATTATATTAGGGGGTCTGGGAGTAGTATTACTTCCCAATCCCATTTATTCTGCCTTTTCATTGGGATTTGTTTTTGTTTGTATATCTTTATTCTATATTCTATCAAACTCGCATTTTGTAGCTGCCGCGCAGCTACTTATTTATGTAGGAGCCATAAATGTTTTAATCATTTCAAAGGAGAGTGCATATATTGTGCCAGACAATGAACTGAGTATGAGATGTCAGGTCTGGTATGGGTGAGATAAATAAGTTTTCCAAGTAACTTCTGATAACCAGTAATGTTAACAAGAAAGGGATCATCAGTAGTGGGTATGTATGGAAGAATAGAGTTGGGTTCCATGGGAGTGGACACAGGTTTGCACCCAAGAAGTCCAAACTCTTTGAGAAGTTCAAGGCAATATTTTCTTAGGGTGAGACATATGTCATTACCAGTTTTTAAAACCTCAATGCCAAGAAAATATTTTAAGTTTCCCAAGTCTTTGATATGAAATTTAGATTTTAGAAATTCTTTGAATAGGTTTATCTCATCAATCCAGTTTCCAGTAAGCACAATGTCATCCACATAGACAAGCAAAGCAATAAACTTGTTATTCTCTGTTTTGGTGAACAAAGAATGATCATTGACAGATTGAACAATGTTATTTTCTTTTAATACACTAACAAGTTTTTCATTCCATTTCCTGGGAGCTTGTTTAAGGCCATTGTTAGGTCACTAGTTTTACAAACACAAGTGATATAGAAAGAGATAAGGCGATTGAACAAGCAAACCAAACACACACACACAATATTAAGGACGGTTATGCGTAGGTATGTGAAAGAGAGAATAACTTGAACAACCAACCTTCAAATGAAGGTTTACAAGAGTATTTATAGGAGGAAAACTAGAGCAACACTCCTAGTTTCCATCCTTTCTTTAATGGGCTTGGGCCTAAGCTCATGGGCCTTCTACATAAGCTTAAGGCTAATAACAAACATAAAGACCATAATAAAGCTAACTATTACATATTAATAACTAACACTTGATTATGGTTTAGGAGTGATTCCAACAATCTCCCCCTCAAGTGTTGGTGATGAACGGTGAAGGCGTTGATGTAATAGTAGCTCTGACGTCTTCTGACATCCTTCTTTCTTGTGAAAAGAATTGCCTTGATTCGAACAATCTCCCCAATGTAGAGAGATAGTTTTCCTTGAGCAGTTATGCTTTGACGTCATCATTAACTTTGTTCTTTGATTATTGTTCTTTGTGGTGAAAGTGATAGTATGTTGTTGTCTGCATCAAGTCTGCCTCAGGTCAGCTTCGCAACTCCAGTGTCTCTACGTCATTCTTCAACATGCTCACACGCTCTTTGACGTTGGAATTCAGTATTGATGAAGTTCTTTAAGTCTTTAACTTTGTAGATTCTTTGATTTGACGAAGAATCATTCTGACTGTTGTGTTGCTTTTGGATAGAACTTCCATTTGTGATGATGTTGGCATGAGCATGAGAAGAATCTGCACGATCATCCAGCTCCGAAGCTTCCATAAGAAGAAAACATTTCAAACGTTTAGTTATAAGCGGATTCCGGCACTTACAAGTTTGAACTTCGAGAGTGTTAACAGCATAGTGTGAACAACTCTAATTCTCACAAAGACCGTTCCTGAACTGGAGTCCCACAAATGAGATAACGCGATGTACCGAAGTACATCTACAGTTCAGATGAGTCGCTGAGGTACACCGAAGCATCACCTCACGACTGTAGACCATTTGAGACACACTCCGCGTAATCCACGGGGAGTTACCGAAGTGACCTGCTGTCAGGGTTGTTTGATGTTGACCCTGGCAGGAGTTTCCATTCAATCACTGAGGATCACAGATGTGAACCTCTCATAAATGTTCTCGACAGATTGCTAATATCTGTGAAGGACTCGATAATGTACCACTAAAATTCTTATTGTTGAATGTCAAGTGATAAAATGTCAAGTGTACCTAAGAGATCTTTTGATGAATCTCGTGGCTCTAGACTCAATAGTGCGTTTTGGTTTTTCTGAGCGGAGACTAGGGAGAGGGTCTCCTTCTTCAATACCAGCGATCTCTAAGAGAAAGCCAATAGTTTACGTAGGGTTCCCTGTGAGAATGAAACAAGCTTCTGTTGAGAGAAACTTGAGTGGCTAAGAAGGTTTAGTGCATGCGTCACTGGGTCCATGACAACTTTTAATCTTCAATACCGGCGTCACTAAGTGACAACCAGTAGCATATGAATTGAACCCAGTGTCTGCCCTAAGTTGAATAATCTGGAGGGCTATTTCTTTTCACCCTTTTCTTTACATTTCTTTTTGATTCTTCAACTCCTTCTTTCTCCGATTCTCATTTTATCCTTTTTATAATCATACCTAAGGACTTCTAAGTACTAACTATTTGTGATGTCCTTGGATAGATCTCTCCGGCTCTGGCGGATCATAGGACGGTTATTCCTAACCTTAGTCACCTTATAACTCCATGACTAACCTATGTTTCCATTAAAACCACAGTTGTGAAGAATCTCTCAAAAGGTTTGTAAATGAAAATCATGTTTGAACCACTGTGAGAGATAGGATTTTGCATAAATACTCCCCCTCCACATGTGCTTTAGAGTTTTGACGGAAATCTGCACTGTGAGAGAAGAGCGCGCACTTTTGAATTGATCAACTCAAGATAGACAATCCCCCGCGAGACACGGTTACATTGCATAGTTAAAGAGTTACATTGTCAGCTTTTAGGTGACAACTAGCTCTAATAACTACCTTGATTGTGTAGACAAACCTCGAAAGGTTGTCAAACCCGTCAGAGTTCATGTCTACCAAGAGTATCTCGAATGGTACTTTCTACTTGGACAAGTCCTTTGCGAGACACGTTTACATTACTAGCGAACTAGCTTGAAATTATCACCCGTCCAGGACAAGTCTTTTCGAGTTACTAACAGTTTTAGTACCGTCAATTCATTGGTTAAGTCTGAAGTACACAGATTCTTTTGCATTTTGCACAACATATTTTTTATCACACAATTTTCTCCCCCTCAAAAATGGCATATCAAATGTTATTTTTGAAAAGTTGACAATAAATATGACCATTTCGAGTGTTGCGGGAAGATGACCACTATGAACAATTTGTGAACAAAGTTTACATCAAATACTCCCCCTCAACTAGTGATATAAACGGTTGAGGTTTTGAAAATCATATGGGGAAGTACTTGTCTTTTTGATCAAAACCTTGAAAAATGAAAGGTTTGATAGGTTTTACTCAAAAATAAGAAGCTTTCGCTCCTTTGATAAGGATTGTGGCAATGAAGCGTACCACTGGGTCCTTTCTTGCAAATTACGGGTTGTACACTGTAATGTGTGCACAAGCCATACACATATATAATCACACATCCAAATGTATAATGAAAGAAACAATTCAATGGGTACCAGGAAGTCCAGAGATGTCGCCAGGAGTGTGAATCGGGCGTTGAAAGCCGGTGATGTTAATCCTGTGTCGACCACCAACATAGCTTTCCAATCTTCTGAACTGATCCCTTCTATACAACCTTTCATCAATCATTCTGATGATCCTCCTCACATCCCTGCGATCCTGAGAATTCCATCGCTTAGGAGACCCAATCTTTTGACGTATGTCCTTCAACCTATATGCCAATCCGTCCCTAACCATCTTCAAGGTGTGATCTCTAAACTTGTGAAGTTCACTACACGCCATTAAGCAATTTCTTTGTAGTTCACTACGGTAAACGACGCCGAAAGGTTTGCTGATGAGTGTGTATTGTGAGAGCTGGTTGAGGTCGGGAAGATCTAGCTGAGGTGGAGTGAAGTTGACACGGGTCTGATAAGATTCAACAGCCATCTGGAGATCTTCTACACGTTCCTTGATGACTATGCGTTTGATGAAGATGAGCAATGACTTGATGAATTCACGTTGTACTTCGGTTGAAAACTGTCTCATGCGACCTTGTACTTTGGCAAGGTACATGTCTTCGATGTCGTTGATAGACAAATTCTCAAAGTCAGCTTCAGAGAATGCATAATCCCTTTCATCTTGTCGTTTGACCACGATATTGAATGTGTAGTCCCACTTAGATGACAGAACAACGTGTTTGATGGCAACGATATCCTTAGAACTGAACACTGCATGTTGAGACTTCTGAACCTGACAGCTTCTGTAGTAGATTCTTCGGCGTTCCGGCCAGTGATGAATCCCGTACATTGCATCTCGGTCGTATGCTTCCACGTTGTTGGAGAACAAGTGATTGGCACGTTCCTCGATGGCTATGCAGTTCGAGTATATAGCTGCTGGGAATGGAAGTGTCAACGATGTAGCGTATTTCCTTGAACCATCGCCACCATTTAGAAGAAATTCCAGGTCTTTGTTGAAGAAATATCTTAATGGAATCCTTGGTTCATCTGGTTGGCCAATTGTTGGTAAAGGTTTTGACCAGTCGGTGTAGTATGGAGGGTTGTCCCGTTTGGTGAAGTCGACGTTTGCTTCTGGGTTGAGCCAATCCATGTTGTTAGACATAGCTCGAGCAATGTTCTCAAGGTGATATTCGACCTCGATGGCACTTTCGGAGCTATCTTTCCACAGTTGAAAAGCTTCATTCTTGATTCGCCTCAACTCGGATTTCGTCATCTTCTTCACCTGGAACTTTTCTTGCAAAAGTTTTGCATACTCCAATGTATTACCGTGTACCAAATTCTGACCTTCTTCAGGGTAGGGAGTGTTGTTAACAAGAGTAGAGAACCATTCAAATTCTTCAGTTTTATCGTCATCTAGCCAAGATACGACGTCAGTCAGAGGCGTCTTCTTCTTCTTCTTTTTCGAAGGCCTAGATGATGATGCTGGTTTCTGAACTTGTTTGGGAGAGGTGGGTTGTTGTAGGGGCTCAAGGACCTCTTCATCGTCACCACCCGTATACTCAAAGTGATCACCGGTTTTCGGAGTCAGGGGTGGTAACTCGGAATCGTCCTGAGGTTTATCTGTAGAAGAACGGGGAGGAGACCTTTGTTGAGTAGGAGTCCGTTGGAGAGGAGGTAACATAGAAGATGATTCACTAGACTTCTTCTGACGTTTAGCTTTATCATGGTTATCCTTTGTCTTCATCGTCTCTAGGACGTTTAGACTTTTCTGCTTCGAATCTACATGCTTCTTTGAGTTGGTAGTCCAGCAATGCTTGAAACAGCTTTCCTTCCTCAGAAGTAAATGTTCCAGATCGTGTAGACATTTGTGTGACAAGCTTGGCCACCACTTCATTATCCGAGAAAACTACAGGATCAGATGGATTTATTGTGACGGTTAAAGGTGTGGATCTTATAGTTTGCTTGGCTATCTGCATAAGATTCGGATATAGTTGTCTGGTAAACATCTCCTTTGTGACTTTAGGAACGATTTCCAGAAGGTACTTGTTAGTGTAACCTTCGATCATTTCGTTCAGTTCCTCTTGACGATGACTTTTCATGAACTCCTGGATAAACTTCCTTTCTCCTTTCATCTTTTCATTCTCGTTATACAGATGCTGTATGTGATCAGCAAAGAAATTCAACTTCTTGTTGAGCACGTCTTTCTTTCTGACTTGTTTGACAGCATTCACAATTCTTTTATGAGTGTGAGAAATCCAAGAACGAGGTGGTTTCTTCACTGATTTGGATGATGATTTGGTTGATTTCTTTGATGGTGGTGGTGAGGAGTGAGATGATGAATCTGATGAGGAGGAGACATGAGGAGGCTCTGGGTCCTTTGGAGGTGCAGAAGTATCCTCCTTGGAACAAGTTGGAGTGTTGAGAAGATAATCATCATAATTCTCTTTGTCATCTTGTCCAGTTTTAGCCTTTTCTTCCGTCTGATCCTTAGCTTCTTCATCAGTCTTTTCTTTCTCAGTCTTCTCCTTTTCTGGTTCCTCAATGTTAAGATCAGTAGACTCCTCCACAAGCGTTTGTTGTTGCAAAAGAGTAGTGGCACCAGATCCCTTATCGGGTTGATTAACCGCATCAGGACCTGGTGAAGAGTGGAAAGCACCACTTGATCCTCCGGGGCCACCCATTTGGTCATTTGCAAATTCTTCAGCTTTTTGAATGTGTCTAACTAATTTAAACTTCTTCCTGTAGGATTGATCCAGTAGCTCTTCTTCTTCTTCAAAGCTTTCATCATAGGGCACAAGTGCAGGAGTCTTCCCTTTTCCTTTGTCAGCTTGAGGACGTGGAGGTTTTGGTACTGAAGGATTGTCATCCTTTGCAGTTTCAGAGTAGGTAATCTCTTCATCTGTGTCAGTACCTTCTGAGTCCTCGTCAATGAGCTTTCTCTGCGGTTCAGGTTTAGGTAAGGGAATGGGAACAACTTCCTTAGAAGGAGCAGTCCTTTTAAGAGGAGGATTCCTCTTAGGAAACTTCCTATGACTTTCAGTACTTGCAGCACTTCCTGCACTGCCTCTTCTGGTTCTCCTTAATGGTGTTCCAGAAGACTTGTCATCGAGATGACTAACTTTACCTTCTTTTACTGCTACCCGATACCTTTTGTACGTTTCAAGCTTCTTGATTTCGTTAGTCAGAAGGTGATCAGGTAACACATCACCCTGTTTCTTAGTTGTCGATTCCTTGATTCTGATAGAAAGGATGGGTTCGGACAACACGTCGTGATTGTTAGGGTCATTGAGCCTCATGGGGATATCAGGATTAAGTCCAAGTGCTCTCTGGATCAAAAGCTTTGTGTATCTGACATAGGGAATCTTTGAGCCAAGTTTCTTGTGAAATGACATCATGTCTTCCCATAACAGTGCTTCGATTTCGATGTCCTTCTTATTGATCAGAGACCAGAAGATTTGTAGTTCCATGAGCTTTGGATGCTCATAACCACTGTCACGACCAGAGACAGACTTGGTAATGATGATGTAGAGAGTTCTCCACGGTTGAGGGATGTTCTTAAGATCCACGTGAGAATGCTTAGTAATAGTCCCTGAAGCTTCATCATAGCCAATGTCAAGAAGAAATTGCAGAACTGTCTCTTCAGTAGGTGTGGCAAAGAAGTCAGTTGGCTCGATTTCAGGAATGAGAAGAACAGCCCGTAAGTCAACATGAGTGATGGTGACTTGTTTGTGATTAAGTGTCACTATCACTGCACTTTGACCTGTGATCCTCTGCATAGAATTCCAGAACTGCTGAATGTAGATTTCCGGTACAGTAGCAGAGTGTGAGAGCATGTTCTGGTAGGGATGATTCCTTAGAATATCCACAGCAATCAAGCAAGAAGATTCTGAGCAAGTGAGGGTTTCAAAGTCAACCCTAAGGTTGTTCTTTCCAATCTTTCTCGGATAGCCATTTGGGAAGATATCAGCAATAGTGAGAACCTCAGGTGCATCCACATTCATTTGAGCAGCCATGTCGAGATCTGAAATAACATTAGCCAAAAGAACCAACATATCGAAAGACATAATGTTAGTCAACAGAAGGTCTTATTGTCTAGTTATTTAATGTACAGTGTCAATGATTGTTACGAGTCCTAAGTCACTTGTTTGTCTAATAGTCTAATGACGTCGTGAAATGTTTCGTGAGTTAGTTAACTTTAAGTTTTAAAGTTTATGTTATCACTTATTGTTCACAACATATCAAACGATTAAGTTTATTAGTGACATTATTGGATTCGTGACGTTATGATTAGTTTATTTACAAGTTTGTACACGTAACAATTCATTATGAAGGTCAATCCAGGCTTAAGCGTAGTTTTGGCAAAGTTAAGCGTAAACAGTAATGACATATGCGTAGACGAAAGCTTCGGCGTAGGATCCTAACTTACGCGTAAGAAAAGTTACGCGTAGGAAAGGGGGACCTTAAGCGTAGAGCTTACGCGTAGGCGTATTCAAACCTTACGCGTAAGGCTTACTCGTAAGAGTAGACCTTATGCGTAGAGTCACTGTTTACGCATATCCTTCACAGGATACGCGTAGTCCCATTGTAGAACCTTATGCGTAGTAGTTACGCGTAGGATTTCTCTTACGCATAACTGCCTACGCGTAAGGTAATCCTTATGCGTAGAGTTTCAATAACCTTGATTCTGAGTATTACGAGTAGCAAACCTGAAATAACATCATCATAAGATCAATATTAACACTAACACTCATTCTATAACAGATCATGGCATGAAAGCATATCAAACAGTTACGCGTAGAAAACCTTACGCGTAAGCCAAAACCCTAATAGTTCATAGTTTACGCATAAAAATTTTAGCCATAGGATTTGCACCAAATTGTTTCTGGGAGGTCTAAGAAGCGTATAGAGTATGTTTATCCAAGTATTAACATCAAATAAGCCATGAATCAAAAATACCCAATTCGTATGAACTAGAACCCTAATTTTCAATTAATGATTCCATAGTGTTTCTGGGTGATTTCTGGGTTTAAATATGCTCAATTCAACTTTAAAGCAACCTCATACAACAATCTTTATCACCAAAAACGTTCTCATTTGAAAACACCCAATTTAACGCATAAACCCTAATTTTTGAAAATCAATCAATTCGTGTTTCTGGGTATGTTTAAACGATGAAAATGTATTCATTGATGTAATAAAAACATTTTGGCACTATCATTTCACTCATAAACACACAAATTTGATCATATGTTCATACTTTACGCGTAGAACACAAAAACCCTTCTAGGCGCAAATCTAACCGTTAGTTTGAAAAACGATTCAAAACCCATGTTTAGATTGTTGCAAAGAATGTATAAACACTTACAAATTGATGATCGAAAGCACGGATTTGTTAAACGATTTTGGATCGTGGATGATATTTAGATGAAAGTAATAAATGTGAAAGGTTAAAGTTAGGTGGAGGTATTTTATTAAAAATGACTTTGTGCATTTGGCAGTTTTAGTCCCTCCACCTTTACCATTTTCATCCAAAGCCATTTAACTTCTAATTTGGTAACCAAAGAAAGATTTTTAAGAAAGAAACTTGACGACACTCCCCCTTGACTTAAAAAATAATGAAAGGTTATAAATTTTAGTCCGAGGAGTGTCATTAAACCAGAAAAATTTACCACCATTGATGAAAGAAACAACCGGGATAATATGACATGCAAGTACACAGATGTTTTGAAATAGTTAAGTGATAATTTTCTCCCCCTCAACACTTGATCGTAAAAATACTGAATTTTGAAAGATTATAGTGTTGAAGGAAGAAATGTACTTGCCATGTTGAGAGATTATAGATTAGAAGAATATTTTTGTTGTTTTATAAGATTTTATATTTTTGTATTTTATTTTTGAAAAATTATTTGCAAAAGATGTTTTGGTGTTTGACAGGTTTTTAAGACTGTTTTAAGAGGTCATCCAATTCCTCTTGAGTCAAACACCTCATACCAATCCAGTGGATCAACTCATTAAACCTAGCAGGAGGCAAGGCTTTAGTGAGAAGGTCTGCCAATTCGTATTCTGTACCTACAAAGTATAATTCAACGGTACCCTGTTCCACGTGGTCCTTGATGAAATGATAGCGAAGATCGATGTGCTTTGATTTCGAGTGCTGAATTGAGTTGCACGAGATCGCAATGGCACTCCGATTGTCGCAGTACATCGGGATTCTGTCAAATACGTAACCATAGTCTTTGAGTTGTGTTCTCATCCAAATGACTTGAGCACAACACGCGGACATGGCTACATATTCTGCTTCGGTTGATGACAGTGATGTACAATCCTGCTTCTTTGATTGCCAAGACACCAGTTTATAACCAAGAAATTGTAGAGCTCCTGAAGTACTTTTCCTTGAGTCTAAGCATCCTGCGTGGTCAGCGTCTGAAAAAGCGATTAGTTCAAAACCAGAATCCTTCGGATACTAGATCCCCAAGTTAATGGTTCCCTTGATGTATCGGAGGATTCTTTTAGCCTCAGAGAGGTGGGTTTCAGTTGGTCGCGACTGATAACGGGAGCATAGATAAACGCCAAAGACAATATCAGGTCTGCTGGCTGTTAGATACATGAGAGACCCAATAATACTTCGGTATTTGGTAGGTTCAACTAATTTCCCATGTAAACCAGCATCTAGCTTTTTGGTATGAGCCATTGGTGTGGCATAAGTGTCACAGGTTGTCATTCCAAATTTGTTTAACAATTCAAGGGCATATTTGGACTGACTCAAGAAAATACCACGGGGTGATTGATGAACTTGTAATCCTAGAAAGAACGTAAGTTCACCCATCATGGACATTTCAAAATTTTTCTTCATTAGTTTTGCAAAAGCGGTTGAAAACTTTTTATGTGTAGACCCAAAAATGATGTCATCCACGTAAATTTGAACAATTAAGATATGTGCCCCGTGATATTGTATAAAAAGAGTTGGGTCAACCGAACCTTTGGTGAAATTATTAGCAATGAGGAAAGATGATAGCTTATCGTACCATGCCCGAGGGGCTTGTTTGAGACCATAAAGAGCTTTGTTCAGTTTGTAGACATGGTTCGGGCACTCTGGATCAACGAATCCTTCGGGTTGGCTGACATAAAACGTTTCTTTCAGTTGTCCGTTGAGAAACGCAGTTTTGGCATCCATTTGAAAGACCGTCATATTCATGTGAGCCGCGAACGCGAGAAATATCCGAACAGCCTCAAGACGAGCAACCGGAGTAAAAGATTCTTCAAAGTCGATACCCTCTTCCTGACGATAACCCTTAGCAACTAGACGTGACTTGTTTCGGATTACGTTCCCTTCAGCATCCAATTTGTTTTTCGAAATCCATTTGAGACCAATGACATAGACCCCTGTTGGTCTTTCAACCAGTTCCCATACTTCAAGACGTTTGAATTGGTTGAGTTCTTCTTGCATGGATTCAATCCAGTTGTCTTTTGTCATTGTGTCTTTAATGTTTTTAGGCTCAGATTGGCAGACAGTGAGAGCATAAATGCAATGTTCACCATATGTGTGAAGACGTTGTCTCGTAACGACTGGTTGATTCGGGTTGCCAATAATATTAGCTAGAGGATGGTCTTTTGTCCATCTATGTGTAGAGGGTTGATGTTGGTATACATTGTGCAGATTCTGAGAATTCAAATGGTTTGTTGACGATTCTGCGACATCTGGTGCAACAGTCTCATTAGCAAACGGGTTAAAGAACGCATTTTGATCAAAATCTGCAGGTGGGGTACTTCATTCAGAATATCATCAGCCGGTTCATCATTATTGGAAGCGGCTTGTTTAGCTGTTGTGTTGGAGTCAACTGGTGTAGGTGCATCTTCAACAGTAGTTGTGGTAGCAGGTGTATCAGGTATAGGAATATTATCAGGTTGTGCAGCGGAAACAGCGGATACACCTGGAGCACATTCATCAATATCGTCACTGAACAGCGGAGCAAATAACCTTTCCATTTGTTGACGAGTGAGCTGGGGGCTTTGTTCAGCTAATGATGGGGGTTGAGGGAAGTTTAAACGGTTGTGTCCGGGTTCTAAGCTGTTATACTCAGAAGCCATTTCCGTGAGTTCATCAAAATGAGCATGAATCGTTTCCATCACCAGTTTTGTACGACGATTCCAGATCCGGTAACCTTTAGAATTCTCACAATATCCAATAAAGACTCCAATGTCAACTTTGGCTTTGAGCTTTCCAAAATCATCACGATCATTATTCGGATAGCAAAGGGATCCAAATACATGAAAGTGTTTGAGATTCGGTTTATGGTTGTGGACAAGCTTGAAAGGTGTTTTGTTGTGGCGTTTTGTGATCATAGAACGGTTTTGAGTATAGCATGCAGTAGATACGGATTCTGCCCACAAGTAATCTGGAAGTATAGCATTGATTAACATTGTTCTTGCAGCTTCCACTAACGTTCGGTTTCATCTTTCAACAACTCTGTTTTGTTCAGGTGTATGTGCAATAGATGTTTGATGCTGAATTCCCACTTTCTCATAGAATTCACGAAGGGTTTGGTTAACAAATTCAGTTCCTTTGTCTGTTCGAATTAGCCTGACGGTGTTGCGGAGCTGAACCTGTATTTTCGTGAGAAAGGTGATGATCATTTGTGGAGCTTGGTCTTTGCTTCGAAGAAAGTAGACCCTAGTCCATCGTGAATAGTCATCAACAATTACTAAGATGTAGCATTTGCTATTGATCGTTTGCACGCGCATTGGGCCACACAAATCCATGTGAAGAAGATGAAGCACATGCTGAGAGCTGTGTTCTACCTTTGAAGGAAAATGAGCACGAGTGCTTTTCCCTTGTTCACATGCTGAGCAAAGGTGATCTTTTGAATACCGAAATCATGGGAGACCTTCAACTAGTTTGTGTCGAGCAAGGTTGGTGATGGTTTGAAAGTTTAGATGTGAGAGACGACGGTGCCATAGCCAGGATTTTGTTGATGTTGCATTTGAAAGTAAGCAGATGGGAGATGAAGCAACCATGTCTTGCATAGAGATAGTGTAGAGACTAGAATTACGCGAGCCAGACATAAGGTCATTTCCATGTAGATCACGAATGAAACAAGTTTTTTCCCTGAAAGCAACCTCCAAATCTCCATCACAAAACTGACCTACTGAAAACAGATTATGACCGAGGCCTTCCACATAGTAAACCCTGCTGATTTCGATGTTCCCATTGACATAATCTCTGTAGCCCATGATAGCTGCGAAGTGATCATTCCCGAACCTGACAGTGCCAATGAACTTTGCAATAATGTTTGATAACAGTTTAAGGTTGCCTGTAATGTGTCAGGAACATCCGCTATCAACAATCCAGAGAATGATCTGTATCACCTGCATTACACACAGACGACACAGATGGAATAGAAGTAGATGTGGAACCCGAAATGTTAGAGGGTTCCGAGGCAGGTTTATTAGACCTGCACACATTAATGATTTTAGGTATCCATTTAAATCCTAGTGTGTTATATATCCATTTCTGCCATCTATAACTACTCTTTGCTTTAGTCTTAGTGAATGCACTAGGTGTTACTACATTCTTAGGAGGTGAAACTGGAGCTACAGTGAAAGTAATGTTTGCTTTAGAATCTAAAGAAGGCGGTCTACCCAGCTACAGTGACAATAATGTTTGCTTTAGTGGGCCTAGAGTTATTCCGATTCTTAGGATTCCGTAAACGAGAGATTATAGCTTTAGCAACACATTTGTCATGACAGTCAGAATTCATAATTTTACGACAAATAACACAAGGTGCATCAGACTGAATATCAAAAGTGCTTAAAGGTTTAGCATTCGTTACATCACTATTTCTATTACATTTTACAGACGCAACATCTATAGTGGAAGCAACGTGAGTCTTATTCATAGTCCTAGGGTGTTCTTCTACTTTAGCATTCCTTATTGATCTTTTCTTAGGTCACAACTTCCTATTCTTCGATTGAGTGCTCCTAGGCTGTGAAGTGCGGACGTTTGGAAAAGGCTCAACTATTCCTGTTTCAGTAGAAGGAGATACGTTAGCAACTTGAGATTTGGCAGTAGGGATTCTAGGTGCACGATTACTAAGTGTTACAGGTGCTAATCTCTTAATGATGGTTGGCGGAAGTTGTTCATTCTTTCCTAACATTTCTCTTAACTTAGAGATAGTGTGAATCAAATCTTGATTTTCAGAACGAATATTACCAGCAAAATTCATGACTTCTCTAGTGTAAGCAAGATAGTGATCAAGTTCGTTGGATGCTTCATGACGAGTCTTATTGAGTAAATCAAATATGACACCATATTCCTGTTTAACTTTTACAAGTTCTTGTTCATATTTTGAGATTTGACTTTTCAAAGACACGTTTTGATCATCCAGTTGCTCAATTTTAGGATCAAAAGATTTTGTTTTCAACTGAGCGATTTTCTTTTGAAACCCAAGTTGTTGAGTGTGAATATCTTTTTCACACCAATTAAGACGACGTTTTGCATAGGAAAGTTCGTTAAGCAATCGTTCATTTTCAGCGTTTAAAGACTCGATTTGAAGCATCTTATCAGTATTCTCAACAGTTACCACAGAGTCAACATTATCAGCAGAGATATAATCAGATGCATGTGGCAAAGAATAGAGTAACACAACATTTTGGATATCAGCACAGATAACATCTTTCAAGAGTCGATCAACATCTTTTCTCAACATTTTCTTTTTGCGTTTAGTATTAGAAATAGATGTTTCAGTTTTCTCGAAAACGACCTTCATCACTCCAAGTTCCTTATGAAAATCCTTTTCCCAAGCTAATGCACAACTTTTCAAATTTTTAACATTTGGTAAAAGATTTTTCTGAAAAATGTCTCTTTGTTCTCGCGCTAAAGGCGATTGAAAGTGTTGAACTTTGATTTCAGAATGATGTTCTATCTCATGTTCTAAAGTTTTGAGGTCAGCCATGAAAATATCAAAATATCTAAGAATTTTGCGATTTTCAGGTTTTGAGTTTACTTCACTGATTGAAGGTAAAGGACCATAAATTTGTGCATAATCTGGTTGGGGATTAACATTAGAAGACTCAGGTGTTTTGATGATAACCCTTGGTGTGTTAGAAGAATCCGTTGGTGTGACGAAAGTGACCGGTTTTGAATAATTAAAAGGTTTGTTGTAAACAACAGTTTTTAATTTTGATTGACTCTCGTCTTCTGCATCTAATTCCTCTTGACGATGGTATTCAACAACACTCATAACAGTATCATTAATTTTATATTCTGCACTGGAAACTTCAGGATTTGGTTTGAATGCTTTTAATGAAAGCTTTGGTTTGTAATCAGCTAGATTTGGTCCATATCCTTTTGGATTGGGTTTTAACGTAAACTTTTCAATAGCTGTTACTGATTCACCATGTTTGTAAACAACAGTTTTAAACTCTTTGATTTTGTTTTGCAAGCCGATAATTTCTTCAAGAAGGTCATCTACCCGATTCATTGAATGCTTTTTGTATGCGGAGAACTGTTTTTGACAAGTTAACAACTCAGCCTTAGCTTTTTTATTTTCCAAGGTGAGAGCGTTAATTTGCTTTTTATTTTCATGTTTCAGTTGTTCTATTTCAGACAACAAAGCATGCTTTGAGGCGGCTAGATCACGCATCTGTCTCTCTAAATATTTTTCGTTTTGATGAGATTTAGCAAAAGCGGCTTCAAAACCTTTTTCACGATTTTCTTGAGTTTTGAAAAAGTTGAGTTGCATTTGTAAGCATTCAAAATCCTTGGTTAACAGTGCATTTTTTCTTTTTAAGTCCTTATTTAATGCATAACATTCCTCCATTTTGATTTTATGGTCTTGAATTAAACGAGAAAAATCTGGATGAGGTAACAGTTCGGCTTGTTCAACGTGAGTTACCACATGATCATTATGAAGATCCTCAAGTACAACCACGGAGTCAATTTGATTATCAAAGGAAACCATAAGTTCATCTTGATCGTCAAATGTAACTACAGGGTTTATTAGAAAATCGTCAGAATGAGATGTAGATGACTCATTTTGAACAGTCTGAGCCGTGCCGGATTCAGATATTGGCAGAGATATAAGTTCAGATATGATGATGGTTTGTTCGGGTACCTGAGACAAGCCATCAGTGTCATACACTGGGCCTGTTTCACTCATGTGTAGCTCATGCATATTAGCCATCAACATAACAGCTGCATTGGCCTGCAAGTCCTCCATATCATCATCTGAGTCTGCATCTGCCATAAAGCTCTGTTCTTTGTTTGTGAGAGATCCACCAGCTTCATCCTTAAGAGCCAGAAGAAGAGCCTCTTTGAAATAAGCACTGCCCTTAGTCCTTGGTTTTGGGCATGCATTAGCCAGGTGTCCCTTCTCATTGCAGTTGTAGCATCGAAGACCATTCAACCCATTCTGAGCATTTCCCTGTTCCACCACTTGAGCTCTGTTGTTATTCCTACCCATTGCATTAAACCCTTGACCACCTCCCATTTGACGACCATAACCATGATTCTGAACTTCAACTCGTCCATTGTTCACAACAGCCTGATTTCGTGTATTGGATGAGGAACGAATACGATTGTTGGATTTGTTGGAATAACGGCTAAAAGCATTAGCAATCATAACAAATCCCTGTTGCAATGCTTCGAACGGATCGGATTCCTCATTAGTTTGACTATGAAGTGCTTGATCATTGTTGTTGTTGTTGTAAGGAACCAATTGATTTTGTTGAGGTTGTTGTGATTGATCGTTTGGTGTGACCGAGGCAGTTGGTTGAGTTGCTTGTTGAGGAGGATAACTTTGTTGAGCATATAAGGCAAGTTGTTGATTTTCCGGATGTGTAGGTTGAGCAATTTGAGCACTGAGAATCCTTTCCCGATCAACTTCCTTTTCATGAGGCTTCAAGTAATCATACAACAATCCATATGTAGAATGATGCATATTCTTCGCTTGACGGAGAAAGAAGACATACTTCTCCCATTTAGGACCAAGACTACTCAGGAACTTAGTATTCACTGCAATTCTTGGCATGATGATGTTTTGTTTATCCAAATCATTGATGATGTCTGAAAATCGATGATGATAAGACTCTAGTGTCTCTCCAGGTTCAATCATGAAGTGTTCATAAGCCAAGTAAATTTTGGATTCCAAATCCTCCTGATTGAGTACCGATCCTTCCATAAGAAGATGAATGTGGTCCCACATTTCCTTTGCAGTCTTTTGAGCATCAACACTTCAAAGAATTGGGTTAGGTAATCCTAAAAGGATATATTGCATTGCAAGCTCATCTGCTTCATAGTGTAGAAGTTCTTGAGGATTCAATTCTGCAACAGTAGCAATGTTCGTTTGTTTATCTCTTGGTGGAATGGCATTTGGATCTCCGGGTACAATGACAGTAGGCATCTCAAACGGACCTTCCAAGATAACCTTCTTTAAGAACTTTCTATGTGGCTTCTTCAGATCACAAAACCTAAAGAACCTTATCACCCATTGATCGTAGTTTCCTGGAGTGAGCATTGGAGGTCTATCAAGTGATCCAGCCTCATGAATTGATTGTTGGCTGCTTAAAGCTTCACACATCTTTGCAAACCAAGTGGGTTCCTTCATAGTGTTCCTTGATAGATGTTGATTGAAATCATTTGTGTAGGGTTGTACTTGAAGACTTGGCGGAGGTTGAACCATTTGTGGTGGGGGAATTGCACCAAGTTGTGGAGTATGTTGTTGATTAAAATATTGTTGATAAATTGCTTGTTGTTGATTCCATTGTTGATGTTGTGGACTTAGTTGTTGTTGTCGTTGAGGATAAGTGTAAGGGAAATAGTTAGAGTATGGTGGTTGTGACATTTTGAAAAACTTGTGTTGGTAAAAATGGATCTTTGTAGTCGAATGAACCTTTGTTGATGAAGTGTCCTTAGGCGTAGAAAAGACAATAACCAAGTAGCACTTATGCGTAAAAACACCAAAGTTACGCGTAACAATAAGGAGTTACGCGTAGGATTTAGCTTACGCGTAAGTAGGGAAAAGCACTAAAGTTAGGCGTAGACAAAAGTTAGGCGTAGAAAGTTAGGCGTAGGATTTTCTTATGCGTAAGACTAGGCTTAGGCGTAAGAAGAATCTTAGGCATAGGATTTCTACGCGTAAGCTTATGCTTATACGTAAGTTTAGGGTTTTTGCCCAAATGATCTTTTACACTATCACAGTGCAAAAGATATCAAAAGTCGACGTATTTTCAGACTTATCCAAGTAAGAAAACACGGAATAAACCACGAAAATGAAGATCAAACCAAGGAAGCACTTACGCATAGTTTTAGGGTTTTACTACACGTAGAAATGCTTGTAACTTTGATTCTGTCCAAAAGTGTTTCTAAACCAGTTTTTGTGTGATAAAATAGCTTCAATAACACCAAAACACACCAAAGTGTGAAACTTGATGAACCAAAGCCTCTAAAACAGTTACGCGTAGAGCTACACCCACGTTAAAAAACTAGATGAAAAACAACTATCCACGCATAAAGTTTGAAACTTTTTGCCAAAAACAAGTATTTTAACACCTTAAAACGTTGAAAGTACAAGAATCTTGGATTCAAAAGTGTAAAAAATACATTTTTGATCAAGCCAAAGGTGAGGTATACGCAAGTTAGGCGTGAGACCAAAACTCACTTCAAACAATACGTTCACTCAACTATTAGGCGATTGATACCACTGTTAGGTCACTAGTTTTACAAACACAAGTGATATAGAAAGAGATAAGGCGATTGAACAAGCAAACCAAACACACACACACAATATTAAGGATGGTTATGCGTAGGTATGTGAAAGAGAGAATAACTTGAACAACCAACCTTCAAATGAAGGTTTACAAGAGTATTTATAGGAGGAAAACTAGGGCAACACTCCTAGTTTCCATCCTTTCTTTAATGGGCTTGGGCCTAAGCTCATGGGCCTTCTACATAAGCTTAAGGCTAATAACAAACATAAAGGCCATAATAAAGCTAACTATCACATATTAATAACTAACACTTGATTATGGTTTAGGAGTGATTCCAACAGCCATACAGAGACTTGACAAGTTTACAGACTTGATTCTTATTGTTTTCATTATAGAACCCCTTAGGGATGGTCATATAGACATCCTCATCAAGGTCTCCATACAGAAAGGCATTGTTAACATCAAGTTGGAAAAGAGGCCATTTGTTTTTCACAGCTAAGGCAATAAGACATCTAACAATAGACATTTTTACAACAGGAGAAAAAGTTTCATCATAGTCTATTCCTTCCCTTTGGTTATAACCTTTAGCAACTAATCTAGCCTTGTATCTATCAACTTCACCATTGGCTTTATATTTGATTTTGAAGATCCATTTGTAACCAATGGGAGTTCTATTAGGTGGAAGATCAGTTATATCCCTAGCATGATTTTCATTTAAGGCCTCAATTTCAGAGTTCATAGCATCAACCCAATTACTGTCAAGAATAACTTCTTCATAACATGTACGTTCAATACTTTTATTTAGACTAGAGGCAAAGCAGTAGTTATCTTTGTTAAGATTAGAGTAATTAACGACCTTTTCAACACCATATTTAACTTTCCCTTCAACTATAAAGTCATTAAGATTACTGGGCAGTTTGGAAACTCTAGTTGACCTTCTAGCAGTAGTGGCTGGCAAGCCTTCTTCTTGTTCAGAGTTCTGATTTAAATCAGAGGATGTATCAGCAGAATCAGAAGATGTATCAGCAGAATGTGATTCATGTGATATCGTGCCCTCAGGGTGTGTATTTTCATCTATGGATGTTGTAACAGGTTCATCATCCCCAGTAGGATGACCCAAAACTGTGCCATCATCATAGGATGTCACTCTCCCTTCATCATTGGGACTTATTTGTGAGTCAAAGAAATTTTTGTGATTTAAATTTTTAGGCACATAAGTTTCAACAAAAGGTTTTGACAAAGAATTTTTCATTTTGAAAGGAAAAACAGTTTCATAAAATTTGACATCTCTGGAGTAAAAGATATTTTTTGTTTCTAAACATAAAAGTTTATAACCTTTTTTCTCATTTGAATAACCAATAAAAACACTTTTTTCAGACCTACTACTAAATTTATCAGAGATGTTGAGAATGATGGCATAGCATAAGCAGCCAAAGACTCTAAGGAGAGAGAGTGAAGGGTCATGCCCATACACAAGAGAGAAGGGAGACTTGCCAGACAACACTGAAGAGGGTAACCTGTTTATGATATAGGCAGCAGTTAGAACACATTCAGGCCAAAGATATAGAGGTAATTCCCCCTGAAACATAAGGGATCTAGCCACATTAAGGAGATGCCTATGTTTCCTTTCTGCAATACCATTTTGTTGTGGTGTATAAACACAAGAGGTTTGATGTAAAATTCCTTTTTCATGAAAGAAGTGTTGGAGTTTGTTATTGACAAATTCTGTCCCATTATCACTTCTGAATATCTTAACATTGTGTTCAAATTGATTTGATAGCATATGAGTAAAGTTGACAATGGAACCATAAACATCATCCTTTCCCTTAAGCATATAAACCCAGACAGCCCTGGAGTAGTCATCAACAATGGTTAAAAAATATTTGTAACCATCTTTGCTAGTGACTTTATATGGTCCCCATACATCTAGATGAACAAGTTGACCAATTTTAGTTGATTTATGTTCACTTAGAGGGAATGGTTCCCTGGTTTGTTTAGCTTTATTACAAGTATCACAAAGATGGTCAGATTCATATGTACTATCAAGTTTAAGAGTGGGTTTAAGTATATGTAGGACTTGGTCAGAGGGATGACCAAGTCTTTGATGCCAGAGATTTCTAGAAACATGACAAACAGATATGCAGTTATTAGAAGTAATCTTACATGTAGAATCAATATCAAACATATATAACCCATTGCATTGTTTACCAATCCCCACAATCCTTTTTTGATGTAAATCCTGTATATAGCAATTAGATTCATTAAATCCAACAAACATCTTATTGTCTCTAGCAATCTTATGAACAGACAGCAGACTGACATTGTACTCAGGAACAACCAGAACATCAAAAAGAGTTAGGTCATTATTGACTTTTAAATCACCAATTTTACTAATTAAGGCCTGAGTACCATTGGGATGACCAACAGTTAGACCAAGATTTGAAATGTCAACAACATTGATTAAAAAATTTGCAGATATAGTCATGTGCTGATTTGCACCAGAGTCAACAATCCAACCAAGACTGATGTTTCCAGATAAAGTTTTTGTGTTGTTATTAAAAAATTTGTTGAAGTTTATGTTAAACTTGACACTACCATTAAAGAAAGTTCCTGAAATTTTTTTACCTGCCATGTTGGCATTAGCAGAAGACACATTGTTGTCATTAAGAAGACTCATAAGTCTGGAGAGCTGTTCATTAGACAAAGAGACAGGAGAGTTGCTAGTTCTATTATCAGTGACATGATTAGCATCAGTGGAAACATTGTTACCGCTGTAAGGTTTAGCATTAAAGTTCCTTTTGACATATCCAGCAGGATAACCAACAAGATCATAACATCTATCAACAGTGTGACCAGGTTTTTTGCAGTTAGTACATTTGAGATTCATGTTTGGTCCTCTATTGTTTGAGCTATTACCAGCATTAAAACCAGAACCTTTATTGAAATTGTTGTTGTTAAATCCTTTTTTGTTATCAAAAAATTTTCCATCATCAAAGGTTTTTGCAGCAAAAGCAGTAGCATTGGGTTTAGCAGAGCTATTCTCAGATGAAACATTTCTGTGGGATTCTTCTCCAGAAAAAGCAGTTTTGACATTAGGCAAAGGGTCTCTAGTTAAAATATTTCTTCTGATGGGAACATAGGAGTCATCAAGACCCATAAGAAATTGCATTAATTTGATTAGCTGATTGTGTTTTTCAAAAAGTTTTGCAGCCTCACAAGTACAGGGAGGTAAGCTAATCATACAATCAAATTGTTTCCACAAAGAATTAAGGTTGCTGTAATAATCAGCAAGAGAAGACCCATTTTGACTAAGAGAGTTTATATTTTTATGCAAATTAAAAATAGCTGAACCATCAACCTTATCATAAGTATCTTTAAGGTCATTCCACATTTCATAAGCAGTTTTAGCATAGATAACTCCAGCAAATTATTCAGGACTGAGTGAGTTAAGAATCCAGGTGACAACAACAGAGTTACAGGTATCCCATTGAGTAGCAATAATAGGATTCGAGTCATCTCTTAAGCAAGTACCATCAATAAATCCTAACTTATTATGATTCCTTAAGGCAAAGGTCATGGCCATTTTCCATATTTTATAATTTTATGTTCCAGTGAGTTTGATGGAAATAATAGGAGTACCATTAGTGTTGTTAGGGTGTAAATATAAAGCATCACCAAAAGATAAGTTTTTTTTCAGTGGAGGAACCACCACCATTATTATCATCACCAATAGCCATAAGAAAGACAAAAAAATAACAACTAATGCAGATGAACAGATAAGAGACAGTAAGAATAAGAACATGAAATTAAGAAACAACAAGAACCAAGCCTGTGAACTGGGGTAAACCAGAGCAGGTATTCATACCACTCAGAAGTGGCAGATCAAGATGTTAGTCAACCCGTTTGCACCTACAAAGACTTAAGTACTGTTGTTGAAGATGAGAGTAGACTCACAGAGTAATATGCAGCGGAAATAACAAATCACAATTACCCTAGATTCACTTAGTCTAGGGCTAATTGTGAATAAGAGATAACCAATGATTACGCCAATAGTAATAACCCCAAACCACCTTTTGAAACCCAGAATAGCTTTTTGATTGTTACTGTGATTATGAGCCTGAAGCTCTGATACCATGTACGAAAGTATCAGCAACAATAGATTCACAACAATACTTTATTCAAACCAAAGCCTTAATAGTCAGCTTAGATTAAACCAACAGTAGTATCCAAAGTGTTACAAGGTTAGGTTAATGTCAATGAGACAATAACCAGACAAATACAAAGAAGAAGAAATAAGATCAGTACAATGATCAGAAAGAGAGATTGTAAGACAATGACTGCACACAGAGTTGTTTCTAACCCTAGATTAGGGGGAGGATTAAATAGAGGAAAAAGATACACAATGACCCCCTCAACGGTCATAAATAAGCATCAGCAGAAATGGGCAATCATCAGCAGAAACGAGAACTTAAACCATTTAAGCTTTTTCCAAGATTAACCGCTGTAATAAACCTGCAATAAACATAACTTGAAAACCATTAGCAATTGATAGAATGACATGATTGCTACAGATTATGACCACAATTTCTAACAACTACAGACCCAAATTTTGCACAACTCGTTATGGTACTTTATCAAAGTCTAAAAATCTGAAACATCAATGGAGTGCCCTTAAAACTCCAAAGGGCACATCGGCAGTTATGGGTCATAAGGCATATATCGTTTTAGTCTTTTAGACCTATGTGTTTCATTTGGACAATAATTTGGGACCAAGATAGGACTAGTCTACAAACTAAAGTTTGCAAGAGTCTAAAACGTCCAGCTTTCATTATTGTGGGACTCGTTGATACAAGATTACTTCATTGGATTCAATGATAGGTCCTATGAGATGTGTGGTATGTTGTTGCTTGTCTCATAACAGTCTTAATGGGGCATATTGTCATTTGGATTAAATGTATTGGCTTTTGGTGAAAATATTTGGATCATTGTAATTTTTGTTTTCTTCCTCATTGTTTGGTGCACTTGGATCTCACTCAAATGCTTGATGTCGACTATCCTCCCAACTCAAATAAGCTTATTTGGAGTGGGTTAACACAGTTTATTACACGGGTCAAGCTGATTACCCTGAACTCTTATTAAGGTTGTCGGGTGAAAGTCTTCTTCCCCTTATATATCCTTACTCGTTTTTTCAAAACAAAGCCCGAACTGCTTATTTTAGTGTCTTACTTTAATAAACCAAAGTCCATAATATCATCAAACAAAAACACAATAATTCAATCTTTAGTTCATTCGACGCTTTATTTGCAGAGTTCTTGGGTCAATCTTTACGTGTATGACACTGTTTGAAAGTTATTATTTACCAACTGCTTAACTGATTATTCTAGGAGTAATAAAAGTTATAATAAAGCAATATAATTTCTGAATAGCTTTTGATTAACTATAACTAAGAAAATTTGGAATTCCAACTGGCATTCTAATAGAGCTACTAAAGGAAAATGTATATTAGGGTCGACGTGTATTAAGTTCTAAACTGATTTGATCTTAGTGCACTTGCCCCATTTTCCCACCAAGGCGTTTATAATAAACGGGTTGAACGGGTCATATTGACTATTGAGGTTGTGTGCAAACGGGTTGGGGATAACACACCAAACTTGATCACTTAAACAAGCCATATTTGGTATGGGTTGTTCTGACCCACCAAACAACCATCCCGAACCCGACCAAAATTGCCAACCGTTAGAATGCAGAATTGTACTTGATGTACACTGTGTGTAAACCTTTCCAATTAGGTAGGTCTGATCACTGGAAATTATGATTGTTAAGTGACTTTGATGTGCTCGGTTGGTGCAAGTTTTAAAAATTTATAATCACGAATTAACCGAATAACCTATTAACACATACGGGCAAGTATACTCATCCGCAATAGCAAAGTTTGGTAAGTCGAGATCGTCCCAAGGGATTTTTTGTTTGAAATAGATTTGATTAAAAAGTTTCTAACAAGAAAGCTTGTCAAGGCTTCCTCAAATAAGTGTTCTAGTGAAAATACGAATCAAGAATATAAATATATACTTGTGTGTAGTCTTATAATCAACCATAGATAGTGTTCATAAAGGTTTGGTGTATACTCTTAGTATGATGCACAAATCATAAGCAAATGATTCCCCAACCATGGTATTTGTTTGTAAAAATCATTCTAAGAACAAAAACATTTAGGTAATCCTTTCGGTCCTTATCCCAATGATTATCCTATAAAAGTTCCATTTGTTTGCAACATGTTCTCATTAAATTTGTTCTTACGAATCTTTCGACCCTTCGTGATGAAAATGTTCCTAGTCTTGTTTTAATAAGCAAAACATGGTGGTTGTCAATCACCATATCCCCATACTAGTTTGTCACTTCACTTTTTGGAATAAAACACAAAAGAAATCCTTTCGGTCCTTTTTCTTAAAACATGTTTTATTGACAAATCAATCCAAGACTAGTATTTTTCCAACAAACTCATTTAAACAAGATCATATATACATGCATCACATTTTGAGAACACTATTATGATTAATTACATTCCAACACACAAGTATATCACAAACTACTCCATGAAAACAATCATATCTAAACACAAGTCATAACAAGGTAATTCAAACAATTCAAGAGAATAGATTTCCATAACAAAGTTCATAGAATACCTAAACTTTTGTGATTACAAGAATTAGAAATCGTGGATTGTAGCAACCACGCGCCTCCAATCACCTAGGATCACCGCACAACTTCAAACTACCGAAACAATGGACAAGAATGGTTCCCTCCTTGCTCCTGGGCGTTTTCCAGTAAATACTAAGCTTTTGGGGTTGAAATAATAAGGGTAGTATTAGTTTTGGTGTAAACTAACACTCTTTGGTTGTGTCACACTTAGTATACAAGTATTAGGTCCATTATATAGCCAAAGCTCTTGCTTAACTGCCCAAAAAATGTTCTCTCCAAGTTAATATCAAGAAATGATCGGACTCCAATGATTATGAGGAGTTAAGGCAACAATAAATGCGATTTGTGTAACTGCAGTGCCAGAAACCGGATCGGTTTCTTGGCCGACCGAATCGGTTATTATTTTGACCAACTGCCCAGCCGGATCCGGTTGCGGGTTGCGACCGATCGGCTGGGTTTTGCTATTTTGACTTTTTGCTGACTTTCTCCTTTACGCTTCATTCTTTGCTTACGTTGATGATTTCCAAAGCCAAACTTGATCTTTCCTTGCTGTAGATGCTTAGAAATCACTACGCTTCCATATCATTGAGTCCACAAGCTTCCAATCTCAACTTCCTTCTTTTAGAATCTTCCAAATGTGCATAAAAACTTCATTTCTTCATTATTCGCGATACCTGGCTACATATACATACACAATACGCATCTTTGCACTTTTGCAACAGTTATGAGTAAATATAGCCGAATATCATGCACAAAACTGACAATAACGCTACTAAAAACATGTTCATTTTAGACGTTATCAAATTCCCCCACACTTAAGCTCTACTCGCCCTCGAGTAGGTCAAACATTTGCAAAGATTGATTTCAATGGTCCATAACACCATGGTTCCAGAAAAATGTAACAATTACCAATAAAGATAATTATTATTTTGCTTATAATATGTGAAAATCTTCTAAAAATGAACCAAACACTTTAGATAACATAACTAGGATACCTCACGAATGGCTTTAAGATTTCACTCAACACTCATATATTGGTGGGTATATGTAAATCACTCAATGCCTAGTCATGATCAATGCTTTTTACCATAAGCTTGTACAAGTATCAAAACAAAGAAAATAAATTCATCAAAGAGGTCTTTTATTCGGGTTATAACGTAAAGGCTAAGGGTTCATACTAGGTATGGATAAGGCATGGGATAGTTTATGAAATTGGTTTTAAAATAAAAATAAAATCAAGTCCAAACCTCCATGTTGCTAGTCATCATACAAACCACGATCCCGAAAAATGATTATTAGTCCTCTTCACATATCGATTCTCCGCAAAATATGTATAACTCAATTTAGCTCATTGGCTAATCAATATCCATCATATAGCTCGCTGGCTATAAAATAATAATTTTTTTTTAATCCTTCTTCATACATCACAACTCCCCCACACTTCGTATAAGCATCACCACAAAAATACAAATAAGAAGTATGCATCCTTCGTCTTTGTCGGAATGGCACACACGAATGGCAAAGTGCGGCTAACTCATAATCATCAAAAACAATCCAATCATTCCAAACAACTAGCAACAAACCAATAGACTTGATAAGGGTTGGCTAAAGCTAAAAAATGTAAAATATTTTTGTATTTTTCTGGATGTAACAAAAACGAAAAGGAATGGCTCAGAAGGTGTAACTAAGGGTATCTAGTGCTAAAAATGAGCACTAACAAAATGGGTCCATGTGGGTGGTTAACTAACCAATGTGGTTAGCTAATATATCATTAGATGTAAAAATGGAAGGCCATTTGGGTTATACCTAAGGTGCCTCTTATCACTTGAAAATATTTAGATCACTCGAAAATGATTTTAACCGTAATGCATAACTAGTATAAGTTCTAGAATCGACACAATCACCGGCACACTCATAGCAAATATAAAACAAAAGATGTGTTTTATAAAAAAAGAAACCTCACAAAAATGTGGGAAAAAAGACTATTATGCATGCTAGAAAATGCTATCGAATCCAAAATGAATTACTTCAGTAATTTGGTTCAAATCCAAAAAAAATTTCAAAAACCTCATTTTACCATTGAAATCCCAAATTATGTATTTTAATTATCAATAACGCGCGAAAACCATTAAACCATCAAGGGCGAATTTCTTCTAATCACTTGCATCCAAAAGTTATCTAAAAAAAATAAAAATGCGTATCATTTTTCCTATTTTCTTCCCTCCCCCATACTTAAGTTTTGCATTGTCCTCAATGTAATGAAAAATGAACTTCAAAGTAAAGAAAATGGGAAAAAGAAATAGTTAAAAGATACCACGGAATAGAATATGCAATATGCACATTGGGTCATTAGCAAGCCTGTGAGTTATCCAACTCGAAACATTTGACCATCAATAAGCTTCCCACACATCCATCCTGCAAACAAAAACTGCAACACGCAATGCACAAAACAAAACAAAACAAAACAAAACTACTAAAACTAGATAAAACCAAACAAAGTACGCCAAACATCCTAAAGAAATGGATCAAAAGATAGAAATTGTTTAAAAACACATCATGACCATTGTTTTTGAAACCAAAATTCACGAATGATCCATAATCACTCGTCATCCTCGCTCATGTCTTCTCCTTCTTCATCATCATACTCATCATCATCACTTTCGGTTACGTAGTTTTCGTCTATGATTTCTGAACGAACTCTCCTCTTTTTCTTCTTACCTCCAACTCCTGATGATGATCCTCCAACTTCAGGTAATCGACCATATGGGGGTACTGGATCAGGAAACGGTGCGTACCCAGGATATGGATATGGATAGGGTCCAGGATAAGAAGTGTAAGGAAAAGGATATGGTGGAACATTTGGTGGATTGTAGGGTGGCAACTCATAATTGGCTTCTCGAGCCATGTGTTGAAAGATAGGAATCGAATAATCATTGATGTAGTTGTTTCTTAACATCATCGAATCTCTCCACACATCCCTACATTGAATCTCATCTAGATGTTGGTTCCACTCTCCCCATCCTGAATCAAAACTACTGGATGTACCCATTTGCACGTTCTCCATTGGTATGTTACCTTGCTGTCATGGTGGTTGCTGTTGTGGTCTTGGTTCAATCCATAACCCTACGGTTCCCAGTCTCCTGTTCAAAGCATTACCAAAACCTTTCGCAGTCCACGTTTCACTATACTTTGGCTCTCCACACTTAGCCAATTCTTCATCAATATAATACCCAAGATTCTTCGCCAATCATGTCACAAAATGTCCTCCACAAATGTTACTGTTACTCTTGATTCCCGGGGCTCTCCTAGACAAATATTCTGCTATCTGCCAAATGGCATTACCGTCCTTAGTTTCTTCCAGCAACTTCATAATCCATAAGTCCGGTTTCTGACATTTGTCTCTGCTTCCAAATCTATTAAATGGCCCGGTCACAATCAACTTGTGAAGTATCCTCATCAACGGATTCCTGATGGTTGAAGCATTCATCCTAGCACAAGTAGGATCTCCCACTTGATTCCAATAAGCGGGAATACTAGGATAATCTTTTTCAAACCTTCGAAGTCTAGAAAAGTGAGTTTCAAATAATCGATGATTAACCTCATGTGGCTCATACAAACCAAGAGCTACACCAAAAGCTGGCAACGTGTAAGCATGATCCCTTCCACAAAGCCTAAACCAAATACAAATCTCCGTCATCAAACTCCGAACATCCACCTTTCTTTCAAAATACATGGTTGAAAAGAATTCCATACACCATTCTCGATAAACCTCTTCATTGACACTGAATGCTCTTTCCCATGACAAATCATTAAACGAATCTCCATCTCCTGGATATACATAAGACGTTCGCATCATCTCTCTTAACTCATCTGCACAATCACATTCCTCAAATAAATCCCAATCAATCACCCTTGGAACCAAACATGTTCTATGTTGTAACTTCGACAATCGTTCCCGAAAAGCATGTTTCTCCCCGTCGGTGAGATTTTTAAATTTTAAATTAGCATTTGCTTCCGTCTTCACACTATACTTAACCTTCTTCTTCTCATTCCTTTCACAAAACTTCGTAACAAGCGGGTTAATTGGAATTTCCTCCCCACTCGAGCTCCCTACAATAATTCTCTGTAGAAATCACAAAAATAAGACCATATGAGAGTGTTAGAACAAACAGGAAGGTTAGAGAACCCTCTAAGATACATTTCGAAATTTCACAAAAAATCCACACAGAAACCTCAACCGGATTCGGTTGTATCACCAACCGAATCGGTTTCCCATTGTCAAACACCAACCGTTCGGTTGCAATGCGCAACCGAATCGGTTGTGCAGACTGCATAAGGCATTCGCCTTCAAATCCTCATAATCTCGAATTTCTAATGCCCAAACCACTCTTAGATCGCATTCTATCATCCTCAATGATTCCCACATCCTAGAATTACTCTACTCTCGCTTTCAATTCATCAAACATCTAACATCTTAGAACTCATCCTATAAATCATTAGTTCTAATAATGTGGCATCCATCACTTTTAAAAACATATCATCCATCAAAATGAATCACCAATTGCAACTTATCTTGCTTCATAAGCACAACCCAACTAATTCCGAAAAAATCTTATCATCTAAAATCCATTCTATGGTGAATCAATCAATCAATCTCTTGTTGTAATGCACTCCTATATCAATTTCCCACTCAATCCTAAAATATTACCACTTAATTCGAATTATAACAAAAACCCCCAAATTGGTGACCTAATATTCAATTCGAATCAAATGTTCTAATAAAACCTTAATTGAGTTAATTGAATGTAAATGCTTACTTGTTTGGGTGCCATGATGTTTTCCTACAACTTAAACAACTTTCAATCTGCTCTCTTGGATGAATTTTTGCAAAACCTCCTGGAAAATTAGTGTGTGTGTGTGTTTTTGGAAAAATGAAATTTTTATACTTTGGTGCAACCGGTTCAGTCAAGGACACAACCGTTTCGGTATGCTTTTTGCCAAATTTTGCTTTTTTATTTGTTTAACATGTTACTTAGGCATTTACCCTCCAAGCAACATTTTTTACTCAAAAATTCCTGCTAAAGATTCACACAACATTCATTCACCATATGAAATTTTGAACAATCATCCAATCAAAAAAAAAAAAAAACTCAACTCATCATACTAATGAACTAATCCAAACTTCAACTCAAAACTCATAGTCATAATGCATTAAACCAAATTACCTCAATCATAAAATGAAAAATAAATAAGAAACAAAAACCCTAATGCATCAAATCAAAAGAAATAGTTTATGACATTCAAGAAAATGATTGCTTGTTATTACGGTCTTTGCCTTCTCCTCAAAATTCCTCAAAATACTCTTGCCTAAGAATATCCTCGCTTTGAAATTTTCCGGTCAACTCACGGAATGTTTCAAAAGTTTTGAATTTTCTCATAAATCTTCGTCCGTCTGGGCATAATATATCAAACTTAACATGCCATGCTCCATCTCCGGTTTGTCTCTTGTAAGTTCCCGACCCTTCGGGTTTCCACTCCAAATTCTTAAGTTGCACCGGTAAAGATCCTAAAAAGTCGGTCAACTTCTTGTAAACTAATATGTTTTTGAATGGGTTATAGAAAGCTTCTATCGCAAATGCACGTTCCATTTCGTCCTCTATATCGAAATAAGGTGGAGTTAAAGGTCCGTACATTGGATTACCGTGGACATCGCGTCCCACTTCAAAACAAGTTAAATCATCATTTGCATCCATCCATTCCAAATCTTCCATACATTCTAAAATTGGTCCTCTTGGTTTTGGGTAGTATGTTTGCCTCGAAATCCCATCGTCAATAGTCATGGTGCCTCTTCCCATGTCTATAATTGCTCCACAAGTTCGTAAAAATGGCCTCCCCAACAATAGCGGTAAACTCTTGTCCACCGGAATATCCAGGACAAGGAAATCTGCCAAATACGGTTGATAGCCAATTTGCACTCTTACATTCTTAACTTCTCCCATTGCCTTTGCTTGAGTGTTATCCGCCATAGTAAGCTTAGAATGATTAGGTTGCGGATTACTTAGTCCCAAAGTTTTGAACAATGGATACGGCATCACATTAACACTCGACCCCGTATCAGCTAAAGCATAAACTGGTGTAGTTCCATTTACTTTGATCGGCAACACAAAAGTACCCGGATCCTTTTCTTTCCTTGGCATGCCTTTAAACAAAATTCGATCTTGATCCTCATCCGTGAGATTCTTATCTTCCAACCTAGCCCTCGCTAGCATCAATGCATCCAACTTCTTACGGTAAAGCACATAATCTTGGAGAACTTCTATAACCGGCTTCTTTTCATTGAGCTCTAGAAATTTTTGTTCTAGATTTTCTAAAATAGCTTCTTTTTGGTTGTCGGTTAAGGGTTTGATAGTAGTGGTAGGTGACGATGGTGTGTAATCATTTTTGGTGGTGGAGGTTGTTGTTGGGGTTAATTTATTTGATGATGGTTTCTTTCGGTTTGCTTTTCCCATTTTAACCACTTCCACTTCTTTCTCTTCCATGTTTGCACAAACTTCCACTAGCATCTCTTTGACTCCTTTTCCTTCTTCCAACTCAGTTATATTAATCCGCATTTCTCCCATACCAAAATCTACTTGACACTTGGTCGTGACAAGAAAATCTCGACCAAAACACACATTAGGTTCATCCGCATTTCCTTCTTCTAAAACAACAAAATCAGTTTCAAAGATATGTCCATGAATATTGACCTTCAGATTTTTGACCATCTTCCTTCCATATGCTTCATAGTCCATACGAACATGACTGATTTCGTCAAGAACCTTTTCCAAGATATAATTCTCTCCATAAGCCATATTAAGCTGTGCATCCCAAGCACTTACTCCTTCCACGCTACAAGGGGTTCCAAATCTCATTAGCGGTGAATCATACACCGTTGACGGTGCTTGTGTGAACACTACGACTCTTTTGTTTTTGGGTAGTTGAACCTTGTTTTCACATACTTCTTCCATATCACCCGTGTCAATTCCCAATTCTTTCTTGCTTTCCTCCAAAATTCCTCCAATCTTTTCTAATGAACTTCCGGTATCTTTGAACATTTCATCCAAAGTACGAAGGTATTCCGAGATTCCGCTCAAACTATCCATGGTACTAGACAACTTAACAAAGCAAAACAAAACAAATCCCGAATGATTAGCGTTAAAGTTAGTAAAACAAGAACAAACTATAAAAACATATAATAAAACAAACTAAGACATCTAACAAAATTAAAAATCAAATAAAAACTCAAAACCTAAAAATGATAAAAATCAACTCAGAAACTCCAACCGGATTCGGTTGGATCACCAACCGAATCGGTTGGTTGAAAATGTTAGACAGAAATACGAACCGGATCAGGTTGCGGGTTGCGACCGATCGGTTTGATCGAAAATTTATTTTTTTTTTAAATAAAAAAAAAATTAATTAATTAAAATTAAGTGACATTAAGGTGTACTAACTCCAGTTAATTAAATAAAACTCTTCATAAACTAATAATTAAATAACATATTAATTCTTATAAAAACCAAAACTAAAACTAAATAAACTACCAATAAATTCTATCATTAAATAAACTATAACTGAAAATAAAATAAAATTACTACCTAACCATTACCATTAACTATTAATATTAAAATTAATTAAAACTTGATTAACTAATAAATGACAAATGTAAAGAAAATGAAATAATAAAAATAAAAATAAATCTAAGAAATGATTAAACCACAAAAATTACTCTAGAAATCAAAACACAATAAACTAAAAAGATAGACAACTAATATTCGAACCAAAAAAAAAAAATTTCCACAGAATGTCTAACCGGATTCGGTTGGCTAACCAACCGAATCGGTTAGTTTGTAACAAAAACTTTTTTTTTTAGATATATTTCAAAACTACGAATTTCAAAGAAAATTAAAGAAAAATCCCCGGCAGCGGCGCCAAAAAACTTGACGTGCTCGGTTGGTGCAAGTTTTAAAAATTTATAATCACGAATTAACCGAATAACCTATTAACACATACGAGCAAGTATACTCGTCCGCAATAGAAAAGTTTGGTAAGTCGAGATCGTCCCAAGGGATTTTTTGTTTGAAATAGATTTGATTAAAAAGTTTCTAACAAGAAAGCTTGTCAAGGCTTCCTCAAATAAGTGTTCTAGTGAAAATACGAATCAAGAATATAAATATATACTTGTGTGTAGTCTTATAATCAACCATAGATAGTGTTCATAAAGGTTTGGTGTATACTCTTAGTATGATGCACAAATCATAAGAAAATGATTCCCCAACCATGGTATTTGTTTGTAAAAATCATTCTAAGAACAAAAACATTTAGGTAATCTTTTCGGTCCTTATCCCAATGATTATCCTATAAAAGTTCCATTTGTTTGCAACATGTTCTCATTAAATTTGTTCTTACGAATCTTTCGACCCTTCGTGATGAAAATGTTCCTAGTCTTGTTTTAATAAGCAAAACATGGTGGTTGTCAATCACCATATAACCATACTAGTTTGTCACTTCACTTTTTGGAATAAAACACAAGAGAAATCCTTTCGGTCATTTTTCTTAAAACATGTTTTATTGACAAATCAATCCAAGACTAGTATTTTTCCAACAAACTCATTTAAACAAGATCATATATACATGCATCACATTTTGAGAACACTATTATGATTAATTACATTCCAACACACAAGTATATCATAAACTACTCCATGAAAACAATCATATCTAAACACAAGTCATAACAAGGTAATTCAAACAATTCAAGAGAATAGATTTCCATAACAAAGTTCATAGAATACCTAAACTTTTGTGATTACAAGAATTAGAAATCGTGGATTGTAGCAACCACGCGCCTCCAATCACCTAGGATCACCGCACAACTTCAAACTACCGAAACAATGGACAAGAATGGTTCCCTCCTTGCTCCTGGGCGTTTTCCAGTAAATACTAAGCTTTTGGGGTTGAAATAATAAGGGTAGTATTAGTTTTGGTGTAAACTAACACTCTTTGGTTGTGTCACACTTAGTATACAAGTATTAGGTCCATTATATAGCCAAAGCTCTTGCTTAACTGCCCAAAAAACGTTCTCTCCAAGTTAATATCAAGAAATGATCGGACTCCAATGATTATGGGGAGTTAAGGCAACAATAAATGTGATTTGTGTAACTGCAGTGCCAGAAACCGGATCGGTTTCTTGGCCGACCGAATCGGTTATTTATTTTGACCAACTGCCCAGCCGGATCCGGTTGCGGGTTGCGACCGATCGGATGGGTTTTGCTATTTTGACTTTTTGCTGACTTTCTCCTTTACGCTTCATTCTTTGCTTACGTTGATGATTTCCAAAGCCAAACTTGATCTTTCCTTGCTGTAGATGCTTAGAAATCACTACGCTTCCATATCATTGAGTCCACAAGCTTCCAATCTCAACTTCCTTCTTTTAGAATCTTCCAAATGTGCATAAAAACTTCATTTCTTCATTATTCGCGATACCTGGCTACATATACATACACAATACGCATCTTTGCACTTTTGCAACAGTTATGAGTAAATATAGCCGAATATCATGCACAAAACTGACAATAACGCTACTAAAAACATGTTCATTTTAGACGTTATCAGACTTAGTCGGGGTCTATTATGTCGTTTGATTTTGACAACTAAAGGACTTCACAACGTCGTTCTCGAACAGTCGATTAAGATAATGTTCTTGAATTGATGAGTGAATCATTTTGGAATGCTGATTATGATTGAAGTGGGATAACTTGCCAATAGAATCCTAAAAATTGAGAGGTCACGAAGATTATTGACGCGATGTTAGTTCAATGGGTTCACAAGGTATGAACAGGATATAATTCCATGCCGCTGTGTTTTTTGTTAGGACCACAGCATTAACTTAAGCCTCACATGTCGCATTTGGTCTAGAAAGGGCGAAATGGACATTCAGCTATCAAAATTGCATTAACTGACTTATATAGTTATATCACATAAGAGGTGTTTGGGATTGCTTATTTAAGTGCTTACCTGCTTATTTCTTAAAGGCAGAAGAAGCATCTATTTTGTTAAGCAGTTTAGATTAAGCAATTTCAAACACCACTAAATAAGGCATATAAGTCCATAGGAAACAGAATTTTCCTGTTATTTCTGCAACATGAGTATAATCTTTTAAAATAATAAATACATACTCTCATCATTATCAGCTGCAACATGAATGTAACAAAAGATAATAAATTAAACAAAATACAATTGTATCTGAAGCAGTTATAATTCATAACCTCCTCCCCATTTTTTCAAATCTTCTTGCAACACCAAATATAACCGCTTTAGTCAATAGGCCACGGTCAATGGTGCACGCAAGTGCAATAGCCTCTCCTACAACCAAAAGCTTCGGAAATTTCTTCCCTGAAGGCTTCTCGTCGCTCACTATTTCTTCAAAAGTTTCAATTTCTTGTGAATTGTTTGATGCTTTGGTCAAGTACTTCAAACGGTCAGTTGTGACTTTTGTGTTGATATGAGCCATGCGCGCACAATGAGTTAGGGGTGCTCCTGATCCAATGTGTTTTTGGTGCCAACGTAGACCACGATCAATCTTCTTCACGGCACCCCACATGCCTTGATGGACACCAAGTTTCGCAATTTCCCATGGGATGCCCATGTCCTCGTGGTGGAAGAGTAACACTTCACATGCGTTCATTTGTCCATCCCCTTTTCTTGATTCAACTGGTAATAAATCATAACATGACAAGTTAGTAACCATAATGAGTTAAACATAAGAGGGTGTTTGGATCTACATTTTGGTGACTATAATATTCTTATAAGTTCGTTAATGGCATATATACATGTTTTGCTAATAGTGCAACTTAAATAGAGTAGAAATATATCTTGTTGTATGATTATGATATAAGCTAATGTAATTCTTCATATTATTTGTCTTTAAAAAGTGCAATTGAAGCACATATGTTCATAAAGTATAAGTTTATGAGCCAAGATTATTGTAGCAATTGGCATGACCGGTTGGACCATCCCGGTTTAATAATGATATGCAATGTATAAAAGAACCATGGGTTCTTCAAGGTTAATTTGTTTGTTTTTATTATTCTTAATAGAAGTTAATTGTTCATCTATCACCACCAACTAAAGTAAGGACTATATCCTATAAAGTTTTGTAAAGAATATGACGTGGATATATGTAGGCTTATACATCCGCCATGTTGATCATTTTGAGTTATAAAATCGATGCATCGTCAAAAATGATTATCAAAGACGCAACTTAAAGTTAGTGTGATTAGTGGCTCGAGTTATCAAATGCGAGCATGATTTTCCAAATTATATCTTTTATTGGATTAAAAGGTTGCTTTGGTCATGGACGGATTTCATATGATGTTCATAGCATAATGTTCGATCATTTTTGGTCATGGATAGATTTCGCTGGCTAATAAGTTTTTAAGTTGTGATGTTACCACAACTTTTGTTGGCATGGCATGAAAATTATTGAGTTTGATTCAAAAAGTCAAAATCATGGTATACGCATGATTTATTCGTGACATAAAAGGTTTAGGCGTTCAGACTCGTGCGATGCACACGGGTTGTATCTAATTGTTTATTGCGTAATGTTTGTGTAAATTGTTGAAGTGTAAGTAAGACGGTGTATCTAATTGAGACGTGTTGTGTAATGTTTAGCTAAATAGTTATACGACATTTATTAACGATTGGAAAATTGGTGAAGAAAAACAATAGTTACATGATTCATTCGAAGCATATGTTTATAAGTTTATATGAATCAATCTATTTGATGTAAAGGAAGCTTCCACAAAATTATTTATTTCTTTATCATGAAAAAAAATCAAGAAAAAATTGTGGATGGCTTTTCGTCTTCATTGACATTAAGTGACCCAACTTCTTTAGCCATCCCATGTACAATTTTATTTGTATTAATAAAAAAATATTGAAACATGACATTTAGTTTGGCCGTGTTTATGTTTATGTGAATATTGAGATTAGTTTGTTGAGACTTACACATTACAACAATAAAATGGCACAAAGCTACATCCGACATAAGGCCAAGTATGATTGTTATAAGCATGTTAAAAAGAAACTGGTACACTCCTTAATTTAAAAAGTTGGTAAAAGGCTATGTTATCATTCTATTACATAACATTTAAAAGTGGTAGAAACATTTACAACTAATCAAATTACAAAGCTTAGAAGAGGCAAAGAAGAAGTTTCAGACTGTTGCAGGTTTTAAGCTGAGCCAACATTCTGCGACTCTTACTTCCTCAGGCACTTTATAGTCCCCACTTTGTGCGTCTGCGTAAATCATGTTATGAGTGTAGCATACAACCAAAAAAAGTATATGATGGATTAATAAGAGAAATTTGATTATAAGAGCATGTAAAACTTGCCTTGTATAAACTGAAATGCAGCCTTCAACAATAAAATCGCAGTCCTCATCTTTTCCTAATCAATGAAAGTAAAATAAAAAATATACCCATGTTGACACATTACCCAATTGGTCCCTATAACATCACGTAAATCTATAAGAAAAACTAAAGCTTCTTACCAAAATGAAACATTGTTGCTGTGAAAATAACTACTCAGGTTCAAACATTACCGAAAATACCAAATGAAGACTTAATATCATTACCGATTAGTGGGCAAGGAGAACAATATCCAACACTCGAATGTCTTATTGTGGAGCAATTCCATACAGCTCAGTTCTCGAGTTTTTAGGGAAGGGAAATGGAAAAGAATAGGAAAGGGAAAAGAAATAAAAAAGGAAAGTAAGTGTTAGTTGTTATGTTCTTTAGATAGAGGAAAGGAAAAGGAAAGTAATTATAATCATGTTCTTGAGTGAGAGGAAAAGGAAAATAATTGGGTCAAATTACATATATGCTCTTTAATTGTTAATGTCAAATGTTATAAAAAGGGTATATTAGTCTTTATACAACATATGGTTCCGTTTCCTTTCCCTTTCCTCCCAAAAGTGGGAGGAAGATTTACTTAACAAATCTTTCTCCCTATTGCCTTTCCATTTCCCTTTCCTCCTTTAAAAAAGACTCAAGAACACAAAAAACTTTTCGTTTCCTTTACTTTCCTCTTCCATTTCAACTCGAGAACTGAGAGTACGTGACACCAATTTGATGGCAACTTTCAAGTCGTTGTCTCTCCTGATGGAGTGATGGATTCATATTTATATGGTTCGGCTTGTTTCAGGCTATCACACAATGTCCCAATGGTAAGAAGTGCAGCCTGATCTTGTACTCGTCATAAAAAAAAAAAAAAAAAAAAAAAAAAAAAAAAAAAAAAAAAAAAAAAAAAACTTATGCACATCAACATATGACTTAAATCCGATAAGTATAAGGGTTGATTTAATGCCATACAAAATATTTTAAGATGTCATTTTTGAAATTATAAATATATGAATAGTAGTATTAAGTTGCAACAACATCTATTTTAAGCCCAAAACTGACCCATTTTTAACCTAAATCGAGGTTCTAAACACGTCTATTCTAGTCCCATTTCATCACCCAAAGCTGCCCATTTTAGCACCGAAATGCACCCACTTCGGACCCCATTTTAGCACCCAATCCAATACCTATTTCCGTCCCCAAATTGACTATTTTGAAACCCCATTTCAGCCCCTAAACACACTCATTTGAGCCTCATTTCATGATCAAGACCCACCCATTTCAGACCCCATACGAACCCACTTCAGTCCCCATTTCAGGACCCAAAAGCACCCGTTTTAGCTCCCACTTCAGCATCCAATCCCACAATCATTTCAACCCCCAAACTGACCCAACCCATTTGAGCCTCTATTTCACCAATCCAATACAACAATCTAAACATGTATAAGCCATTCCAATCACTCATTAAGAAAACAAAAAAACTCATAACCAAAAAAAGTGTGTATAAGAGCTTTTCAAGATCTAATAAAAATTAAGGAAACTGAAAGATACTCTTACATATTGTTGCCGCTTCACAGTGCCCCTGGTGCTTATATGCTTTTATCACAGCCCACTGTTCATGAAATGTTTTTTTTGTTAATTGATCAAAACATAATAATGAGAAAGTAAAACTCCATTTACCTGAACAAAAATCTTATGAAGATGGTATTGTCTTCCCGGCAGTGTTGTCGCCAACCACTAACACTAATAGTTTTACTAAGGCTATAAAAGCTCAAAAGCCATGGCTAGAGTCTCTTTTAAAAGAAAGAGGTGTTATTCTATTCAAAGGCTTTCCTGTTACATCTAATTCTAAATTTAAAGGCGTTGTTGAAGCTTTTGGCTTCCCTGAAGCGCCCTACTTTGGTGGCCGAGCCCCTCGAACCAAAGTCGTAGGATGGGTTTACACTGCTAATGAAGCTCCTCTCAAGGATGCAATTCCCTTCCATAATGAGATGGCTTATGTATGATCTTTAATTCTGTACATATTCATGTTCTATACATGTATCTAACTCTTTTATAGAGGTAAACTATAAAGAAAGACCGAAAAACTGATGAACATATAATTAAAGAAGTAACTGTATGTATAGTTAGAGATGCATGAAGCCTGGATTAAGCAATGAACCATGACCATAATGCTAGTACTTGACGTTTGTGTGTTCGAACTGTCCGAACCAGTCTTAACCATGCTTTCAGGTTTATGAAATCTATTTACACACAGAAAGATATACAATTCTAAAATAATATATTAAGCGATAACTAATTTTTTTTCTAAAGAAGAATTAGCTTTGGAGTTTATTCCGGCATTCTGGTCGGGGATTTGATGAATAATATGCACCCAGTTAAGAATTTTCAGCCATATTGTACTCTACCATTTAGTATACCAAAGTTTGAGACACAGTCTTGAATATGTTGGTCCCAATGAACCGGGCTCAAACTTTGGACAAATGATTTAAATCAAAATTTTCACAAAAATGGCGTCTTTTATTCTAAGGATAAAAAGGGGGTTCCACTTTGGCCTAGTGATTTGATAAAATTCAGTAATTAAAATGTGCAGAAAATTTGTTTAAGGGTTGTTTGGACATTAAAAGTGCAGAAAAATGATATAATAACTCGTTTAGGGGCTGTTTGGACAAGCCTTATTAAGGGGTTGTTTGGACAGCAAACAAATGCATAAAAACAGAAAATTAAAATATGGTTTGGGCTGTTTGGACACACCTTTTTACGGGGCTGTTTGGACAACAAACACGTGCAAAAATACCTTTCTAAATGACACCCCCAAATTATCTGTTTTGCAGCGGATTGGAATTCCTGGGGGATTGACTGTCATAGCATCATCATCACAGTTATATTGAACGACCTAAAGTGTCGTTTAAAAACACATCGTTTGACATTTATATAAAACATCCAAAGTTACAAGATAGGTCCCAAAAGTTGATAAAGTTTGCGGAAAACATAAGTATATTACAAGTCCAAACGATGTTTTGAAAGAAAATGCCATAATATACAATGATAGAAGTCGACGCCGCGACTCTAAAAGGGTTCCTTATCGTGCCATGATGAGTATGTCCTAGTTACCTGAAAATACATTGCTAAAACGGTCAACAATAATGTTGGTGAGAAATCATAGGTTTATGAAAATGAATTATACGACTACACAAGTATAGATAATGTATGACAATGTCGTCACAAAAATGTTACAATTGCTATAAGTCCATGACACCGAAACTAGACTGACCATGATGTTCGCCCCAACAGAGTGTTTGCCAAACAACTCAAATAATGTTATTAAATGATATGCATCCGTATGACTAGTTGGGATCCACCAACCCGGATGGAGGAGTCACCCTCGATAGATCTATCCACTCACCCTCGCTTCTATGAAATTAACGGTTCATGTTATCTAATGGGGACATTCAATTGGCATGAGGTAACTTAAGCAATGTAATGAATTTGATATACTTGGTATCGTAATAAAATGATGTGCAATGTATTCTCCCCCGTAAGTTTGAAAACAAGTATTAAATGTATACAACGGGGCTATGAAAACTCACTTGATGAATTGAAGTGATGACAAAAGTGAGTACACCGAAATGTAGCGTGATCTCGAAACTGACCTATTATGAATGATATGATATGTAATAAGTCATGATGTAATGTTATGCATGCGATTCAGATGATATTTATACCACTTATGCATTTTTTAAAACAATACTTCTCGTCGAAAATATAGTCCTTTTAACGTCTTGACTATTTTCACATTACTTCACATGAATTTGCGTTGAAATGATAACCGACGATAATCATTTAGTGATTTATTGTGAAAATATTACTTTTCGTCGTAAAATAATGTTATTGAAATTTCCATGAAAATGACAAAAACGGCCTCTAAAAGCTAGTCGTAAAATGGTGCACGTCGAGCGTTAGGAAACGAACTCAACGGTTTTTGGAAGCTCGTATGATAATCTCAAAGTTTTAGTACATGAGTTTTCGTCCTAGAGGTCTCGAACATAAAGATAATAGAGGTTAAATATGGTACTTTTAGTCCAAAATATAGTTTAAGGATGGTTTTTCGGCAAAGTTTGAGCGACCGTAATTAATTCATTACAACTCCGCTAATCAAACAATTGGACATTTTGGAAAGTATACTTGGCGATTTCACTTTTACTAGAAGACTTCTCTTCATAAAAAGTTCTAATTCAATGTTAAAAACAACCTTTTACTTGGTACTAGTTTTTGCCGCAAAACTTGTTTATTAGAAATCAAGTTATAGTTTTTCTTATATGATAATAGTTACGGCAACTTTTGTAGACATGTGTAATTTAGTCATTACAAATCCGTTTTCTACGTTTTAAAGATCTTTAACTTCGTATCGAAGTATACTAACATATTTTTAACAATTCGACATAATTTACAACGTCCAAGCTTCATTTTTGACTCGTACAAAACAAATATTGTTTGCTGAAATTTCAGGATTTTGTATTTTTCGTCGCCAAATTGAAAAATTCATAACTTCTTCGTTATAACTCCGTTTTAATCCGTTCAAGTGGCCACGGTTTCGTTTTAAAGTATATTTTCTAAATATCTAGGCCAAATATTTTTGTTCACTGTCGGATTTTCCAGAATTAAATTTTAAGGACAGAACCTTTTCAAAACGTGTCGAAATGAGTTTTTCTCGCGCCAAACCTATTCTAACCCATTCAAAACAACTCCGAAGCTATTCTAATCCTACCATACACCTTCTTAGGGTGTCATGGGTTCCTAGACATCACCAAAACTAATATATAACAAGGAGTAATTATAGGATGGATTATATATATTTAGCACATAAAAACCTTAAAAACCTTTAAAAATGGTATAAATATCATGAGACTTGCTTGTTTCTCAATAAAAATGATATGACCATAAAAATGAATATGAAATAAAAATATGACTATGAATGCTTACTAGTGATATGATGAGGTTTAATGGACAAAATGGTTTTTCCTAATCACTTGAGGTTTGTATTACAAAACCTTGCAACAAATGATACTAGTGTTTAATTAAACTTGACTTGTAAACTTGGAATGACTCTTCCTTTTGATCCCTTGGCTGCCGAATATGTAGAGAGAAAGAAATGGATATTGGTCTTATTTTTGGTTTGCAAAGTGAAGAATGAAGTGAAAAATAAATTTGTATACTACTTGTATTGAGATATTTTGCAAATCACATTGTGACTCACCCCTTGTGTCGACAAGGGGTGCTTGTCACTTTTTGTTTATGGTTTTTTTTTTTTTTTTTTTTTTTTTTTTTTTTTTTTTTTTCTTTTCGTTTGTATAACTGTAAGAATTTGTAAGATATTTGTGAATTTAAATGAGTTAAGTGGTAAGTTGTAGCATTTGTAAATATTTAGGGTAGCGTTGAATAAAAATAAATTTTCACGGGTCAAGTTAAAATATTTTTAGGTCATAAAAATTATAAAAATACATTCCTTGCAAAATTTGAGTGATATAATAATAATCGTGTCGAATTTAAGAAAAATGTCGTAATTATTTAAATACAACAATTTAGTTACAAAATAAATTTAAAACATTGGGTAAACTCATAATATTATTTTATAAACTTAATATGAGTATAAAAATATATTGGAGTAATTTTTGGAAGTAATGGATCAATTGTCAAAAATAATTAATTACGCGATAACGTTTATTTAATATGAAAATTATACGTTTAATGTAAAATGCAAAACCATGCATGAACTAATATGATGATAATGATGTTAATAAAATGTAGACTAAACTTAGTCTATATGAAATGACCTCGATGATATGATCATGAATTCACAGCTAAACCATTACGGTTACGTGAATTTGATGCTCGTAAACCTAGTTCACGATAAATGATAAATAATGAAACATGAGTAATGTTTTGAGAATGACCTGAAAATACGAATTGTCACACTAAAAATCTTGTCTAGGGGCTCTTATTAATTGGTTGCTTTGGGCTATAATAAACCTTAATGAATGAAATTGATATTAGGTTATAATTCTCACCATCTATTTACAGATGTACAGTCAGAATCTGTACAATCTGACGCTCCTTTAATGAGTCACAGAAATTAGGTAACAGGAATTTGGTGCCCATGAGAAAATCTGCCTCAAAGATAATATGCATAAATAAGAGAGAAGCACAACAACTTCATCATTGGTCCAGTAGCACAAATCCATTGAAAAATCATTTGAAATAGAAACTTTAGCATTACCGCAGTACCACAACTCCAATGGAAAACGTTTTATATACGCTGACAAAGGGAACTCCAATAAAAATATTTTTAAAAAGAGAAGAAAGATACAGATTCTATATGATTCATGTGAGACATGATTTAGTAAAGGGCTTACCACTAAGATAATCCATGATGAAGGTATACAAATGACTACGAATTAGCCCTCCAAATCCAAATAATGTATGTTCATATGTAAATACTAAAAATCCCCTGGAAATTATCAAAATAATGAAAAATATGTTATGCCATACACAATGTTATCAAGCTATCTGATTCAGCAATACATATTAGTCTATAGTTATTATGTTCAAGTAACATGTGAATGCCATGATGTAAAGATTCAAGATCAGAAACATAACCTGGTGAGAGGAAACTTGGAAGAAAATGCATTATGATAAGCTCACTATTGTGATAGGAAGAGGTACTTTTCCTAACCCCTAATCAACTTCAAAAAATGTAAAAGTGCCTCTACCCAGCACAGTAGATGGGTATGATAGGATCAGGTCAAGTATGCGGAGATCGCAAGCGGGTAGTCTCGTGCGGTGCATGATAGCGTGCTTACCGACATCGACAATTTGAGCTTGACTGGTAGAATCAAGAAGTCCCCATGGTCTGACTATTCAAAAACAAATCAGAATAAGATATGTGATTGAGGAACCTATTGACATAGTCAAAACCATTAAAAGTCAATGTTAATACAAATAAACCGTAAAAACGTTTATTAATATTTTACGATCTCTTTGTGTTTTGTTGATAACAAATATAATGTTATCTTAACTACAATTATAAGGATACATGTTATTTTTGTAAAGCATTTACATATAGCCATTTAAATACAAAAATGTTGTAACTAATCATTTGTTGTAATAGTTTATTAGTATGGGTAAAAACCACATCCCATGGATCATATCCATAACCCATTGACCCATACCCATTTGACTAGATACAATGTATTCATTAGATACATTGAATCTAAAGGAATACCCATGGACCAACCCATAACCCATAACCAAAAAACCCATGGGCAAAGAGGAGCATCCCACGGATCCCTAGGTTTACACTAGACGGATCCCTTGTGGGAGGGATCCGTGGGATCCGGGGAACAGTGGCAGAATTTGCCTATAAATAGAGAGCCTCTTCTTACTAATTCTCTCATATACTCTCATTCTCTTCTAACAAAAGATCACTTGATCTAGAGAGTACTTCCTTCTTTCTTTCTTTAGTGATTCTCATATAGGTCCTTCTCTAAGGCGAGATCAAGAGCATTCTACAAGTCATCCAAGCAAGGGGTCCTTGATTGATTTGTTCCTCCGCAAGATTTCTCTAGCGGAGATCTTGTATTTGATATTTCACATATTTGCTGTGTAATAGTCGTGTTGGTTTGGTCCACCGTGTTACGGACTCGGTATTTAGCTTTGTACCTGATAAAGGTGTAAGCAATGTTGTGAAGGCTTCTCCGCCAAGTTGAATGAGTTTGTTGACATAGTGCTTGAACTCTCGAGTAGGTGACTCAGGGAGTGGAGTAGGGCAAGGAAGGTGTCCTTGTAGCCGAACCACTATAAATCGGTTGTGTCATTTCTATCTCTTTGCTTTACTTTATTTACATGCTTTATCATTAGATCTATACTTTTTCTACATCCATACGATCTCACATATTATCGAATCTAAAGTTTTTGAAACTAACTTAAAATTGGTAAAACTATTCAACCCCCCCCCCCTTCTAGTTTTTTACAATTGGCATCAAGAGCTAAGTTTATAAAAGTTTTAAAGTAAATTGTATTTTAAAAACTTTTCGATCACTATGGGTTCTGAAAATTACAAAGAAGGGCAATCTATGCAACGACCACCACTACTTGAAACTAATGGTTTTATGATGCAGGTTTTACTGACCAGGTCTTAATATTTATAGTGTCTCGCTATACCTATGGTCCACACTAATGCACTAACGGGCAGTGTACCCAGTCGTGTGTAGTGTAGTAAATGGTAAAGCCGAGGTCGTCCCAAGAGCTATGTGTGTTGGATAATTACTAAGTCTAATTGTCACAGAATATAAATGGTTTGATAGGGTTTTAATTAATTAAACTACGAATGCAGAATATAAAAACAATTAAATGGTAGAAAGGAAATCAATAGAGGAATAGTGGTGCTAACCCAGTTAATCCTCCTAACTAGTTATGTCTACGTCTACCTACTTCCAATTACTTCAGGTGGGGTCAAATTTGAGAGGACAGCATTTGGTCAATTCGCCCTAACCTATCAGCAAAGATGCCACCACAGGAGAAATCAGGCGCACCGTCATAAGTCCTGTTGTTCCTGGTCCCCTAAGCCGAGTCATTAAGTACCGCTACATGCTAGATTCTAAATAGTGAGTGCCCGGCCGTTAGGAACTTAGACACTACACCCCCTGATTCTTAAGTTCATCCGAACGATAGGTGATCACTTGGTCAAATCGCACAAGTAGAAAGGGTCGTCAGTTGGTCATATCTTACCCTTCCCGTCTCAGTCCGCTCACCTAGGGTCAGTTGGTCATATCTCCTAGGAAATTGGCCTCTACCGCCATTCAAAACTACCGAACCAGGGGTTACTACCAAAGAACTATGCATGCATATACTTAGAAATAATTGTACGGAAGTAAAGGTAAATGCAAACAAAATAATTAAGGAATCATAACTAGGCTAGCACCAAAGGGTGCTTAGCCGCTTATATTAATCATGCATATCAATTCAATATTCAAAGGTAAGAAATACATGAATTGAAAGTAAAAGAAATAATAAACGCTAAAGCTTATCGTAATGGTGTGACTTCTCCCTTGGAAACAACTCCGTATGCTTCCCTAGACCTTCCTTGAGTATTTTCCCACGTTCTCAGATTATTGTGTGTGGAATGGAATGAATAGAAATGCTGGAATTCGTGGGGTATTTATAGGCCAGGTCTGGGTTACGGCGTAACCAAAAGATGAGTTACGCCGTAACCTTCTATTCTGTCGTAAAAGCACTAGATCTGCTAGTTACGGCGTAACCTTATAAGTGGTTACGCCGTAGTCTTCAATAAACCTGGTTACGTCGTAAGTGAGGCACTAGTTACGACGTAAGTATCAGCGGCGTGGAACCTCTTTTGACCTAATGGAGTTACGTCGTAATCTTTGGAAGGAGTTACGCCATAACCTCTTGATGAGTTGGACTTCAGGGTCACGCAATAGTTACGACGTATTGTGAGAGACGAGTTACACCGTAACCTCTTCAAAATAAGCATACTGTGATAAATCCTTAGTTATATTTCCATTTCCGCGTCTCTTTAGCTCCAATGCTCGCAATTTACCTGAAAGTGTAAAATAATGGAAAACAAGCGTAAATCCATATAAATAATATAAATAACGAGTATTAACGGGGGAAATTGACACTTAATATTCAGGACTATTTGATGTTATCAAATATCCCCCCACTTGAACTCTACTTGCCCTCAAGTAGACCTTATTAGATAGATTCCTAAAAAGATATCTCCCAAAGCCTGGAAAATATTAGTTTACAAATCCCTTATGCTAGAATAAAACAAAGCCGAACACCTCGCGAAAGGGGAACAAACACTCAAATCTCTCAACTATTCTAAGTGTCAATTTCGGGGTGATCACTCAATTGCACAGTCATAGCATGTATTCTATCATAAGCTTGGCGGTTACACAAATCTCCACCACTGGATTTAAGGGCTAAACAATTCTCGAAGGCAGTATGGGTAGACACAACAAAGGTTAAGGGGTGACTCTTCATTACTAACATGTCACGGCGAAGTGGACAAAATCAATGATACATGACCAAATCCATGGCCAAGACACCAAAGATTGCTCGCTGCATCACCTAGACATGCTTCATGACTAAAGGGTAGGATAAGACATGGGATATAGAATTGGTGTAAAATAAAAAACAAGCAGGTAGTCTATATCAATAACTAAGTCATCACCACTTACCGTCCGCCCAAAGTTCAAGCTTAGAAGTCTAGAGACCGGATCATGAAATGTAAGGTAGATGTGTCATTAGAGGACGTCGTGATGGGCACACTACCTTTTCTTCTTCAGTTGGTATTATTCCAACTCCAATCTTCAAATGTGACCGAGGTGGCCTCCTCGATACTAAACAATAAAGCTCATACTATAGTGCTTATAACATTGCACTTTACAAAATCATAACTGAATCAACTATTTTTTTTTGAACATACATGATAACATAACATCCCCCCACTTGAGATGAACAATGGGAATTCGGGGGGTCTTCAATGATCTTCATAATTTTTGTCGATGAAAGCGTGATTTCCAAACCTTTCCACTCGAACCTTGAACTTAGGCAAATGATGATTTCCCAATTACAAATAAAGACTACAGGGTAGGGTAAGGTGTAAGGGTGTAATGAAACAATATATTGGGGTGACAAAACGAAAGGAATGGCTCAGAAGGATGTATCTAGGGGTATCTTGCACTAAAGGGGAGTGCAACAAAAGGGTTTCACATGGGGGTTGAAAAGTCGAGGTGACTAATCGATAGACTTACAATGGTAAGCTGTTTGGGTGATAATCCTATAATACTGCCTTTCAAAACTGAAAAGTCCAAATACATCGAGCTAACTCAACATACCTCGTCTATGGTCTCGAAATGATGCAAAGGCCAAGTTCTAAAGTTTACAAGCTACCGGCACACTCATAATTTGGTGGATTTGGGTAAAATATAGGAAACGGATAAGGCTAATCTCACCATGTAATATCAAGGGTTGTATGTGCTCGGCTAAGGTCTAATCTAGTTAGGTTCGGAAAAACATGTCAAAATATAAAAAATGGCATAATTTTTCAAAATAAACTAGAAAAATGAGGGCGAAATAAAGTTTAAGAGATAATTCTACTCCCGTCCCCCCACTTGAATTGTACAAAGTCCCTTTTGTACTAGGCATTAAAATAAAGGTGAAGAGAAAGGTAGAATTACAGCGAGACCTTCCCTGAAATTTGCTCCAAAAAGAAGAAGGCATACGAGAAAGGATCGTGCCTTTGTTAAAGCGTCATGAGCAAACTTCAATCCCTAAAATCACAATACCGACAAGCATAATTCTAAAAAGAAAAAAATAAAATGAAAAACAAACCTAACTCACTTTCGTAGGAATCACGGTTACATTTAGCGAATGCAACAAGCCTTTTAAACCACTTGGTGTCCCAAGTGGACGAGTGAAGTCTCGTGAGGGTTTACAGAGAACACACCGACAAAGTTCATTTAAAAACTAATACAAGGTTATTGTGTTTTAAAATGAAAGAATTAAAGCAGAGGAGAGTTACGTCGTAACTCCAATAAGAGAGTTACGCCGTAACTTGCAAAACCTGGAATGAGCTGAGAAGCGAATGGTTACGGCGTAACCACTGAGATGGTATTACGCCGTAGTTGGTATTGCGTCAAGAATTATGCTGCTAAAATGTTGGTTACGGCGTAATTACCAAGATGAGTTACGCCGTAACTCTGTTCAGATCAGCAACTGCAACAGTAATTACTTTATTGTCTCCTGCGAAAAACGGTTAGAAAACACAAAACCCAACAGAAAGGAAATAAAAACAAAAGAAAGGGATAATTCGGGTTGTCTCCCGAAAGAGCACTTTTCTTTATTAACGAGTCTTTAAGTTAGACTTAGAGCCGTGGGCTACAAGTGTTTGTCTGTTATTGGGCGATCTCCGTGTTGAAGCCAGTTGATCAAATTCTCATCCAATTTGTATCCATCTCCAAGTTCTAAACACCCTAAGTAAAAATTTTTGATCTTTTGGTAGGGGTGATCAAAACCTTTGGCTTTATCTTCTTCACTAATACCAAGCAGGGGTCTAGCATAACTCAACTGCGTTTTAGTCCAATTTTTAAAGTTTTTGACAGTCCTTGGCATTTTGAAAATAATTTTATCATCGCCAATCTTTAGCCAAACCAGTCCTTCCTTCACTTTTTTATCTAGCCCAGATATTTCTTTAAAGGGTTTTCTGAAAATCACCCCAGTCAGCCCATCTGCCATGAATTCGCTAACATCTTCCAAAACCACAAAGTCGACTAGAAACGAGTGTGTTCCTACAAAAAATCATATGATTGTTGCTATCCCGAGGAAGTTGTTTCCTTTGTAATCAAGCTCCTTTTCCATAACCTGGTTGTAGCATTCCTTAGAGATAATATTGACTGGGGAATCTGTGTCGATAAAAGGGTGAAAGTCAATGAATCCAATTTTGCATGAGATCTTCAGATAATAGGGATTCCTATGATGGATTCATGCCCCCATCTCATAAAACTGCGGTTGGTTTGACTGCAAGAATGTTTTTCAGAGTTGTCTTGCCAATGGGTCATCTCGACATCACTACAGAGGTCTTCAGCACTTGATCCTACGTTATCTTCTTCCTCAAAATTCACGAAAACATCAAAATCTTTTCCTGAGTCAATCTCTCCAGGATCCGGGGGGTCGCTAAGAAACTTTTCAAGAGCTTCACCAAAATCCCCCACTTGGTCAATAGCACACACCTTTTCTGGGGCGGATAAATGTTCATTAGGTCTGAATGTGGCGACCTCTCCATTAGCCTCCAGAGTCAATTTACGGGTAAAGACATCTACTTTAGTATGAGCAGTAGCGAGCATGGGTCTTCCTAAAATGACAGGTATCCTGTTATCTTCCAGGATATCAAGAATCACAAAATCTATTGGAAAAAGGAATCTCTTTATCTTCACTAATACATTTTCAACAATTCCTAATGGCGATTGCATGGATCGATCGGCCATTTCAATTTTCATCTTGGCCGGTTTTAAGTTGCCAATTCCCATACGCAAAAACATCGAACGAGGCATTATGCTAATACTAGCTCCAAGATCAGCCAGGGCGTTACACAAGTTCAGGCTCCCGATATAGCAAGAGAGAGTAAAACATCCTGGATCTTTTTCCTTTTGTGGTAACTCGTTCCTCAAAACCGCTGAGCATCTTTCGTTGAGGCAAATAGTCTCATCACCACTTAATTCCCACGTAGCATCATTGGGAGGGTTCACCAGCAGAGTTTGGTCCAAAAGTGATTGTTTCTCCATGCTGATCCGTCGCTTAACCTTTTCTGAAAAGGTCAAGGGTTCTTCGAGGATAGTTTCTACAATGTGGACAACTTCTTCCTCTCGAGCTGCTAGGTAATCAGAGATGGCTTATGAACATGAACTGACACTTTCCTCTAATCTTTTTATCCTATCGTCGTGAATTTTAATAAAAGAGATTGTATTATCCACCAATGCTCTCATCATCTTTTCAATCCTATCGTCGTGCTCTCTTGACTCCTTGATGTGGTCGAGAATATTTTTCTCAATATTGTTTCCCGAATCGGTCTCAAATACACTATTAACTTTTTCAATCCTACATGCTTCAACTTCTCTTTCCAGTCTCCGTTTTTTGAAAATTTCCCCGTAATTGTATTCTTGTTTAGTTATAGTCTTCATTACTTTATGATTGAAGTTATCTCTCGGTCCATATCCGGTATCCATGTGCCACTTGTAGCAATGTTCAGAAATCAGCTGAATACATTCCAAGGCCTGATCAGGAGTCATGCTAGGAATGGGTCTTGGTGAATCAAGGAGTTCTCGTGTTTGCGCATTAATCCCCTGATAGAAAACGTATACGATCTGATGTTTGTTTAAATCATGAGTAGGGCAACGATAGAGAAGCTCATTAAATCTTTCCCATGCTTGGTATAGTGTTTCTTTACCAATCTGCACGAATTGATAGACTCTCCCAAGAAGCCTAGCCATTTTAGAAGGAGGGCAAAATTGCTGGACGAACTCCTTTCTTAGTTTTCCCCATGCTTCTTTACTTTCACTAGGAAGTTTGTTATACCATCTCTTAGCTGTTCCAGTGAGAGTCATAGGAAAAATCCTTGCAGTTACTGAGTAACTAGGAGTACCCCTGACGTTGAAAAGGGAGGATAAGTGAAGAACTTCATCTACGTGATCCTGAACGTCCTCATCTTTGTCTCCAGAGAACTCAAGCTTATGTAACTCCCGAATAATATGATCTGGGATGGAATATTTTTGGGCAGGAGAATCCTTAGTGAAGCTTCGTTGGCAGTTATTGTTAGGTCGGTCCAAATACTGCTCCATGGTAAGGTCATTGATATTATTTTCATTGATGACTTCTGGTTCTGTGTCCGACTGGTCTGATTCGTAAAATGAGAAGATGTTGTGAATAGGAACCGGAGAATAGATCCTCTTCTTCCGAAATTGCTTCTCCGGGTCAATAAATGGGGTAGCCAGAAAGGGCCTAGAACTGCGAGTCTTGTATCCTGACATTATCAGAAAGAAAATTAAAAACAGACTTAATATGAAATCCTAATATAGCTCCCCGGCAGCAGCGCCAAAAACTTGATGCAGGTTTTACTGACCAGGTCTTAATATTTATAGTGTCTCGCTATACCTATGGTCTACCCTAATGCACTAACGGGCAGTGTACCCGGTCTTGTGTAGTGTAGTAAATGGTAAAGCCGAGGTCGTCCCAAGAGCTATGTGTGTCGGATAATTACTAAGTCTAATTGTCAAAGAATATAAATGGTTTGATAGGGTTTTAATTAATTAAACTACGAATGCAGAATATAAAAGCAATTAAATGGTAGAAAGGAAATCAATAGAGGAATAGTGGTGCTAACCCAGTTAATCCTCCTAACTAGTTATGTCTACGTCTACCTACTTCCAATTACTTCAGGTGGGGTCAAATTCGAGAGGACAACATTTGGTCAATTCGCCCTAACCTATCAGCAAAGATGCCACCACAGGAGAAATTAGGCGCACCGTCATAAGTCCTGTTGTTCCTGATCCCCTAAGCCGAGTCATTAAGTACCGCTACATGCTAGATTCTAAATATTGAGTGCCCGACCATTAGGAACTTAGACACTACACCCCCCAATTCTTAAGTTCATCCAAACGATAGGTGATCAGTTGGTCAAATCGCACAAGTAGAAAGGGTCGTCAGTTGGTCATATCTTACCCTTCTGGTCTCAGTCCACTCACCTAGGGTCAGTTGGTCATATCTCCTAGGCAATTGGCCTCTACCGCCATTCAAAACTACCGAACCAGGGGGGACTACTAAAGAACTATGCATGCATACACTTAGAAATAATTGTACGGAAGTAAAGGTAAACGCAAACAAAACAATTAAGGAATCATAACTAGGCTAGCACCAAAGGGTGCTTAGCCGCTCATATTAATCATGCATATCAATTAAATATTCAAATGTACTAAATACATGAATTGAAAGTAAAAGAAATAATAAACCCTAAAGCTTATCGTAATGGTGTGACTTCTCCCTTGGAAACAACTCCGTATGCTTCCCTAGACCTTCCTTGAGTATTTTCCCATGTTCTCAGAGTATTGTGTGTGGAATGGAATGAATAGAAATGCTGGAATTCGTGGGGTATTTATAGGCCAGGTCTGGGTTACGGCGTAACCAAAAGATGAGTTACGCAGTAACCTTCTATTCCGTCGTAAAAGCACTAGATCTGCTAGTTATGGCGTAACCTTATAAGTGGTTACGCCGTAGTCTTCAATAAACCTGGTTACGTCGTAAGTGAGGCAATAGTTACGGCGTAAGTATCAGCGGCGTGGAACCTCTTTTGACCTAATGGAGTTACGTCGTAATCTTTGGAAGGAGTTACGCCATAACCTTTTGATGAGTTGGACTTCAGGGTCACGCAATAGTTACGGCGTAATGTGAGAGACGAGTTACGCCGTAACCTCTTCAAAATAAGCATACTGTGATAAATCCTTAGTAATATTTCCATTTCCGCGTCTCTTTAGCTCCAATGCTCGCAATTTACCTGAAAGTGTAAACCAATGGAAAAAAAGCGTAAATCCATATAAATGATATAAATAACGAGCATTAACGGGGGAAATTGACACTTAATATTCAGGACTATTTGATGTTATCAAATATCCCCCCACTTGAACTCTACTTGCCCTCAAGTAGACCTTATTAGATAGATTCCTAAAAAGATATCTCCCAAAACCTGGAAAATATGAGTTTACAAATCCCTTATGCTAGAATAAAACAAAGCCGAACACCTCGCGAAAGGGGAACAAACACTAAAATCTCTCAACTATTCTAAGTGTCAATTTCGGGGTGATCACTCAATTGCACAGTCATAGCATGTATTTTATCATAAGCTTGGTGGTTACACAAATCTCCACCACTGGAGTTAAGGGCTAAACAATTCTCGAAGGCAGTATGGGTAGACACAACAAAGGTTAAGGGGTGACTCTTCATTACTAACATGTCACGGCGAAGTGGACAAAATCAATGATACATGACCAAATCCATGGCCAAGACACCAAAGATTGCCCGCTGCATCACCTAGACATGCTTCATGACTAAAGGGTAGGATAAGACATGGGATATAGAATTGGTGTAAAATAAAAAACAAGCAGGTAGTCTATATCAATAACTAAGTCATCACCACTTACCGTCCGCCAAAGTTCAAGCTTAGAAGTCTAGAGACCGGATCATGAAATGTAAGGTAGATGAGTCATTAGAGGACGTCGTGATGGGCACACTACCTTTTCTTCTTCAGTTGGTATTATTCCAACTCCAATCTTCAAATGTGACCGAGGTGGCCTCCTCGATACTAAACAATAAAGCTCATACTATAGTGCTTATAACATTTCACTTTACAAAATCATAACTGAATCAACTATTTTTTTTTGAACTTACATGATGTAAAACCTGGAAAATCTAAAACCTGATTAAAGACTAAAATACCCTTGGAATCGAAATTTATAAAATACGTAAAATACGTTTATAATCATTTAACGAAATTTAAAAACTTAACTTGAGATAATAAAACCTAACTAAAATATATTACGTGATCGATTTTGGTACGACGAAGATTGGACGTTTCGCAAATAACTTGGGTCGTATTTGTTTTGTTCGATGGATCAAAGGCCGAAGCCCAATGGTGTGCGTTTGGTTGAGTTCGGTTGGGCCAAGCCGAAACCCAAAGCCCTTCCTAAGCCTAAACAGAAATATCACTACTATATATACAACACATAAACACAAAAGTGAAACCCTAGTTTATTTTTGCCTCTCTTTTTCTTTTTCTCCTACTCGGCCGAATACAACAACCCTTGGTGTCGAGTTTTTGCTTCAACCAAGTTAAGGTATATTATGTTCTCGTCTTCCTTTGATGTACCTTACGATAATATATTGTAATATGTTTTGTTTTAGTCGAGTTTGTTGTTTTATTTTGTGGCCGAGCCGTATGAAACCAAAACAAGGCAAACCATATGATTTAAACTTGATAAGTATTAAAGAGCTATGTACGTAATATGTATTATTAAATCGGGTCATGAATACGTCGAGTTGTATTAAAACCGAACCATAAGTATTATAACCGAACCATGCATATAATTCGGCTAAGGTGTAAAACATGATAACTTAAATGTTTAAAGTACGTAGATGAGTTAAGACTTGTGTAATAACTTATTAGCCGAAACCCTAGATTAAACCGAACCACATATGGAGTTTTTGAACATGTATTAAATGAGTAAAGGTCATGTAAACATAAACCCTAGTTGATATGTGAATCGAATAAGGTATGCCAAACCCAAATGGTTTATGAATCGTGTCTCATATGTGTGCGTAATTATAAGTCAAGTGAACTTGTAAATGTGTAAATGTGTAATTAATCCGAGAAATAAGTAACTTGTATGTCACATAAAATCATAAACGTGCATTGATGAGTGTCTAAATACTCATCATTTTTGTACCAATTAAACTGCAAAAACATCTGAAAACACTCAGAAATGCATCAAAATGGTAAAAATATCACAAATAAGTGTTTTATGTGTTTTAAATGCAAAAATATCAAAATCTGGTGAAAAACGTATCAAATTTGCATAATTGGCAGTTTTAGTCCCCCAAGTTTCAAAAGTTGTCAAAAACAGTCCCTGGTAAAACCAAATAAAGAAAAATGTTATTCAAGGTCCCTGAAATATTCTAAATTGTCAAAAATGGTCCTTGAATAATTCTTTTGTTAAATGGCAGAAAAAGTCCCTGAACTTTCAAAAATGTCAAGTTTGGTCCCTGGAAAATTTGAAAATGTCAAAATTGGTCCTTGTACTATTGGAACTTGTCAATATTGGTCCCTTGTAGCAAGTTTGGAAAATTACAGGATTGGTCCTTCAAGAATTGGAAAATTACAAAACTAGTCCTTGTATAACTAAGCCTTGTCAAAACCCATTTAGACCCCTGCCACTTAACCATTTTGACCCCCTGTCACTCCTGTTTTGGACCGCCCAGGTCAAACCCCAGTCAAACATTACCTGTTTCCCTCCCTTATGGTTTTCCTCTCCAACTTGCCTGCTACACCTCTGCAATTCCTTCTCCCAACATCTCACCCATCTCCCATCACCTTATCCCCTCACCCTCATCATCATACCTACTCCACCCCCCCCCCTAGTGCTAGGTCAAAGTCAACAGAAGTCAAATTAGGCTTTCCCGCCAAAATTCACCCAATGACCATTTTTCACTCAATTGATCCAGTGGACAAAATATCAAGTGGGATCCACTCAGAAGACATGTGGGAAGCTATTTGAGTATAAAAAAGGGAAGAAGAAGGAGAGGACAACCAGTAGTTAGTTTTTATTTTTTCTTTGTATGTCGTTTTTAAATTATTATGTCTTAAATAGATCTTTAGTTGTAATTTCAAGCTTGTTTGTATCAGTCTAGGGTGTTTAAGTTTATTACAACTGTTTTCAAATATCAATGCAAGCTTATGTTTTCATTTCATGCCTTTGGGTTTACTGTTGAAATTATCAGTTTCAATTTCCTACCTTAAAGCTTCAAATAGCTTCTTTACAAGTTCTAATAAGCTTATAAAAGCTGCTTATAGCTTTTTATAAGCTTACAATTAAGTTTCAACCAATTCTCAACATGGTCAACAAAAGTCAACTGGTGATTATACTTGGTTCAGAAATGGAAATGGGTTGAAATGATGCTGAGTTAGGTCTGATTTAGTGTGTGGTGTTGGATTTGGTTGATTTGGTTCTGTTGTGATACTAAAACTCAGCTGGACCTCTTGTAAGTTTTAAGCTCAAAACTGTCATTATATGCAGTCATGCTTATGGTCATATTGGATGGTGTTGAATGCTTAAACTGATCTTGTTGTAGTCTTAGGATCTTATTTAATGCTTATTTCACTTTCTGTTTCAGTAGTTGTAGGATTAGATTGTTTAAATTGTTTGTTAGATTTATTAAAGGGGTGTTTGGATTAATACTAAAAACTGTGCTATAGGTTTATTCAGTGGTAGACTCCTTTTGTTTCATGCTTGTTAAGTTCTATTATATTCATTCCTGTCTTAAAATTGCACTTACATCAGTTCAAAGTCAAATCCCACTCAAATCTGTCTTAGCAGCTAACTATTGGGATTTTTGATTAACAAAAGCTTATTTTGTGTTCATATTTCATAAATACAACTTGCAGTAGCATCATTCCACCTTATCACATCAATTTCAGTCTATAAATCATGATCAAAACTCATTTAAGTCAACATTTCATTTCTTCTTTAAAAGCCAAAATAGTGAAACTCAGTTTTGAGCTCAACTAAGGAGATTTTTAGTGGACTCATCTCTGGGCCAATCTCAATGAAAATTGTTGTTTTAGAAAGTCCTACTAGTCTATTTTCTTATCTCTATTTTAGTGTATTTTTGTGAATTTTATAGAAGCTTCATATTAGCTTATCAACATGAGCTTATTTGCCCTGTGCATAGACTCAGTTGATACTGAGTCTGCACAGGGGTGTTGCAGCCCTTGCACAGGGTTTGGTTTAGCTTATCAAGGTCTGCATTTTGGTTCATTAGTAGTTAGCCAGGTCTAAGTCAAGTTCCAATTTTCTATTTTGAGTCTGAGCTTATTGAGTGGCTTGTGCATAAGCTCTAAGTTGGCCCCAAAAACTGATTTAGCACATTTGCTCAAATCCTCATAATCTTAGCAACTTGCATTCCAGTAGTTTAAGTCAGTTTTTTTTGTTGCATTTTAGTTCTATTAGCTTATTATAGCTTTTATTATCAGTTGGTGGCTTGTTGTGCTCATTAGCTTATCCAAGTGCTTATTTCAATAAGCACTTGTACATCAGTTTCCAATTCCTACACATAAGCACCTGTTTTTCCATTTTTCTTAGATTCCTTATATTATTTTAGAGTTTTCCTGAAATTTTCATATTTTTCCAAGTTGGTTTGCTATTTTTCTGCATTTAAATTGATTTTTAGCACTTTTTAAATAGCATTTAATACAATTAATTCATAAAAGCTTCAAAAAAATAATTTTTCATTTTTTTTAGGTTAAGATAAATATAAAAAGTAAAAAAAGTAATTTTCCAGATTTTTCATAGTTTATTTTGTAATTTTTAGCAATTTAATTAGTTTTTAATAGTTTTTAATTCATAGAAAATCCAAAAATAATCAGAAAAACACAAAAATAGTTTTGAAAATTCTCTTTTGATATTTTAGATTTTTCTAAGTCATAATTTTATTTTTCTAGCTTTATTTCATATTTTCTTGTATTTTAGGTTATTATTAAATAGTTAAAAATAGTTTTTAATTAATAATAATTAGATAAATAGTGTTAAAAATAATTTTCTTTTTCTAATAATTTTCTTTTATCATTAGGTTTATAAAAATATCATTTTCATATTTTTAGGGTTAATATTGTGTAAGTTTCACGTTTTCATTTGTACGTAACGTAGTTTTAAATTAAGTTTTATAAAAACAGAAAAACAAAAACATTATTTTAAATATAGTGATAGCATTTATTTAATATTTTTATCTTTTTAAATTTTATTTAATTTGTATTTAAGCCGTTGTAATTTATACACCTTCTCTGTAGTTATAATCAATCAAATCTATGTATCTGTTCAAATCTTCTCGATCACTAAACGTTTGACTATTCTCGCACGGCTCGTTGGGACATAACGACCTGGGGAAACACTATACTCTCCTGGACTTCATTGCATTTGTTTCCAGACTATTTTAAGTTTGTTACAGTTAGCCATTCACAAGTGGTTAACTTGCGTGATTAAACTTGACGGTTTGGAGCGAATCTAATTTTGGCGCCGCTGCCGGGGAGCAGTGCTAATAGTCTTATGTTTAGCAGATTAGTGATTTGAATATTCACTCTTTGTCTATACCATCTGTATGTATTTATCTTTTCTTATAAAAATCAAAAACCCAAAAAGATTTTCATTCTTTGTTTATACATCATGTTTTTCAAAAATACCAAAAATATTCCTCTTTACCCTCTTACCCTTTTGATTATTCATTTCTTACCCTCTGTAAACATTTGATTCTTTCTATGTCTTATCCTCACCCTCTTGGTTGTCAATGGTGTGGTGGTCCTTATAATGGTGGCAATTGCCCCAGTTGTAGCATGGTGGAATCAGGAAACGGGTCTGTCTATAACCAGGATCCCTATTCCTACCATAACACAACTGATTCGTTTCATCAGCTACCACACTGAGAGACTCAGCAGTTTTACTGTTGTGAGTACTGTGGTGGTTCACACTACAGTTCTGATTGTCAATCGGGAAACACGCTTGTCTATGAGCAGGTTCCTGATAACAATTATAATTACAACACATATGACTCACAGCCACATCAGTTTTACTGTTGTGAGTATTGTGGAGGTCCTCACTCTAGCTCTGATTGTCAAACAAGGAGTCCATTTCCTTGTAACAATTACGAATCTTTGTATCATGACCAACCTCCACAGTACCAAGTGAATCGGGCACCACCTCAGCCTGAACCACTTCCTCAAAATCTTCTACTTGATCTTTTGGATTTAGTGAAAGATTTGAAGGAATGTAAACATCCCCAAGATAATCCAAATGAAAAATCCATGGAAGTTTTGTTAGCTGAAGAACGGACTGCTAAATTAGATTCCCAGATTGCCTTTGAAAAATCTATTAGGGAATCAATTGCAAAAGAAAAAGCAGCCAAATCTAGCTCTCGATTCCGTTTCATTCCTGATGACGATGATGATGAAGTTACCCTTGATATTAGTCAACTTTGTACAGATTCATCAAGTTCATCAGTTGAAATTCCTTCCATGAAAAATAAGGGAGAAAAGACTATGATGGAATTACTAGCAGAAGAACAAATGGAAAGTATAAAACATATGTATGCTAGTCCTTCTAAACTCCCTCAGTCAGTTGATATCCCAGCAGTTGAGATTCCATCTCAAACAACTGCTATCACAACCGAAGCTCCCACTCACTCTCTGAGCATGGGGGATGAGCATCTTGACACTGTTCCTGAAAAGTAATCGGACGAATTCATAAAGTCTAGTGTTAAGAACCTTGTCCCAATCCCAAGAGAGTCACAGGGAATTCTTGATCATGTGTGTGATATCCCTCCTCCTCTTGTCTTCCAAAATGATCATATTGAGATGTTCTCCGATTCTAATGATGATGATTTGTTATCTTGTGGAGACATCGTTTATGTGGAAGATTTACCTTCTGAGCTTGATAGCTTAGAAGAAGAGAATGATGAAGTTACTGACACTGAAATCAAAGATGAAGCACTTCGTGCAACACTACTGAATGTCAGACTTCTCATTTCTAAAATCGAGGCTTTCAATGAAAAACCTATTTCATCTCCTATCCCCATTAAGGATAGTGACATTCTTTCCGATGATTCTATTCCGAAAATGAAAGCCTCCTGTTTTGATAATATGAGAGAGAAGATTAGTGGCAGTACCACTTTTCATTCTCATAATTCTCTCCCCGATTATGAATCATGTACATTGGAGTAGTTCACCAGTGAACCCACTCATATCAATTCTGAATATGATTCATTCACCTTCATGGAGTTCTCAGATGAACCCACTCATATCATATCTCCGCCGGAGTATGATAACTTCTACTTTGATCTAGACACACCTGGGATATGTCTAGACCAATTGAGCTTAAAAGATGAAATTCATGCTATTATGAATTCTCCTTCTGATGATGATGAGTTAGTCAAGATCGTTATCATGACTTTCTTTCTCTTCTTCACCTATCCCGTGGCTTCTCCTGTTCTTCACTCCTTCGGGAATGAAGACATTATCTTTGACCCAGGCATTTCCATGTACCATTTGTGAGCCAGGTCAGTCTCTGTATCTCATCGGTGTGGAACTTTCACGTACTTCAATGTTTATCCAAACATCTTGAATGAAAGTCCGATGGAGATTGTCTCTTCCACTTACTTCCCCATGAACAAATTAATTCGGGGTCGAGTCAAGCTAGCGACTCGGTAATCAAAAACAGTAGTTAAACATGGGTTTTCACCCGTGTGTACCACTCTAGTGTGGGGGAGATACCCCACATGTTGTATATAGATCTTAAAAATGAATGAAAATTGTAAATATTAAAAAAGAGAATAATTGTTGTGTTTCTACACTTAGCTAGTAATGTTATCTTTTTACGTTCTAAGTTTCGGCATAACAGCCGGTACTTTGAATATTGAGGACAATATTCATTTCTAAGTGTGGGGGGGAAATTCTGGCGAATTTTGATCATAAATGTACCCTTTTAGTCCCTTTTTTCCCCAAAATGGCCAAATTTTAAAATTTTTTTTAGTGAAAGTACTATGTACTAAACACAACAAATGGTAATCAGTCCACCATGTCTAACCCACATAAGGACTGGCTAATCCAGGAGCAAACAGCTCTTGGTAAAGATATCTCAAATCCGTTGACGGCTTGCAATTTGCCCAAAATTGTATGGTATTCAGCTCACCATATCCTTAAAAGTGAAGAGTTGGCTAGCCCGCAAGTTTATGGCTTGTGGTAAAGGCAGTGGAAAATCCATAATTGGTAATCGACTCACCAAAGATAATATTTATAATTTATCTAAGAGTTGGCTAGTCCAGAAGCAAACGGCTTCTGGTAAAGACAAATCAAAACCGTTGAAAGCTGGTGATTTGCTCAAAATCACTTGGTTATCATTGTACCAAGGTTCTTACTTGAACTGAAACAATTGGCTACTCCATAAGTGATGGCTTTTGGTAAAGAGTTCTTTAAAATCCATTAAAACTTCATAAATATTGCTAGGGACTAGCAATAGTTTAGTGTGGGGGATTGATGAGTGTCTAAATACTCATCATTTTTGTACCAATTAAACTGCAAAAACATCTGAAAACACTCAGAAATGTATCAAAATGGTAAAAATATCACAAATAAGTGTTTTATGTGTTTTAAATGCAAAAATATCAAAATCTGATGAAAAACGTATCAAATTTGCATAATTGGCAGTTTTAGTCCCCCAAGTTTCAAAAGTTGTCAAAAACAGTCCCTGGTAAAACCAAATAAAGAAAAATGTTATTCAAGGTCCCTGAAATATTCTAAATTGTCAAAAATGGTCCTTGAATAAATCTTTTGTTAAATGGCAGAAAAAGTCCCTGAACTTTCAAAAATGTCAAGCTTGGTCCCTGGAAAATTTGAAAATGTCAAAATTGGTCCTTGTACTATTGGAACTTGTCAATATTGGTCCCTTGTAACAAGTTTGGAAAATTACAGGATTGGTCCTTCAAGAATTGGAAAATTACAAAACTAGTCCTTGTATAACTAAGCCTTGTCAAAACCCATTTAGACCCCTGCCACTTAACCATTTTGACCCCCTGTCACTCCTGTTTTGGACTGCCCAGGTCAAACCCCAGTCAAACATTACCTGTTTCCCTCCTTTATGGTTTTCCTCTCCAACTTGCCTGCTACACCTCTGCAATTCCTTCTCCCAACATCTCACCCATCTCCCATCACCTTATCCCCTCACCCTCATCATCATACCTACTCCACCCCCCCCCCCTAGTGCTAGTTCAAAGTCAACAGAAGTCAAATTAGGCTTTCCCGCCAAAATTCACCCAATTACCATTTTTCACTCAATTGATCCAGTGGACAAAATATCAAGTGGGATCCACTCAGAAGACATGTGGGAAGCTATTTGAGTATAAAAAAGGGAAGAAGAAGGAGAGGACAACCAGTAGTTAGTTTTTATTTTTTCTTTGTATGTCGTTTTTAAATTATTATGTCTTAAATAGATCTTTAGTTGTAATTTCAAGCTTGTTTGTATCAGTCTAGGGTGTTTAAGTTTATTACAACTGTTTTCAAATATCAATGCAAGCTTATGTTTTCATTTCATGCCTTTGGGTTTACTGTTGAAATTATCAGTTTCAATTTCCTACCTTAAAGCTTCAAATAGCTTCTTTACAAGTTCTAATAAGCTTATAAAAGCTGCTTATAGCTTTTTATAAGCTTACAATTAAGTTTCAACCAATTCTCAACATGGTCAACAAAAGTCAACTGGTGATTATACTTGGTTCAGAAATGGAAATGGGTTGAAATGATGCTGAGTTAGGTCTGATTTAGTGTGTGGTGTTGGATTTGGTTGATTTGGTTCTGTTGTGATACTAAAACTCAGCTGGACCTCTTGTAAGTTTTAAGCTCAAAACTATCATTATATGCAGTCATGCTTATGGTCATATTGGATGGTGTTGAATGCTTAAACTGGTCTTGTTGTAGTCTTAGGATCTTATTTAATGCTTATTTCACTTTCTGTTTCAGTAGTTGTAGGATTAGATTGTTTAAATTGTTTGTTAGATTTATTAAAGGGGTGTTTGGATTAATACTAAAAACTGTGCTATAGGTTTATTCAGTGGTAGACTCCTTTTGTTTCATGCTTGTTAAGTTCTATTATATTCATTCCTGTCTTAAAATTGCACTTACATCAGTTCAAAGTCAAATCCCACTCAAATCTGTCTTAGCAGCTAACTGTTGGGATTTTTGATTAACAAAAGCTTATTTTGTGTTCATATTTCATAAATACAACTTGCAGTAGCATCATTCCACCTTATCACATCAATTTCAGTCCACAAATCATGATCAAAACTCATTTAAGTCAACATTTCATTTCTTCTTTAAAAGTCAAAATAGTGAAACTCAGTTTTGAGCTCAACTAAGGAGATTTTTAGTGGACTCATCTCTGGGCCAATCTCAATGAAAATTGTTATTTTAGAAAGTCCTACTGGTCTATTTTCTTATCTCTATTTTAGTGTATTTTTGTGAATTTTATAGAAGCTTCATATTAGCTTATCAACATGAGCTTATTTGCCCTGTGCATAGACTCAGTTGATACTGAGTCTGCACAGGGGTGTTGCAGCCCTTGCATAGGGTTTGGTTTAGCTTATCAAGGTCTGCATTTTGGTTCATTAGTAGTTAGCCAGGTCTAAGTCAAGTTCCAATTTTCTATTTTGAGTATGAGCTTATTGAGTGGCTTGTGCATAAGCTCTAAGTTGGCCCCAAAAACTGATTTAGCACATTTGCTCAAATCCTCATAATCTTAGCAACTTGCATTCCAGTAGTTTAAGTCAGTTGTTTTTTGTTGCATTTTAGTTCTATTAGCTTATTATAGCTTTTGTTATCAGTTGGTGGCTTGTTGTGCTCATTAGCTTATCCAAGTGTTTATTTCAATAAGCACTTGTACATCAGTTTCCAATTCCCACACATAAGCACCTGTTTTTCCATTTTTCTTAGATTACTTATATTATTTTAGAGTTTTCCTGAAATTTTCATATTTTTCCAAGTTGGTTTGCTATTTTTCTGCATTTAAATTGATTTTTAGCACTTTTTAAATAGCATTTAATACAATTAATTCATAAAAGCTTCAAAAAAATAATTTTTCATTTTTATTTGGTTAAGATAAATATAAAAAGTAAAAAAAGTAATTTTCCAAATTTTTCGTAGTTTATTTTGTAGTTTTTAGCAATTTAATTAGTTTTTAATAGTTTTTAATTCATAGAAAATCCAAAAATAATCAGAAAAATACAAAAATAGTTTTGAAAATTCTCTTTTGATATTTTAGATTTTTCCAAGTCATAATTTTATTTTTCTAGCTTTATTTCATATTTTCTTGTATTTTAGGTTATTATTAAATAGTTAAAAATAGTTTTTAATTAATAATAATTAGATAAATAGTGTTAAAAATAATTTTATTTTTCTAATAATTTTCTTTTATCATTAGGTTTATAAAAATAGCATTTTCATATTTTTAGGGTTAATATTGTGTAAGTTTCACGTTTTCATTTGTACGTAACGTAGTTTTAAATTAAGTTTTATAAAAACAGAAAAACAAAAACATTATTTTAAATATAGTGATAGCGTTTATTTAATATTTTTATCTTTTTAAATTTTCTTTAATTTGTATTTAAGCCGTTGTAATTTATACACCTTCTCTGTAGTTATAATCAATCAAATCTCTGTATCTGTTCAAATTTTCTCGATCACTAAACGTTTGACTATTCTCGCACGGCTCGTTGGGACATAACGACCTGGGGAAACACTATACTCTCCTGGACTTCATTGCATTTGTTTCCAGACTGTTTTAAGTTTGTTACAGTTAGCCATTCACAAGTGGTTAACTTGCGTGATTAAACTTGACGGTTTGGAGCGAATCATGCATGGTGAAACATAAAAGGAAAGATTGTTTTATGACGTGTTAGGTTAAGTAACAAGTCATTAAAAGACGTAACATGTAAGTAAATGCATATTAATGAGATATTAAAGAATGAGAAAACCCTAGAACATAAATGAGAGTCGATTAGGGTTTGAAGCTAAGTATATTAATTAGTTATTATATGTGTGAGTTATGACGTTTAAACTATTTTCACATTTAACCCTAAACTTTAATAAATGACATAATGAACCTTAATCTACGATATTGTTTATAAAACACTTAAGTCTCATTTAAATATAAAACCCTAAACTATTAAGATCATTAAATATACTAAGTATGAACGCCAAATATTAAAAGATCATTTCGACGATTATGGAATCATTAATAACATACACGACCGTTAATGTGTATAGGTTCTGTGAAGAAGGAGTAATCCTTTGCTTTCCTTGTTTCTGCTTTTCAATCATTTGCTTTGGAATAAGGTACAGATATTCTGACCTTTTCAGTAAAGGTTTCTTATAACGTTTTCTTTTCGTTAGCTTTTGTATTAGGATTTCCTAAGCCTTTGCTATGAACCCTAATGTGTCTATTTGAACTGTTGCTTATCTGAACGTTGATTTTTGAATCATAAAACATTTGATTTTGAACTATATGATATGAAACTCTTGATTTTGGAAACATGATTAAACATTTGATAAAATATGATCTATGTCAGTTATGACATTCTAATTTGACCTAAGATAGTTTGACACCCGAGCCAATTATTAACTAGTCATGGGGGTTCCATGTCCGTGTCAGTAATGCACTTCTGACTTGACTCTAGGGCAGTAGAGTGAAGTTTTGCCACGTCCCTTATCTGTTATTTGTTATGAGCTCATTTTATATTAAATTATCAATGTATGTTGTGGGGCATATGGGTGCATCCTAGATCTGTTATATGTTATATATTATATGTTATATGCTATATGTTGTCTGATGATTGATGCTGCGTGCATGCACGTCCTTCATAACTCTGATAGGTCTCCCCTACAAATGTTGCCTTATGTGATTATGAATATGTTTATGATATGGCATATGTGTTTGGGCTCGAGGTAGTTAGCTATAAACTTATTCTTTTATCCTGATTTATCTTTTGAAATGATTATGATTTCACTATCTTTCTTTCTCTTTATTTCGCATTCGTTTTCGTTTCGTATTCGTTTTGCTTGTATATCTGTTCACTGTGCTTTTGAAGCTCAGCCGCATTTCTTTTCTTCCGCGGCAGGTATCTAAGCATTGGAGCTGGGTATTGCTTTGGGATGAGTTCTGTGTGGACTTACCTTAGAGATTTTAGCTTTGATCTTATGATGCCATTTAAGACTTTATATTTTAGACATTTCATTTGGAGTTTATTTTTCCGCTGGGACCTATGTATTGAAGTCATTTGACTTGGATTATTTCAATATTTATGTTGAGATTTCTTTTGGATATTCATGTTTGCTTTGATTTGACACCATTACTTATGATTCCTTTACCCTTGTCGGGTCGGGGCGTTACACATGAAAACATAACATCCCCCACTTGAGATGAACAATGGGAATTCAGGGGGTCTTCAATGATCTTCATAATTGTTGTCGATGAAAGCGTGATTTCCCAATTACAAATAAAGACTACAGGGTAGGCTAAGGTGTAAGGGTGTAATGAAACAATATATTGGGGTGACAAAATGAAAGGAATGGCTCAGAAGGGTGTATCTAGGGGTATCTTGCACTAAAGGAGAGTGCAACAAAAGGGTTTCACATGGGGGTCGAAAAGTCGAGGTGACTAATCGATAGACTCACAATGGTAGGCTGTTTGGGTGATAATCCTATAATACTGCCTTTTAAAACTGAAAAGTCCAAATACATCGAGCTAACTCAACATACCTTGTCTATGGTCTCGAAATGATGCAAAGGCCAAGTTCTAAAGTTTACAAGCTACCGGCACACTCATAATTTGGTGGATATGGGTAAAATATAGGAAACGGATAAGGCTAATCTCACCATGTAATATCAAGGGTTGTATGTGCTCGGCTAAGGTCTAATCTAGTTAGGTTCGGAAAACATGTCAAAATATAAAAAATGGCATAATTTTTCAAAATAAACTAGAAAAATGAGGGCGAAATAAAGTTCAAGAGATAATTCTACTCCCGTCCCCCCACTTGAATTGTACAAAGTCCCTTTTGTACTAGGCATTAAAATAAAGGTGAAGAGAAAGGTAGAATTACAGCGAGAACTTCCCTGAAATTTGCTCCAAAAAGAAGAAGGCCTACGAGAAAGGATCGTGCCTTTGTTAAAGCGTCATGAGCAAACTTCAATCCCTGAAATCACAATACTGACTAGCATAATTCTAAAAAGAAAAAAATAAAATGAAAAAAAAACCTAACTCACTTTCGTAGGAATCACGGTTGCATTTAGCGAATGCAACAAGCCTTTTAAATCACTTGGTGTCCCAAGTGGATGAGTGTAGTCTCGTGAGGGTTTACAGAGAACACACCGACAAAGTTCATTTAAAAACTAATACAAGGTTATTGTGTTTTAAAATGAAAGAATTAAAGCAGAGGAGAGTTACGTCGTAACTCCAATAAGAGAGTTACGCCGTAACTTGCAAAACCTGGAATGAGCTGAGAAGCGAATTGTTACGGCGTAAACACTGAGATGGTATTACGCCGTAGTTGGTATTTCGTCAAGAATTATGCAGCTAAAATGTTTGTTACAGCGTAATCACCAAGATTAGTTACGCCGTAACTCTGTTCAGATCAGCAACTGCAGCAGTAATTACTTTATTGTCTCCTGCAAAAAACGGTTAGAAAACACAAAACCCAACAGAAAGGAAATAAAAACAAAATATTCAAAGGTACGAAATACATGAATTGAAAGTAAAAGAAATAATAAACGCTAAAGCTTATCGTAATGGTGTGACTTCTCCCTTGGAAACAGCTCCGTATGCTTCCCTAGACCTTCCTTGAGTATTTTCCCACATTCTCAGAGTATTGTGTGTGGAATGGAATGAATAGAAATGCTGGAATTCGTGGGGTATTTATAGGCCAGGTCTGGGTTACGGCATAACCAAAAGATGAATTACGCCTTAACCTTCTATTCCGTCGTAAAAGCACTAGATCTGCTAGTTACGGCCTAACCTTATAAATGGTTACGCAGTAGTCTTCAATAAACCTGGTTACGTCGTAAGTGAGGCAGTAGTTACGGCGTAAGTATCAGCGGCGTGGAACCTCTTTTGACCAAATGGAGTTACGTCATAATCTTTGGAAGGAGTTACGCCGTAACCTCTTGATGAGTTGGACTTCAGGGTCACGCAATAGTTACGGCGTAATGTGAGAGACGAGTTACGCCGTAACCTCTTCAAAATAAGCATACTGTGATAAATCCTTAGTAATGTTTCTATTTCCGCGTCTCTTTAGCTCCAATGCTCGCATTTTACCTGAAAGTGTAAAACAATGGAAAACAAGCGTAAATCCATATAAATGATATAAATAACGAGCATTAACGGGGGAAATTGACACTTAATATTCAGGACTATTTGATGTTATCATTTTATATATTGGAAAAATAGATTCGAAACGTATGTGAAGTCTAAAGATATTGAACTTTGGTACATTATTGTTGAAGGCGATTTTGAGGCTACCTCAAAAGATGATAAAGGAAATTTAGTTAACATACCTCATGATAAACTAAGTGATGAATTAAAGAAAAAGCTTTCTAAAAATAGTGAAGCAAAAATGGTTTTGTATAATGCTTTACCCAAAAAGGAATTCGAAAGAATTTCTATGCTTAAAACCTCTAAAGAAATTTGGAATTCTTTAGTTGTAACTCATCAAGGTAACCAACAAGTTAAAAATAATAAAATTGATTTATTTGTTCAACAATATGAATAATTTTCAATATCGGATGAGAAAACTATAGATCATTCATTTGCTACTTTAAATACTATTATTACATCTTTACAAGCACTTGATGAATCTTTTTCTAGCCGTAACCATGTTAGGAGATATCTAAGGGCACTTCCATCCAAGTGGAGATCCAAGGTGACGGCGATCGAAGAGTCAAAAGATTTGACAATCCTCACCCTTGATGAACCATAGGCAACTTAAAAGTCTACGATCTTGTCCTTGCTAAAGATTCCGAAGCCTCAAAGGTGAAAGAGAAACACAAATCTCTTGCCCTTAAAGCTAAAAACGCTTCAAGCGATGAAGAGAACTCCTCTTCGGATAGTGAAGACGAGGAGTATGCTATGGCGGTGAGGGACTTTAAAAAGTTCTTTAGAAGGAAGGGAAGATACGTCAAACAACCGTATGACGACAAGAAAGGATTCCGGGAAAGTAAAGAGGACGAGAAGCCAAGGGATGATCGTGCTTGCTTTAAATGTGGGGACCTAGCCCACTTTATTAGTAAGTGTCCCAAACGGGATGATCAAAAGGCGTTCATGAGCAGCACATGGGGAATGAGCGACGAGGAGGACGATGAAATTTGTCTCATGGCAAATGACGAGGTGTGCTTAAAGGTCGACCTAGACCCGGATGAATGGGTCAAGGATAGCGGGTGCACGAGGCACATGACCGGCAATAAAGATCTATTCTCCACATATGAATCCTTCAATGGAGGTAATGTGGTGTTTGGAAATATCAAAAGTAAAATCATTGGTAAATGTACGATTTCTAACAAATTTCTAACCATTAACGATGTGTGTCACGTAGAAAACCTAAACTTTAACCTCTTAAGTATAGGACAAATATGGGATAAAAAGTGCAATGTACTTTTTACCAAAACCGGTAGTAAGATATTAAAAAATGGCATAACCATAGGAAGAGGAATTAGGAAACATGAAGTCTATATCATTAAAATCGGTAATGAACCTAAAGACAAACTATGTCTTACCTCTATGGATGATACTTTGACCTTATGGCATCGAAGATTGGGTCACGCCAATATGCGACTTCTTCAATCGCTATCATCCAAAGATCTAGTAAGAGATGTACCTAAGTTAAAATATGAACATCACTTTTGTGATGCTTGTAATGTAGGAAAACAAGTTCATTCTAGTCATAAAGCTAAAAACATGGTGTCTACAACTAAGTGTCTAGAATTACTACATACGGATTTATTTGGTCCATCCGCTATCCAAAGTTATGGAGGCAACTACTACACTTTGGTCATAGTGGATGATTACTCTAGGTACACAAGGATAAAATTCTTAAAGAACAAAACGGAAATGTTTAATTATTTTGAAATATTAAGCAAGAAAATCCAAAGACAACTAGGAAGTCCTATAGTGTCTATTAGGACGGATCATGGTAGGGAATTCGATAATGAAGTGCAATTTGGAGCTTTTTGTGACGCTAATGGTATTACTCACAACTTCTCGGCTCCGCACACTCCACAATCGAATGGGGTAGTTGAAAGAAAGAATAGAACCCTACAAGAAATGAGTCACACCACGCTTAATGAGCAATCCATACCTCAAAAGTTTTGGTGCAATGCCGTTGATACTTCCACGTACATACTCAATCGAGTCTTAATTAGACCAATCTTAGGTAAAACTCCATACGAGTTACTCCGAGGCAAGAAGCCTACGTTAGATCACTTTAGAGTCTTTGGTAGCAAATGTTTTATTCTTAACACTAAAGATTACCTTACAAAATTTGATCCTAAATCAACCGAAGGTATCTTTTTAGGTTACTCTCCAAATAGCAAAGCTTACGTCATATTAAACAAAGAAACAATGAAGGTAGAAGAGTCATTAAATATAAAATTTGATGAAAGTCCACCCAAACCCTCTCCACCTCTTGTCGATGACGAGATTGTAGAAAGTGAAGCTATAGTAATAAAGAAAAAGATAAATGAAGAAGAAGAACCTTTAAATGATGAAGTTATAAACATTAAAGAGTCCAAAGATCACCCCGTAGATAAGGTCATTAAAAAGCTAAACGAAAGAACATTAAGGTCTCAAGTTCAAAACCAAAGTAGCTTATTTTGTTTTGTTTCAACCATAGAACCTAAGAATACACAAGAAGCCATAAAAGATGAAAGTTGGGTAATGGCTATGCAAGAAGAATTAAATCAATTTGTTTCTAATGATGTTTGGACACTTGTCCCTCCACCCAGTAATCAAACCATAATAGGAACCAAATGGGTTTATAAAAACAAATTAGATGCAAACGGAGTAGTGTCTAGAAACAAGGCTAGACTTGTTGCCCAAGGGTATAACCAACAAGAAGGAATAGACTTTGATGAGACCTATGCCTCTGTGGCTAGATTAGAGTCTATAAGAATATTTCTTGCGTATGCTTGTGCTAATGATCTAAAGCTTTATCAAATGGATGTCAAAAGTGCTTTTCTAAATGGTTTTATTAATGAAGAAGTATATGTAGCTCAACCTCTGGGCTTCATCGATTTTGAAAAACCTAAACATGTGTATAAGTTAAACAAAGCCCTTTACGGTCTTAAAAAAGCTCCAAAAGCTTGGTATGATAGACTCAAGTCATTTTTAATTAAACACAACTATACCATGGGGTTAGTTGACAACACACTTTTTACTAAGAAAAGAGAGTCACATATAATCATAGTTCAAATATATGTAGATGATATTATATTCGGATCCACTTGTCAAGACATGTGTGATGATTTCTCTAAAATCATGCATGACGAGTTCGAGATGAGTATGATGGGAGAACTTAGTTTCTTTCTTGGTCTACAAATCAAACAAGTAGAAGATGGTATCTTCTTTAATCAATCTAAATACATAAAAGAGATGTTAAAGAAATTCGGATTAGAAGAGTCAAAACCAATTAGGACACCAATGTCATCCGACACCAAACTCACTAAAGATGAAGACGGTGAATCTGTAGATAATACTAAATATCGTGGCATGATTGGTAGTCTTCTCTACCTCACGGCTAGTAGGCCAGATATCATGTTTAGTGTTTGCTTATGTTCTAGGTTTCAAGAAGACCCTAAAACATCACACATAGAAGCCGTAAAAAGAATATTTAGATATATTAAGGGTACAACACAATTAGGATTATGGTATCCTAAGGGCACGGGAGTAGAAACAATTGTATAAGCAGATTCTGACCATGCAGGTGATTATGTTGACTGAAAAAGTACTAGTGGGGTATGTACTTTTATGGGATGTTGTTTAACATCTTGGTTTTCAAAGAAACAAATGGCACTAGCAATATCAACAACCGAAGCCGAATACGTCTCCGCCGGCAAAGCATGCTAACAAGCACTATGGATGAAACAAGCGTTAGTTGACTACGACATTCATCTTAGTAACATAGCAATTCTATGTGACAACAAGGGTTCCATAGATTTAAGCAAGAATCCGGTATTACATTCTCGCTCAAAGCATATAGAGATTCGTCATCACTTCTTAAGAGACAATGTTCAAAAGGGGAACATCTCTATTGAAAAGGTAGCGTCCGAAGATAACATAGCTGACGTTCTCACCAAACCGTTGAAGTGGGAACAATTCAACCTACTTCGTCTTGGTCTTGGTCTCATGGAACAAACGTCGTAATTTATTTTTACTCTACAAGGTATGTAAACACTAGCCTTCTTCTTTCTGAGTCTAGGATCTCTATTTCACGCACAACTCACAAACAATACGGGAATTTTCAAAACCCAAGATAAGTTTTTTTTACTTATAACTCATAGTTTCTCTTATTTTCTTTCAAAAAATAAGTACAAGTTGCAAACACATAATTACATACACATCTTCTTTTCAAAAAACAAAACGATTTTTATTCACAAATGGAAACCTCTTTTTGAAAAGTTTTCTAAAAATGATACCTCTTCTTGTATCAATTTCACAAAAGCAATTTCTCACGTCTATGACAAATCGCTTTTTCATTATTAATACAAAGTAAAAACTCGTTTTCATTGCATCTCATGTCTTTTAAATGCTAAAGGGCATACATAACTAATATGTATTTTTGGGTACATTCATTTAAGCAACAATGAATTAGGAGCACTCGGGTTATCTCACATAATAGTATGATTTTCCAATTCTAGTTTATTTTTCCTTTCTTCTTATGAGTCGAGATAACCGCAACTCCAAATAGTTTGCATATAGGCACACACTAGGCAAAAATATTTCCAAAAGGAAAATTTTGTGCTGCCTGGATCACCAGACCCACAGATCCCAGCCTTCATGCTGGATGGATCCCTTAAGGGAAGGATCCGTGAGACAGAAGCTGTTTTTTACCTTCTATTTTTCTCACTTTGGATGAAAAATCCAGCATTTGTCTTATTTTTTGGAGTATGTTCTTTAATGCTTGTGTTCTCATGATCACATGCCTTAAATTCATATCTAATCATTAGATTTTAATCCGTATTTTGGGTCAAGCATTCATTACAATGCTTTGTTTTTCTATATATAGAACTCCCAAAATGCTTGCATAATTCATCTCATCTTCATAAACAAACAACACCGTGACATCCAAAAGACCTTACAACTTAGATGAATCACCTAGTACAAACATTCCTCTTCAGGAAACCCAAACTTTTGTACTACCACCTTCCAAAATACCACAATCAAACTCTAGAATATCCGTATGGATTAGCATCCGATCTTGTTGCTTAGCAAAAACATCATCAAATGGCTCATCACCATCAAATAACTCACCACAAGATGCTTCCACTATAGCACCTCCATCATCACCAACAAGTACACCATCTTCATCACCTAAAGCCACTCTTTTGGAACTCCTTACGACTCCAACAAGATCTCAACAACCAAAACAAAAAGAAATAGCCTTTTTACACCTCCAACTTCTCCAAACACAATATTCAATGATCTTGAAACATCACCACCCTTAGCTCCCATTAAACTACAAGAACAACTAGGTTCTTTTCCACCACCACTTCCAACCATTCCGGACTTTGATCCGTATTTTCCTATTTTTCCACCACAAATTCCGCAACTCACAAATCAAAACAACCCGGAAGACTTCCACACTCATTACCCACATCACTTACATTGTGAACATTGCCAATCCACTAGGGAAATTTCAATAGAAGTTAGGGAAGAAATGCGATTCATACTCAACCTCATCCTTGATCGCATCAATACCATTACTCATCTAAACCTCCATCCATAACCTTATGCAAGCATGAAAGGAATCATTATTACTATTTTCTATTCTTAGTACTTTTTCTTTTGAGTCATTTTCAAGAACAAGTCTTGTTCTTATTTTTACATGCTTGTTGGTGGCATAAATACCACTACACTTTGTTGTTTTATTACAAGGCCTTCTTTACATACCATGGCTCCCAATCTTGATTCTCGTCAATCCCAAGATTATTTAAGCATGTTACTAACCTTTCTCTTTGTAGGATTTTTTATTTTTCTTCACTTGACGCCCCAAACTAGGGGGAGCTACCGTCAAGGGGGAGTAAGCGATACGTGGACTAATTTTTCCACACTTTTATTTCTTCGAATGGTTAACTTTTTGTTTCGACAAAAAAGGGGAGAAGAAGTAAAACTTAGGGGCTTTCAAAACATACATCTATTCTTAAATTTTACTCATCATAACATTATGTTTTGTCATCAACAAAAAGGGAGAGATTGTTAATACAAATAAACCGTAAAAACGTTTATTAATATTTTGCGATCTCTTTGTGTTTTGTTGATAACAAATATAATGTTATCTTAAGTAAAATTATAAGGATACATGTTATTTTTGTAAAGCATTTATATATAGCCATTTAAATGCAAAAATGTTGTAATTAATCATTTGTTGTAATAGTTTATTAAGATGGGTAAAAACCACAACCCATGGATCATATCCATAACCCATTGACCCATACCCATTTGACTAGATACAATGTATACATTAGATACACTGAATCTAAAGGAATACCCATTGACCAACCCATAACCAAAAAACCCATGGGCAAAGAGGAGCGTCCCACGGATCCCTAGGTTTACACTAGACGGATCCCTTGTGCGTGGGATCCGTAGGATCCGAGGAACAGTGGCAGAATTTGCCTATAATTAGAGAGCCATTTCTTTATTCTAACTTACCCCTCTTCTTACTAATTCTCTCATATACTCTCATTCTCTAGTGATTCTTCTTTCTTTCTTTCTTTAGTGATTCTCATATAGGTCCTTCTCTAAGGCGAGATCACGAGCATTCTACAAGTCATCCAAGCAAGGGGTCCTTGATTGATTTGTTCCTCCGCAAGATTTCTGTAGCAAAGATCTTGTATTTGATATTCACATATTTGTTGTGTAATAGTCGTGTTGGTTTGGTCCACCGTTTTACGGACTCGGTATTTAGCTTTGTACCGGAAAAAGGTGTAAGCAACGTTGTGAAGGCTTCTCAGCCAAGTTGAAGGAGTTTGTTGACATAGTGCTTGAACTCTCGCGTAGGTGACTCGGGGAGTGGAGTAGGGCAAGGAAGGTGTCCTTGTAGCCGAACCACTATAAATCGGTTGTGTCATTTCTATCCCATTGCTTTACTTTATTTACTTGCTTTATCATTAGATCTATACTTTCTCTACATCCATACGATCTCACATATTATCGAATCTAAAGTTTTTGAAACTAACTTAAAATCAACAAAACTATTCAACCCCCCCCCCTTCTAGTTTTCCACAGTCAACGTACTTGAAACTTTGTAGTCTTGATGTCACAGTAAGTACTGTCCAAGAACTTGTCTTCACTAAAACCACTTCTAGCAGCCAGTGCAAATATACTCAAAATCTCGAATGATCTCAAACTTTCTCTTCGTGCTGCAAGTCCCTCTTAATCTGCAACCTTAATGATCCACATAAACATACAGAAACTCAGTCATTAACATGTAATTATGGGAAAAAAATTATTTAGATATAATAGATGTTAACTATTGTTGAATCTCTTTTGGGTATCTTGCCATTTTTGAGTGTATAAAGAAAGTTGTATACAATATTCTCACTAAATTGAGCTGCAATGACAAAACTGAGATCTTCTGAATCCACAATACCTTTGACAAAACTGACATATTCAGGGATGATGTCCTCACAGTTGTCCATGATAAAGACACGGCAAGCATAAAGCTTTGAATTCCAACTGTCCTTCAACTGAGAAGGTGTATGACACTATGACCACTTGCTCATGCACAATGGCTTACAAAGGGGATCTATTACCTGCGACATAGATCCGCATTATGGTATTAAAATGATCGCCTTATAGAGTACTTTCAGAAAGAAATTAAGCGATGAACTAAAATTACCAAATAGTTGGAAATAGAAAGTAAGGATAGAAAAAAGGATGTTGTGTTTACTTTTATTTTATACTATAGTAGATGTAAGTGACAACAGTGTTGCACTTGGCCAACACGTCCGAACCCACATATAGTGATATGATCTTGCAAATCATATGTCAAAAAAAGCAACAAAATGTTTTTGATGTTATTAATCACAACTATATCTAAATAAATGCACCAATGAATGATAACAGAACTTATAATACCTCAGGAAATAAACTACAGACAACCATGGTGTGGGTGCCATTGATATCCCTGCCACAAGAAACATCAAATAAGATAATCGAGGACTCATTATACCCTAAAAAAGAAACAGAAATTTTAAGTTTTAATCAAATTGCTGCAAAATTATCTAAACATTAATAAACTAAAATGAGCAATTAACTTGTGAAATATAGAAAAAAGGGAAAACAATCATAGAGAAACATGAAGTTAACTTATTAACCTGGATATCTTCTCGTATTCTTAGGTAATGCCCTGTTGGATTAAGCAAGTCGTTTATGACCTAAAAAAAAGATATGTGAGGTCTAAAGAGTGTAAAGACATGATAAAATACGTCGTACAATTTTGAATAGTTTTGGCATATCAAGCCTACTGTAGAAGTATAAATTATAGGAGCAAAATATTTGCATGTTGACAATCAATACCTAATTAAAGAACAAAATCTAAAATCCAACATCCAACATATTATTATTACAATCGGCTTAATAAGACATACTAATAGTACAATATTTGTTAGTGAACATATTGTTGTTCCCTATTCATTATAGTTTAAAAACAATTAAGTACTTAAAACAATTTAATAGTGAATAATGACTGAAATTAACGTAAGTAAGACACACAAAGTAATTTTCAACATCATATTCTTATTAGAAATAAATCAAAAGAATACGTTACCCAAGTACTTGCGGAATAGTACTTGGGATTGAAATGACAAAGTTTGGGTGACTCCTCTCTAAGCTCAGGCTAAGTCTGAGCACAACTCTTAAAACCCACTAAGCTATCTCAAGGATAAAGTTGTATTTGGAAGAGTGAAAAGTTGGCTTGTGTGTGTGTGTGTTTTTTACAATTCACAAGCTTAAACTTTTCACTCATTCTCTTATGCTATTTATACAAGTATGATTTTAACTTTAACCTAGAAGACAAACACATTGATCACAGTAATCACGAATATAGATATATTCGATTACTGTTTGTCAGGCGGCGAAGCTTCTATCCTTAACAGAGAATCCTTTAGTATCGCCGCTTACTATAAATGGGAAGATATGGCTTTAGTAGATAGGGACTTAGTTTTATTTGGGTAAAGCACTTGGGGACTTAGTTTTATCTGGGTAAATTTTCCCGCCTAGTCCCGCTCATTCTTTAGTCTTCAAAGCCTTCAGTCTCTTCCTTCAGTTTGTCTTCAGTGCTAACAGTTGGAGAAGAGTCTTAGGGATTCAGTGAGTTATTGTCATCACTCACTGAATCCACCATCTTCTTCTTGACTTAGTCTTCACCCATTAAGTTCCGCCTTGCTGAGTGGAGAGGCTTCTTCTTTGCCTCGTACTGAGTAACCTGAAGATGGCTCGCTGAGAGACTATGCACTCAGTGACCTGATAGTGTTTAACGGATTAAACACTTAGATTATTTTCTATTCAAATCCTAGATTAAGGGGTTTGGGTATTTACTGAACCCAACAGTCTCCCCCTATTTGGATATACAAATAGCCTAAGTGTTTGATCAGTGTAAGTGAGCAAATGGCTTCTTCTTACACTGAATGTACTAATGAATACAATATGGAACACTGAGTATTTTAACAAAAACATACATCTTTATTAATCATCTTACATGGTTCCTATCACTAGTACAAAGAAAATATAACATGATGTCAGTCCAGATGGATTCCCAGTGCTTCAAGCTTCACTTTCTTGGTGATGAGTGTTTCCCTGTCAGGATGGTCTCTTATCTTAGCATTCAGGTCTTGACAAAACCTGATGTTTGCTGGGGATTGGATCTAAGAGGCCACTGGAATATAGCTGATCATAGTAGCCACTCCTGCCTGATCGATATCACTCCACCTTTGGAATGCTGGGTTCCCGTAGACATCAATGAAAAATAGCCCTCTTTCAGGCTTTTCAATCACTAGACAGTTCACAAATTTCACACCCTCAGGCAGCTCTCTGTTGCATTCTAAGCCAGGTACTTTGATCTCAGGCTGGAACTCAACTCTTTTCCTTTTGCCAGTGGATGCTTGTGGTTGAGATCCTTGAGGTGCAGTCAAGGCAGGCTGAATTCCCAGTTGGGTTGGTGCATCTCTCAGCCTTTCATATCTTTTGCTGAGCATCTACATCAGGTCCTTGACCACCTTATTTTGCTTCTTTTCAATGATTGGACCAAGCTCATCGAGTTCAGTGATCCCAAAATCAACAAAAGTTAAGGGATCATGAATCTCGAAATGTCTCTTATCACCCCCCTGTAGACATTCATTGCTAGTGGTTTGGAGTTGGGGATGATTTTGACATCAGTGATTTTCTCAGGCTTCTTTCGGCTTGTCATTGTCCAGTTGTAATGATCAATTCGTTCTTGCCTGATAGCTTCAGCTTTCTTTTTCTTTGCTTCAAACTGCTTTCTCATGGCAGCCATCTGAGCAGCCTGAGCATCCTTGAACTTTTGCCCTGCCTGACCCTTTTAAAGCTTGCTTGGATCTAATCCCATGTTCTCAGCTTCTTCGGCGACAACCTTTGCCAGTGCTTCTCTATTCCTTTTCTCTTCCTCAGCTAGTTTCAATCTTCTTTCTTTTTAGCAAGATGTTTACTCAGCTGTTGTGGTATGAGCATGTATTCAGCGTCGCCGATTTTATAGGGAATCTTCTCAGGCTCAGTAGTTGTCATTTTACCTTTGCCTTTGTCCTGGCCTGAGGAAGATGATGCAACTAAGGGTGGTGTTGTTGTCATGATTGATGTTGTGACCGTCAGTGTTGTTGTTGTTGATGTTTGTGGTGGTAGTGAGGAGTTGGGTATTGCTGAGACTGGTGCAGATGATGTGGGAGCTACTGAGACTGGTGGTGTTTGCTCCCCCTCAGTGTGAAGAGTAGTTTCTTCAGTAGTATTCTCCCCCTCAACTATTGCCGGAGCTTCAGTGAGGGCAAGAGTTGGAGTTGGTGCTGAGGGAGACGGAGCTGCTTGACCCTTGAAGGCCTGATAGATTTCAGTGATCATGGCCTTAATCTCTGAAGTATCTGCTTGAAGACCAGTGACCTTTTCATCCATGTTAGCCTGAGAGATTTCCAATGCAGTCATTCAGGGACCATGATAAGGTTTTAAAAGGTACCTTTTTGAGGGGTCATTTAAGCCCTTATTCGATCACTTTTGTATCCGTTATTGCTTAATATCGTTCCTTTTCACTTTTTAGGTCTCTTGAAGGCAAAATGCTGGAATGATGCTTATTTGGACGAAAAGGCGCGAATATACGAAGAAAATGGCCAAAGTCAGAATCGAGACACTCAAAGCTGCTGAAACATAAGGCGACGGCGTCACTGCATATCTGCGACGCCGTCGGGAAGGAATTTTGCGACGGGTCAGAAGCGAAATTGCATGTTTTCAAGGGACGACGTCAGGTTCTAAAGGAGTAGGCCGTCGTTACTCAGACGGCCTAGATGCAGCCACGACGGCGTCAGAGCTGAAGGGGACGGCGTCACAGTCATAAGGTGACGCCGTCGAAAGGTTTACGTGGCCAAGACGAAACCCTAATGACGGCGACACGACGGCGTCACGAAACATAAGGTGACGCCGTCGCAGATGTAATCTTATATATAGAATCCGAATTTTTCAGTTTTTGGGTGTAGTCTTTTGGAGTAAAAACCTAAAACCGAACCAAGGCTTTCTTGTGCAGTATTTTAGGGTTCTAAACCCTATTATACATCAAGATAAGTATTTACTTCATTAATTTAATTATGTCTTTGATTATTTGTGTGCTTGCATGTTCTCCATGTCCGGCTAATTTATTTGTGTGTTTGCTTAGGGAATATGAAACTTAATTATTGAATATTGATTGGTTGATACTTATCTTAGTTGACTAATGATCTAGAGTGCGCTAGATTATTCGTTGTGTACTTAATGCTTGAAATTTCTTTGTGAACTTTAGAATATAATTATCTAGGTAATTGTAGGATAAAGTATTCAAGGACAACCGTAGAGTAGGCGTCTATAAATCATTAGAGGATTTGTAAACAAGACCCTTTGGTAATTTCAAAGAGTTAGGGAAACAAGCACGCCCTATAGCCTTAGAATCACAACGCAACTAGGAATAAGGACGTGACAAATCAACCATCAATAGGAGATAATTAAGGAGTAGTAAAACCTAAGTAAACACATCTTTAAACTATCATACGAGTACACATCAATTAGACATAGACTATCACAACCTTAGCTTAGATAATTAGATAATAGTAGAGTAATCGGTAGCAATACCAACCCCCAAATCCAATACCCGAGATTCGTACCTTTTCCATTTCTAAAAAATATAAAAATACAAAAATAATCTTCCTCAACCTCAACCTTAGCGTAGTAACTTCTCACTAGCATTCCTATTCCCCTAGAGAACGATATCAATACCCGTGGCTTACCCTAATTACTACACTACAACGATTAGGTTCACTGCCTAGGGTGTTATAAAACTTGCTCGAAGAAAAGGAAGTTTCCTTGACCCCGAACGACGCGTGTAGCGTTATCAAGTTTTTGGCGCCGCTGCCGGGGAAAAGAATAGCTAGTTAGTAGTCCACCTCGTTTAGGTTTCTTTGCTTGATTCCTATCAAGTAAATTTTTCTCATTTTTTAGCTTTCTCTTAGTCTATCCCCCTTCTTCGTGACCTTTGTTCGTAATCCCATCACTTTTCATCATGGAAGGAGATAACCAACCACCAAACTATACCTCACCACAAAACAAATACCCACTGCTTGACCCAGCCTCTGCTAACCAACTTCGAGCCCGTATCATGAGCGAAATCGGAGAACTTAGGAAATTAAATATGATAATTGAAAATACACTCAAAGATGCCCTTAAGGAATCTGATCACCCTTTAGATAGTGATTCAACCACAAGTGATTCGGATGATGATCTAGAGGAAGGAGATTATAAGGTATTAGAAATTATGGAGGGTGACAAGGAGGAGGAAGAACTTAGGGGGTACTTTGACTCATACCCTAAAGGAAAAGAAACCGCTTATCACCATAACGTGGTTAATTTTCCAAGACCACCCTTCGAGCCCCGCATAAGGAGGGGAAACCCTAAAAACATCAAGGTACCGTGTATGATTGGATACTTATATAGGGATCACACCTACATTGACTATAAGGCACCCATGAATGTAATGTCTAGGCTCTATTATAATTGGATCATGAGCAAAAAGCTAGAGCCTACGAGGGACCCCTTTCGCCCTAGGAAAGCAAGTAACTATGTGGGGAGGATTAAGGGATTACATGTGTTCATAGGTAACTTCACATATAGGTGTGATTTCATGATTTTGGAAAACGTTAAGGGCATCATTGATGGGTTTTTAGGAGATGTAATCCTTGGGAAACCATTTATAGAAGAGTCTAAGATGGTTTATGATAAAGAGGCAGGGATAATTGAGTTCTCAAATGAAGCCAAGAGTGTTAAATATATAATGCCCCATAAAAATAAGAATTATGAGGGCATGGATGATTTAGATGTAGATAACATTCCGGCATTCGAGGTTGATTGGAAAAACAAAGTCTACTACACTGCTTGTCTTGAACTGGGGCCTGAATATATTCGTGATGAGAGAAGAGTTAAAGAGATCGAATGGGCCCTTAAGATTAAGAAAACGTAGGAGTAGGACTACGAGTCTAGCTACAAGACTCTTAAATAAAGAAAAGCGCTTCGTGGGAGGCAACCCATGCTTAATTGTTTGCTTGTTAGTGTCATATATCTTTTATTAATTGTTTATCCTCATGTTTAAATTTGTAAAAATGCTTTATTTTGTTTTTAACCTCGTCTTAATTACATATAAAGGTATTTTACATAAAGGATAAGTGTAGGGAGGATTACACACGTTTTCATAAGAAACGTGAACATGAGAATAACAATTAACTAAAAGATATATATGTTTGTTTGTTCGAGTCAAATGCTTGTATCGAGTCATAATGGATGTTTTTGCAGAAGTTTTTCCAGATTCTAAAGATGCAAATTTTCCAGAATTTTTTCCAGAAAATCGCAGACCAGTTTTTGTCAGGATAACCTGACGGCGTCAGGATTGCAACCTGACGGCGTCAGGATTGCAACCTGACGGCGTCAGGAAGGAATAAAAACATCAGCTTACTTTTTCTCGTTTTCTGAGCTACTTGTAAAATTTTGGAATTTTCCAGATCTTAACTTTCAAAACAAATTCTGTAAACATCCATTCCACAAGCATTATATCCTAGTTTAAATCGAGTCTTATGTATATTATTACCGCCGATTTTACGCGAAGGTTTCGTTTGTTTTCTTCTAGTGTGCAGGTTTAGTTTGTCAAGAAGAAGTTACACAAGTTTGGAAGGAGCCTTTCACGCAAAAAACTCTTCTTGGAAAAGATTTAACCACCACTTTTTACGGATCGTACCGAGCTAATCAGGGGAGTATTAGTTTCTTTCGTTTTTAATTACCTTCTATTATCATAACTTTGATACTTTCGGGGAACATTGGGGACAATGTTCAGTTTAAGTGTAGGGAGGGAAAATAAAACGGGAACTTTGAAACTATGCTTATCCTTGACTATTTGCTTTGTCCAAGTGTATTTGTGTAATAAACCATGAGAAAATGTAGGTTAGGGTAATTTTAGCCAAATTTAAAATTTTTTCATGACGTATAAGAGTGGGCCATTAGTCTTAACAAAAGCGTCTCATGGATAGGAAGTTGCATGAGTAGCACAAAAACCCTTACCACCTAAATTTCACCCAAAATGTGAGGATCGCCCTTAGATTAATAGGAATTAAAGCATTCATCTTTAATGCTTAGAGTGTGAACCGGTAGTATATTAGATTCTAGAACTTGTTTTGTGATGCATTCCGAGATCGCTAGTGAGACTACACTTGTGTAGTTAGGAATAACTAAATGATAAGAGGCATTAGGATAAACCCTTGTTTAATACCTGTAATATAATTACTTCTTCCATAATCGGTTGAGTAATTCCCCCACACCCTTTGCGTTGTACTCATCTTTAGTACACGATACCCCTAGTTAACCCCTCAGAGCCTATCCTTTTCGCGGTTCTCGTGATGTTTCGGTTTTTCCGGAATATCAATGAAGAGCATTGTTTACACCCCACCCCCAAATATACACCCAAATCGCCTTAGCCTACCTTTATTGCACTCACTTTTAGTGCAAATTTATGTTATCACCCAAAACCCTTAGTTCAATTATCTGGTTGCTTGCATGAGTTGCTAAGTCGAGTCATATCCTTTGTATACAGTTTTGGGATGATTGGGATTCATGGGAAAAGTTAAAGTTTATGAAACATAGGAAAGAGAACGTTAAACTCAAATTCCCTTTGTTTGCATAATAATGTACTCCAAGTGTTTTGATCTTTTCAATTCGGGTCAAATTAGTGTTAGAGTAATAAAAACTCAAGTGTAGGGATGTGTCTATAAATCCCTATCATTTTGATGTACCGTAGAGGATGGTAGAGTAAAAGTGTATGCAAAAAAAAAAAAAAAAAAAAAAAAAAAAAAAAAAAAAAAAAAAAAAAAAAAATAATAGAAAAAGAAAAAAAAAAAAAAAAAAAAAAAAAAAAAAAAAAGAGTGAAAAAAAAAAAAAAAAAAAAAAAAACCATACGGGCTACCATCCTACATCTATCTTTTAAATTATGTTTGTTTATTTTCGTTGCCTAGAGTTTTAGAGTGTCGAGTCTTGGCTTAGCAACGCCATTCTTTGTATACTTGCAACATAGAGATTTTTGACTATCCACCAATATATAGCCTATCCCACCAAACCCTTATTTCCCTACCGTAAGCCTAACGTTACAACCCCTTAAAGACCTCTTTGATAGTCTTTCCTAGGTGCTTACGCCAAAGCGATGGAGGTTTGATCTATTCTCAAGCCTATGGTAATCTATGTACTAAGACCGGTTAATGAGTGTTTATCTTCCATTTCCGATTTGTTATATTTCATATATACACCCGAGAGAGATGTGAGTATCCAAACACCCCATGTGAGGTGCGAGTATGTAATTTCCGTGCTTGTTATGACTTTTGCGGGGCTTATATGTGTTGTGGACCGTTTTGAATGGATGCTTCATGACCCCTAACTTATAAATTAATTGGCTAAAAGCACATTTGCTTGAGGACAAGCAAATACCAAGTGTAGGGATATTTGATAAGGTTTTAAAAGGTACCTTTTTGAGGGGTCATTTAAGCCCTTATTCGATCACTTTTGTATCCGTTATTGCTTAATATCGTTCCTTTTCACTTTTTAGGTCTCTTGAAGGCAAAATGCTGGAATGATGCTTATTTGGACGAAAAGGCGCGAATATACGAAGAAAATGGCCAAAGTCAGAATCGAGACACTCAAAGCTGCTGAAACATAAGGCGACGGCGTCACTGCATATCTGCGACGCCGTCGGGAAGGAATTTTGCGACGGGTCAGAAGCGAAATTGCATGTTTTCAAGGGACGACGTCAGGTTCTAAAGGAGTAGGCCGTCGTTACTCAGACGGCCTAGATGCAGCCACGACGGCGTCAGAGCTGAAGGGGACGGCGTCACAGTCATAAGGTGACGCCGTCGAAAGGTTTACGTGGCCAAGACGAAACCCTAATGACGGCGACACGACGGCGTCACGAAACATAAGGTGACGCCGTCGCAGATGTAATCTTATATATAGAATCCGAATTTTTCAGTTTTTGGGTGTAGTCTTTTGGAGTAAAAACCTAAAACCGAACCAAGGCTTTCTTGTGCAGTATTTTAGGGTTCTAAACCCTATTATACATCAAGATAAGTATTTACTTCATTAATTTAATTATGTCTTTGATTATTTGTGTGTATGCTTGCATGTTCTCCATGTCCGGCTAATTTATTTGTGTGTTTGCTTAGGGAATATGAAACTTAATTATTGAATATTGATTGGTTGATACTTATCTTAGTTGACTAATGATCTAGAGTGCGCTAGATTATTCGTTGTGTACTTAATGCTTGAAATTTCTTTGTGAACTTTAGAATATAATTATCTAGGTAATTGTAGGATAAAGTATTCAAGGACAACCGTAGAGTAGGCGTCTATAAATCATTAGAGGATTTGTAAACAAGACCCTTTGGTAATTTCAAAGAGTTAGGGAAACAAGCACGCCCTATAGCCTTAGAATCACAACGCAACTAGGAATAAGGACGTGACAAATCAACCATCAATAGGAGATAATTAAGGAGTAGTAAAACCTAAGTAAACACATCTTTAAACTATCATACGAGTACACATCAATTAGACATAGACTATCACAACCTTAGCTTAGATAATTAGATAATAGTAGAGTAATCGGTAGCAATACCAACCCCCAAATCCAATACCCGAGATTCGTACCTTTTCCATTTCTAAAAAATATAAAAATACAAAAATAATCTTCCTCAACCTCAACCTTAGCGTAGTAACTTCTCACTAGCATTCCTATTCCCCTAGAGAACGATATCAATACCCGTGGCTTACCCTAATTACTACACTACAACGATTAGGTTCACTGCCTAGGGTGTTATAAAACTTGCTCGAAGAAAAGGAAGTTTCCTTGACCCCGAACGACGCGTGTAGCGTTATCAGACCAAGATTCCAGGCCATAGAAGATGAGGCCTGAGCCATAGCAGCTACCTGAGTGTTCAAAGAGTCCACTGAGGTTTGAAGAGACTGAACTGAAGATTGGAGACCCTGAAAATTTGCAGATTGGAGCATTTCAATCAGTTCAGTGAGTCGAGATGAATTTTTCACATACACCTTAGTGGCTTCCAGCACTTTGGCATTGATTGTGGGGTCTTCTTTAACAGCATCCCTGATTTCATCAATTGTAACTCCACATGACTGAAGATGCTTGAGAAACTTAACCAGGTTTTCATCCAGTCTGATAAGGTGTTGGTACATGAGATCTCTGTGCTCATGAACATTTTCATTGAAGGTGAGCACATCAGATCGAAGATCAGCGTAGCTGGCTGCCGCTTCAGTGTGTTGATCCCAAAATTGTTCAGTAACCCCAGTGTACAGCTTCCTTGAGGCTTTAGTGATCCACTGAACCAGCTGTCTTTCAGTGACTGGAAGAATGTTGTCAAAACGGTTAAATTTCCCAGAGCTGGATGATGAGGAGTCTGAGTCATTATCTTCTGGATGAAATGGTGACTCAGTATGCTCCTTTGGATCAGGCTGAGGCTCTTGTTCAGATTGAACCTCAGCGTCCATTTCTTCTCCAGCTGACAAAATTTCATCTTCAGTTTCAGCAAGTTCATCCTCTGAGAATAGAATACCAGTGACATCAGCAATTGTGAGTAAGGGGTTGGTGATGGGTTCCATATCAGCTGGTGGTATATATCCCTCTGAGTCTTTGTCCCCCGTTGACCCCTCAGACACTGGTGGGAGTTTCCCAGTGCCTTCTCCGGAGTTAGGATTGGTTTTGGGTTCCGTATCGGCGGGTTGTTTCTTTCCCTCCGAGTCTTTGTCCCCAGTGACCCCTGAGACACTGGTGGGTGTTTCCCAGTGCCTTTGGCGGAGTCAGTGATTGTTGTATCCCTATCAGTGGGTTGTTTGTTTCCCCCTGAGTCTTTGGGATTGATCAGTGTGCCCTCAGACAAAGACGTGGATTTGTTAATGTCATCATCAGGCGTAGTGGAAGGCCCTCCCCTACCAGCGGGTTGTTTGTTTCCCTTTGGATCTTGGGGAGTAGTAGATGTGACCAAGGGCACTGACTGTGATGTATCAGTGTCCTTCGTTGTCACGGGGGTGGATGTTGCCTAGTCAGTGGGTGTCTGTTTAGTCTCGGGCTTTTTGTGCCTTTTAGGCAGTGTTCCTGAAGCCTCAGGGCCCTGAGACTTTGGTTTAGTCTTAGTCCCAGTCTGAGACTTCCCCTTTCTCTTTTTGGAAGCAGGGTTTGGAGACACTGATCCACTCTGATTATTTACAGCAATCATGTGGGCCGTCAATTCAATAGGAGTGACAAGGGATGGGTCTTTTTGAAAATTTGATTGGCTCAGGATGCCTGGTAAAGCACCAAAATTTTCTTCCTGAGGATAGTTTGTACCCAGTAACACTTGCAAAGCACAAGAGACAAACCTAGGATACGAAACGTATTTCTTCCTAGTTTTGCTCTGTAGCTTGGTTACGAGATCACTGTAAATGATCTCCCCTATGTCGACAGTGACCTCATTCATCAAGCAGTATGCCATCATCAACTGAATAGAGTTAACTTGTTCAGTGGTTCTGGCCGAGGACCTGAATCACGAAAGTGAATAGGATCCTCCAAGCCACGGGAAAAGAGCTTTTGGTGACTGGGGTCTTGTTTAAAAAAGTTAGATCTAAAATGAATTGTTTTAACCCATCCTTCACTGTGGAAGGTTCAGGATGGGCAACATAAACACCTTTATTGTAATCCAGCCCTGTTGAAGTGCAAAACGTTTTGTAATCCAGGGTGAATCATTTTTGCCCCCCGTGAAGACTTAATCTGATGAGATATTCCCTGAGAGGTCTGAGATTGTTCTCATCAGTAGAGGGTGTCGGGTCATAGGCCTTTGCTGTAACCCAAAATTCCCTGAGGAGATTTTGGTAAACAATGGAGGGACACTGAACAAAGGCCGTTTTCAGTGGGCAATTAAACAAAAATTTCATAATGTCTTTGTAGGCTGGGACAGTTTCAGGGTATTCAAAATTGCCTATGACATTATTAGTTTTAAATTCAATATTTGTAAGATCCCCTACCCACTGAGAAGCAAACTGGAGAGATTGAGTTCTAGCCATTTCCATTAAAAGATTTTAGGGTTTTGAAAATATTTTGACTAGAATAATCAAAGTTTTTTTTTGATCTCTCAAGTTTGTGATGAAAAACTTTTGAAAATGTTTACAAGAAGGGTTTTCCAAAAGAGGTTTGAAAAGATTTTGAGCACACACAAATATTTCTGAGTTTTAGAAATGATTTTGTCAGAGTTTTGTTGCAGAAAATAATTTGTGTGTGTTTGTTTGTGTTGGAAGAGGGTATTTATAGAGTGGTAAAAGGGGTGATTTGTGCACAAATGGGAATATTAAACGTCGGTTTTTGAAAAACGTTTGAATTTTCACATTTAATGCTACCACTCCATTACCCGCAGTAAAATCCCATTTTTCAAGGGAACAGTTGCAATGCACAGTAAAAGTGCACTTTTGCAGAGATAAAATATCAATTTGATATTTTTGTGAGAGGCATTAAATGCCAAGTGGGATGACAGTAAGACAAAGAGACATATATTCCTATATTAAATTACCATAGTCACCAACCTAGGACATTTAAGTAACTGATACTTGGATCATTTATTTACTCATTCAATGCTCTTTGTCAAATGTCACGGACCCTGAATGAGTCTTACTCATTCAGTGAGAGGTTTGTTTTGGATGTTCAGGGAGGATGAACCATTTCAGAGAACTTACTGAGATTGGTTTTCAGATACCTGACTTTCAATGTCAAGCATTCCCAATTCAGCTTTCAGTCTCCTGAAGGTAGGTTCATCCAAGGGTTTTGTGAAGATATCAGCCAGTTGATATTCAGTAGGGATGAAATAAAGTTCAATGTCTCCTTTCATTATGTGATCCCTGATGAAGTGATATCTGATATCAATGTGTTTGGTTCTTTGGTGGAGGACAGGGTTGTTGGAGATTGCAATAGCACTAGTGTTGTCACAAAAGATGGGCACCATTTTGTAATGGATGTCATAGTCACTAAGTTGACTTTTCATCCATAATACATTGGCACAACATCCTGCTGCAGCTACATATTCAGCTTCAGCTGAGGACATAGCCACTGATTGTTGCTTTTTAGCACTCCAACAAACTAGTTTTCTTCCAAGAAATTGACAGGACCCTGAGGTACTTTTTCTGTCCATGTTGCAGCCAGCATAATCAGAATCAGAGTAACCATTGAGATCAAACCCTGAGCATTTTGGATAATAGAGTCCAAGGTTTGGGGTTCCCTTCAGGTACCTGAGTATTCTTTTAGCTGTAGTGAGATGGGATTCTTTAGGATTGGACTGATATCTTGCTATTAGACAGACTGAGAATTGGATGTCTGGTCTAGAAGCAGTTAGATACATTAGTGAGCCTACAATCCCTTTGAAATGAGTTTGATTGACTGATTTGCCAGTGAGATCAGGTCCAAGGTTGTTAGGTGGGATCATTGGAGTCTTCACTGAGGCACAGTCAGATATCTCATATTTCTTCAAGAGATTTCTGGTGTATTTCTCTTGACTGATGGATATTCCTTTATCAGTTTTCCTGATTTGTAGTCCAAGAAAGTATGTGAGTTCCCCCATCATGCTCATTTCAAACTTCTTTGTCATTAGTTTTTCAAACTGTTTGCAAAGTTTGTAGTTTGTTGAGCCAAAGATGATGTCATCAACATACACTTGGACTAGTATCACATCCTGTTAAGTTCTATAGACAAATAGTGTGTTGTCTATCTTTCCTTTGACAAACTTGTTTTGTATCAGGAAGGCTGAGAGAGTTTCATACCATGCCCTGGGAGCTTGTTTAAGTCCATAAAGGGCTTTGTCAAGCTTGCAGACATAGTCAGGGAATTCACTACTCTCGAAGCCTGGAGGTTGCTGAAGATATACATCTTCCTTGAGATCACCATTTAAGAATGCAATTTTAACATCCATTTGGTAGACCTTGAAGTTCATGTATGTTGCATATGCAAGGAAGATCCTGATGGCTTCCATTCTTGCAACAGGAGCAAATGTTTCATCATAGTCAATGCCTTCTTGTTGACTGTAACCTTTGGCTACAAGTTTGGCTTTGTTTTTAATGACAGTGCCATTTTTATTAGTTTTGTTTCTGAAAACCCACTTCATTCCTATTACTACTACATCCTGAGGACATTTGATCAATGTGATGACCTTTTTTTATCAAACTGTTGCAGTTCTTCTTGCATAGCCTGAACCCAACTTGGGTATTTTAGAGCCTCAGTGACACTTTTGGGTTCTATCTCTGATAGGTAATCAGCATATAGACATTCATTGGCTAAAGCTGCAGTTAAGTTAGCAGCCATGCTTCTAGTGAGCATGCCCTCAGTGGGTTCACCAATGATGTTTACAAGCTCAATGTCCTGAGATCTTGTCCACTTACTTTGTGGTCTGGGATCTAAGCTTAAAGATGTCACTGGGAGTTCAGGTGTGAGTTCAGGCCACATGATCATTTAGATCATCTGTTGAGGTATCTTGTTCTGGTAGAGGTTCTTGAGTTACAAGATCCTGATCATTTGGATTAGTGTTACCTATCCCAGTAGGGACTGACTGATTATCAATGAATTCACTGATAGTTGGTTGTGACAGGTTGTGAGGCAAGACATAATATGAGATGTCAGCATCAGCTTGGTATGAGGAATTGGTTTCAGAGTTGTACTCATCAGGAGGATATCTTCATGAGTTGTCAATTCCTATATCCTCCACTGAAGTGTTGGTGAATCTGATGCTTTCTACACTTTCATCAAAGGTGACATGAAAAGTTTCCTCAACTTGTTGTCTCCTTGTGTTAAATACCCTGAAGGCTTTGGAGATCAGTGAGTAATCTAGAAAGTATCCATCATCAGCTTTAGCATCGAACTTGCCTAGATGATCCTTGTGGTTATGAATAAACACAGGACATCCAAACACATGAAAGTAGCTGATGTCAGGAAGTCTACCTTTGAATATCTCATATGGGGTTTTATTATGTCTTTTGACAATGATTGACCTGTTTTGAGTGTAAAAGGTTGTTTTAACTGCTTCCGTCCAGAATTGCTTTGAACGGGCCGAGCCATTTAACATGGTTCTTGCAGCCTCAATGAGAGTTCGGTTTTTCCTTTCAGCTACCCCATTTTGTTCAGGGGTATAAGGAGATGAGAAATTTTGGGAGATTCCCTTCTCATCACAGAAACTCTCAAGCTCAGCATTTCTAAATTCAGTACCATTGTCAGTTTTGATTTGTTTCATTGTAATGTCATTCTGGTTTTCAATGTTCCTGATGAATGACATTATAGTATCAGCTGCTTGAATCTTTTTGGAAAGAAAGTATACCCAAGTGTATCTTGAAAACTCATCAACAATGACAAGTGTATACTTCTCATGCTGGATTGATCTAGGACTGACTGGTCCAAAGAGATCCATATGCAAGAGGTGAAGGCAGCTTTTGATAGAGAAGTTTTGCTTGGTTTTGAAAGATGCTCTTTTATGTTTGCCTTTTTCACAGGCTGAGCATGGTTTATCTTTTACAAAAACCAGTGATGGTAAGCCAAGGACCTTGTTTTGTTTTGCCAAGTTGTTGATGTTTTTGAAGTTTAAGTGTGAGAGTCTCTTGTGCCACAGCCAGTTGATAGTTTCAGTGGCTTTGGCAAAGAGACAGGTTCCATCTTTAGAGAGAGTTGACATGTCTAAGACATAAACATCATCTCTCCTAGGAGCAATCAACACAACTTCCTTGTTGGCATTGAAAATGGTACCTTGTATGTCATTGAATTGTACAATGTACTTAGCATCACATAGCTGACTGACACTGATGAGATTGTATTTGAGACCATTGACATAAGCAATCCTAGAGAAAATTATTCCATTGCAGTTTACTGAACCATAACCTTCAGTGGGACATGATGAGTTATCACCAAATACTACCTTTGGCCCTGTTCCTTTACATACTTGTGCAGATATTCCTTGACACCAGTCATGCTTCTTGAACATCCACTGTCTAGATGCCAGATAGGCTCCCTGGCATGCCTCTGAACAAGTAGTAAACTAAATTAGTTTCTCTTCGTGACCCACTTACTAGTGGGCTTGGGTCTCATGGTCTCTTTGAATTGAGCAATCGATTCATGGTCAGTGGTGGAGTGCAATGAGCTACCACAGGTTTTGCATTTAGAGACTATGGATAACTCAGTGGATTTGGGTTGCTTTGAACTTCTCCTTGCATGGATGACATTGTCATGCTGAGATGTCTTATGAGCTATGTTACTGCAAATATCACAGCATATGTTCATAAGACAATCATCAGGGCGATGATCATTAAAGCCACAGTGTGGGCAAGGAGGAAAAGGCTTTGCTCTCAACTTTTGAGCTGACTTGGATGAAGAAGCATACTGATGACCAACTTTGGTGTAGTTTACTTGACTGAGAGAGCTTACATATTGAAAGTGGTCAGCAGTTCTGTGATCATCCTTTTTGCAGATCATACAAAAAAGGATTCTATAACAGTTGTAAGTGGTGTGACTGGTATAGTGGCACAGATCACACTTCTGCTTGTTTTTGGTGGTGGTTTTGATTTTGAGGAACTAGAGGAAGCTGACTTTGTCTCCTTGATTGATTCAGGGACCTTTTCAATGGATTCCATTTTGTCAGTTAGCTTCCTCACAAGTTCAGTCAGTTGCTGAATCTGATCAGCTTCAGTGGGGACTGAGGATATCGAAGTTTCAGTGGGGGTGGATTCTTGTTCATTTGGTTTTGATGGTCTTTTCAGGATGGTTCTACCAAGTCCAGACCTTTCTTTAGGAGAGTGTGGATTGTATTGTAATGGAGTAAGCTCAGAGCTAGGATCGGCACCCTGAAGAGGTTCCAAAGGTGGAAGTGGTGCTTGAGATTCATCTTCAGACTCAGAGATGTGTTCAGTGCTACTGGGCACATCTGGGAGTCCAAGCATGCTCTTTAGAGCTTGACTTTCAGGCTCTAGAATTCTTCCAGAGTCAAAGTTAGGAAGCTTACTCTCAGGATTAAGTCTTTCAATCCAATCACTGGGCTTGGGAACAGACAACATATTGGTAATCATACCACCAGACACAAATGGTTTAGGACTCTGGTCTTTGTTGTGAGAGTCAGAAAGATGATTTTCATCTATGACTCTCTTTTTGCTACTGGGGGCACCCACAGCATCAAAGACTCTTGGATTCTTGTTAGTCCAACTATCAATGATTTCTTTTTCTTTCTTAAGTTCATCTTGAAGAGCCTGATTTCTTTTAACTAATTCAGTGTTTTGAATTTGTAAGGTGATAGCCTCAAGCTTGTTTTGTTTTAACACAAGTAACTCATCCCTACACTTATTCAGTTCAAAACTTAACTTGTTGTACTTAGAAAAAATATTTAGTCTTTACTCCTCTACAAACTTAAGATCAACATTGATATAGTTCATATAGGACTGCCAATCAAAATCATCATCCATAGAAAGTAGAATATTTACCTTCTTCATTGTGATGTTGACCCATTCTCCATTTCTGGCATGATTCTTTCCAACAGCTAGCTTGTCTTCCTCTGAAAGGGCCATCAGTGCGCTGACATGCACCATTTCATCATCTGATGAGACTGGCTCTTCATCCCAGTCGAATGTTTCAGCAACAAGACCTTTGTTTTTACCCTGCACAGATTGAACACTTTTTGGTTCTGAGGGACTGGCCTCAAGTAATGCAAGCTTAGCTTTGATTTTCCTATACTTAGCTTCAAAATCTATTGTTTTGTTCTGGTCAGATTTATTCTGAAATTTTTGATGAGACTGATAGATTTTAGGTTGAAATTTGCTAAAGCCTGAGGACTGATTTGACCCTGATGGTCTGTAAGAGGGTTCAGAAATTGTTTTTGAAAAATAGTCTTTTGCAAAATGACCTCTTTTGTGACACTTAAAGCACTCAGTGTCCTCATTTGCTTTATCAGTTGAAAAACCTTTGTCTTTTAATAAACCTTCAAGAGTTTGCAAGGAGTGCCCTTTCCTGAAATTCAACATTCAGGTCATTTAGGTACTCCTCACTTGATCTCTCATCAGGCTCATCATCAGAATTTTCTTGAAAATCTTGAACCACATTGTTAGAAAAGAAGGCAGTTGATATAGGTGAGGTGATGGTCAGGGACTTCTTAACTTCCTAAGACTTCTTTAAGTCAGGGTATCGTCTGTTGATGAGGTTTTCCTCATAGACAAATTTCCCATAAACTTCAGGAAGTTCAAGATTTTGAATATGATTTGCATTTCTAAGTCCCTGAGAGAAGTTCAACCACTTCTCAGGTAGACAATTGACAAAACCAACATTAATCTCATGTTTGGAAAACTTAACACCATCATTTGCCAGTTTATTTAAAAGAGTTTTGTATCTGGTGTAAGTTTGTGAGAGAGTTTCAGAGTCCCTAGCCCTGAAGGTATTATACTCAAGTTTCAGGTCCATAATCCTGTTTTCCTTGGTATCAGATGGACCTTCAAGGCTATGGACTAGGTCATCCCAGGTTTGTTTAGCTGTATTACAGCTTATAACTGACTCCATTATATCATCAGGAAGACATGATATGATGATACTTTTGAGTCTTTGGTCCTGATTGACCACTCTCCTTTCATCCTGAGTCCACTGAGCTTCAAGTTTGGGCAAACCTTCAGCAGTTTTTGGGATAAATGGACCTTCATTTATACACTTGACATAATAAGGTTCCATCCCAATCAAATAGCAAAGCATACGCTTCTTCCATTTGTTAAATTTGCCAACTTCAAGTCTAGGGGCAACAGCTGAATAAGCTCCACCCTTTTTATCGACTAGTTGGGGTACATCAGTTTCAGCCATAGGGATCCTGATTTGAAAACGTTTTAGAGCGGCTTAAAATGTTTTATAATCAGCCTTGCTCTGATACCACTTGTTGTTCCCTATTCACTATAGTTTAAAAAACAATTAAGTACTTAAAACAATTTAATAGTGAATAATGACTGAAATTAACGTAAGTAAAACACACAAAGTAACTTTCAACATCATATTCTTATTAGAAATAAATCAAAATAATACGTTACCCAAGTACTTGCGGAATAGTACTTGGGATTTAAATGACAAAGTTTGGGTGACTCCTCTCTAAGCTCAGGCTAAGTCTGAGCATAACTCTTAGAACCCACTGAGCTATCTCAAGGATAAAGTTGTATTTGGAAGAGTGAAAAGTTGGCTTGTGTGTGTGTGTTTTTTACAATTCACAAGCTTAAACTTTTCACTCATTCTCTTATGCTATTTATACAAGTATGATTTTAACTTTAACCTAGAAGACAAACACATTGATCACAGTAATCACGAATATAGATATATTCGATTACTGTTTGTCAGGCGGCGAAGCTTCTTTCCTTAACAGAGAATCCTTTAGTATCGCCGCTTACTATAAATGGGAAAATATGACTTTAGTAGTTAGGGACTTAGTTTTATCTAGGTAAAGCACTTGGGGACTTAGTTTTATCTGGGTAAACTTTTCCCGCCTAGTCCCGCTCATTCTTCAGTCTTCAAAGCCTTCAGTCTCTTCCTTCAGTTTGTCTTCAGTGCTAACAGTTGGAGAGGAGTCTTAGGGATTCAGTGAGTTATTGTCATCACTCACTGAATCCACCATCTTCTTCTTGATTTAGTCTTCACCCATTAAGTTCCGCCTTGCTGAGTGGAGAGGCTTCTTCTTCGCCTCGTACTAAGTAACCTGAAGATGGCTCACTGAGAGACTATGCACTCAGTGACCTGATAGTGTTTAACGGATTAAACACTTAGGTTATTTTCTATTCAAATCCTAGATTAAGGGGTTTGGGTATTTACTGAACCCAACACATATGTTGTAGCATAAGGTCACATTCATGTCATGCAGTCTATTCAATATTATATGGTTGGCCATTTGCCATGCAACATCTTCCATGCAACCTTCAAATCATATATCTGGTTAACAACATAAAAATTGAATCAAAGGTATCACAGTCCACACCACTAAAATTAAAACCAATGTGAATCGATGCTTAAAAAACAACAAATCAAAGAGAATAATTACCAACAGGCATTCCCATCTAGTATTACGTCGGATAATATGACTTAGATTCTTTTGTTAAATTATCTACCTGCTCTAATCATATTGTTTTGTTGCAACTAATTTTCATTATTACATTCAACCTCCAATGGTAAACACCCATTTAGGGACTAAAGGCTCATTAAGAAAACATGTTAAGTTGTATGGCCTGGTGCCCATGATACCTTGCCAATCAAGTGCAGTGAAGCAGGCCAACATGATGAAATTGCAATTTGTGAATTTGGTTTCTCTTGGTCCTGCGACAAAGCTGATATATAACTGGACAAAAATAGCCAGAATAAGACATAAAAAGTTTGATAATCATGCTTAACAATGAAAAAAATAATATTTGTCACATTAACACTAAGAGAAATGTTCAATTATTTATCAGATACATAATACCTTTTTACTAAACTTACCCTAGCAATGAAGAATGGTGTGTGAGAGTGGTATAGGCGGATCAGATTTAATGAATGATATTAGGGTTCTGTAAAAAAATATATAATGAATGAATTAAGAAAAAATATATATATTTAAGGAAAAGATATGTATAATAAGTTTTTAAAAAGATAATTACTTAATATAATTTTTGTAGATAAATTGTATTTAGTATAGGATTCCAATATAATTATAGGCATTTATAGAATATAATATGCAACATAATTATCAAAATAACTTGTTGCCTAAGTGGAAAACACACTTGTTATTTATCCAAATAACCAAGGTTCAATCCTTGCAAGGCTCATTTTTTATAAATAATTTTCGAAAATAACTATAACAAATCCGAAATTTACATAATATTTAATTAAATTAAAAAAATATTAGTTAGGTGGACAACTAATGATTACATGGCATTGAGGTGGCAATTGTAGAATAATCTATGTGTCATGCCTCCTGTTATATATATATATATATATATATATATATATATATATATATATATATATATATATATATATATATATATATATATATATATATATATATATATATATATATATATATATATATATATATATATATATATGTGTGTGTGTGTGTGTGTGTGTGTGTGTGTGTGTGTGTGTGTTTTACATGAAGCTAGAAATTCATATCTTTCATAAAATTTTTTCTAATATAAGCTTATATGGCAGTTTTTGACCCACACAATTGAATATTTGTTAGAAAACAATTAACTACAACCTATTAACTTCTCTGTCTCAAATTTATTGTTTACATTTTTTTCCTTGAGCTGCCTCATATTGTTGTCCACTTTTAAAAATAAAAAAGAAAAATAAATCAAGTCTACCATATTACTCTCACTTGAAATTATTATTAAAAATTTTAAAAAATTATAAATTAAGAGAAACTTTGTCATTCCGTATAAAATAAGAAAAAGAAAACTACAATAACGATGATTTTTTTAACTGTGTGTTTTTATGTTAGTGAATAATTACTCTGGGATGAAATTGTATGTATTATCAATCAAGAACTAACAAAAATGTATGTATACAACCACAAACAAACAATATGTACACGTATTGAAAGTATCCATTAGATTACGTAAGGCGGCCAAGTATGACTTTAGCATAAAATTTGACAAGTGCCGAAGTCGAGCTCTTTTATCGACTCCAATTTAGTTTAACTTTTCTTTTGGTACGTAAATCTTTTCAGAAACCCATTTCTCCTAAA
>BPTQ01000008.1:47453754-47779792 GCA_019973895.1 Chrysanthemum seticuspe
GTCTAGGGTTAGTGTTTGTTTTGTATATCCCTAAGATCTGAGATGGCTTAGATCCCTGTTACAGTTAGGTAACACGTTATATTCTGATCAATATATAATTGGGGAGATAATGATGAAAACCTTGTGTCAATAACATAGTTGTTTGTTCTATTCCGCTGTGCATGATTGTTTGTCTATGTTATTGTTAAACCCTAAGGCTCAAAACGATCCATGGAGTCATAACAAACTCCACAATTGGTATCAGAGCTTGGGGAGCTCGTTACCTAGGGATTCGCAAGGTTTCTTGGCGAAAAAGTTTGAAGAAAATCGGATTTGTGCAGAATTCGCAACTTTCTGCAGCATTGTTTTGAAACGGCAATAACTTTTTCGTTAACCGTTGGATCGGGCTGAAATTTTTGGTGGATGTTCTCTATATACTAATCTAACTTTCCACCGAAGGAATTTTCGAACTGAGCTTCCAGTAAAAAGTTATACTATGTCGAAGTTGGCTGCAGAGGAGCATCGACTGTTTCTCGTAACCACTGACAAGCTTCTCATAACCACTGCTAGTTACATCGAAACCACTGATAGATTTACTTGTAACCACTGATGGGCTTCTCGAAAGGTAACCACTGCTAGTTTACTCGTAACCACTGTTAGCTTTGCCTTACTACTTCTACGTTTCTTGACTGCTGCAACGTACGGAACATTATATTACTATCTGTTGCTGTCTTGAAATCTGCTGCTATATTCTATATATTTGCTGCTCGTTCATTCGTATTCCTGCTGTACTACTACAACATGTTACATCTAATTTTCTTGTTATCTATATTACTCAAGCACTACTTGACAAGTGCATACTGATGGACATTAGTAATGTGGAGTTTTGAGTGAGTCTGCTGTTATGAAGGTGAACGAGAATATGGGATTACAGTTGAAGTACTTTCAGATCTTGGTTGCAATATTGAAAGCTGTTACATGAAAAGTTCTTGATGGTGATTAATTTTAAGGGTTCATGGTTAATATTGCTGGTGTATGTGGTAAATGGTTAAGAAGAAAGGTGAATTATTGATAATCATTCTCGATGGTTTGCATAGTCATCAGTAAGTTTGCATGAGTATATACATTCGATATAATGCTATTGGATAATTCTTCATAATGGGTCGGTGATACTCTTACTTTGACAATCACATGGGTTGGTGATCTATGATTTCTTGCTCTTTGTGATTTTTTAACATGCATACATGGGATGATATTGATATTGTTGTGTTATCAACTTTGTTCTACTTGAAGTAAGTATTTTATATTGAAAGCTTCTGAAACGTGGGCCTTATTTGTTGGTGTAAGTTTATGGTGTTTGAGATTGATCGTATGGTTGTACTGGTTATATTATCCGATAAATAAGTTTATGGTGTTAGTTTTATATCGGATAGTACATGATTTTTTCTCGTATAATGTTCGGAGTTTGGATGGTATACACACACAGAAGAATTGGTTCACGCACACATGAAGATTGGTTTAATTTGTTCTTAAAGGTTTTAAAAGGCTCGTTTTTGAGATTTATTGATTAATTGATTACGAAGGAGGTTATTTATCACTTATTTGAAGGTGAAGTGGAATTACTTGGATACGTGTTTTATCATATCTTAAAAGTATCATATCTACTTTTAAGGTAACTTGTTCGTGCTTTAATGATTGTGACGAAGAATTGACAAACACTTTAAGGAGTGACGTTATTGTGCTCAGTGATTATTGTCAAGAGATTGCGGTCTCCTTATACATTGGTTAGTATACGTTCAGAGTCACGTGGATAAACAAGACATAAGATGCAAGTTTGGGTGATTTTACTTCTTCATTAAGTTTGTTATATTTGGTTTTCTTCACAAGTGATCATTACATGGAGCTTACAGATTTGAAGAATCATTTAATATTCATGCACCACTCAAGGGGAAGTTTCTATTGCATATGTTCTCTATTTGTTGATAACAAAAAGGGGAAGATATATTGGAGTGGCGTAGCATGGATTAAGGGGAAGACAAGATTAGTTTCATTTAGGGAGATGTTTACATCTCAACTTCTGCTACTTCGTCTAGGGAAGTTCGTACACGACTTTGTTTGTTTTGTCATCATCAAATAGGGGAAGATTGTTGGGTTTTAGGTTCCTTGGATTTGATGAGACAAAGTAAATAGAAGAATGAAACATCAAGGGCTTAAAGAGAAAGAGAATAAATCTACAAAAAGATGGAAGGACTTGCTTGCAAAAGAAGATTTATTATTTAGTCCTTAGTAGAGATTTGTAAACCCTAATCCTCTAGTATATAAAGAGGACAAGGGATGTAGGTTTATATATACAAGTCTTTCACAATGTAGACGTCTAGTAGATGGTGTGTGTGTAACCTAGACGTGTTCCTATAAACGTCTAGGGTTAGTGTTTGTTTTGTATATCCCTAAGATCTGAGATGGCTTAGATCCCTGTTACAGTTAGGTAACACGTTATATTCTGATCAATATATAATTGGGGAGATAATGATGAAAACCTTGTGTCAATAACATAGTTGTTTGTTCTATTCCGCTGTGCATGATTGTTTGTCTATGTTATTGTTAAACCCTAAGGCTCAAAACGATCCATGGAGTCTAACAAACTCCACATTTTCGCTCCACATTAAGTGATTTACTTATTATTATCATTAAAAACACTTCCTTTTTGTGCAAAATCCTAACCCTAATCTTCAAAAACTCTCATGGCGCTTCAATTCAAACATGATCATAATAAGGTTGCTTTTCTTGGATCTGCTCGAGGAGATGAACTTTATAGGCCGATGATTTCTTTCTTACTAAGATCAAAGATTGTATATGCATTGACACATTCTCCTGATGCTATATATGAAACTTTGATTACTCAATTTTGGGCGTCGGCAGAAAAGAGAGGAGATACTGAGATAGTTGCAAGTGTTGACGGACAAGTGTATGTAGTGACAGAGGAACTGATCAGAAGACAACTTCGCTTGGATGATGAGAATGGTGTTTATCATTCTGATTCTACGATGGTACTTGAAGGACTTAGAGCAATTGGATATCAAAGTTCGAGGACAGATATGTGGTTGAAAAATAAGCTTTGTCCTATGTGGAGGTTCTTTGTTCATACGTTGCTACAGTGTTTGAGCAATAATTCTGGAGGATGGGATCAGTTTTCAACACAAATGGGATGTGGTATTGTTTGCTTATCTAAGGGTTTGACTTATAATTTCTCTAAATATATCTTTGATAATATGGTAGAAAACATAACTAGGAAAAAGGGTAAGTTTTTGATGTACCCTAGGTTTTTACAGATGATATTGAATGTTTCTACACAAACCCAAGCTTTTCATCCCATAAGTGTTCTGACTCCTAAGTTATTTGCTACAATGAGGACTAAATTTGAAGGGACACATTTTCCTTTGTTAGCTGCCATGTTACCTCAGGAGAATGAGACTGATAATGAGCTTAATGTAGTTTTACCTTCTTCCAATCCTACTGATGGAAATCTTTCAGTAGATGGTGATGAGGGTCCTTCTGTTGTTGCTGAAGCATCTATACCTTCACCAAGACCATGTTCTAGTCCAGCATTTATCCAAGTTCCTATTGAAGAAGGTCAGGATCAAATTGATGAAGTTCAGGTTGATACTGACAGATTGCCTACACCAAGTCCTGTTAGGACTCCATTTGGTGAAGGATGTTCTAATGTTGATCAGGTTGATGTTGCTCCTGAACAGTCTAATGAAGTTCCAATTTTGACTGAGCAATCACATTCTGAGGATCCTATTTCACTTACCTCATTATATGATCTGGTGAACAAGCTTACAGGTGAGGTGACTGGTCTTAAGAAAGAACTTACAGAAACCAAGTCTGTTCTTGGTCAGAAGATTGTGGAATTGGAGACTAAAGTTGAGCACTTGGAGAAATTGCTAAGTCAGAAGGGTAAAAAGAGATGTTTGGTTTCTTCTGAGGAGGAGGCTGAAGAGAATCTTAATGAATCTCTTGATATATTGGCTGATGTGGCGTTAACATCTAATGTTTCTTCTTCTATTGCTAAAACTTCACGAAGAAAGGAGTCTAGCAAGGAGCCTATTCTATATACTAGCAAAAGACGAAGACATTCGTTGGATAAGGTATCTGCTGACACTTCAAAGGAGCTAAATATGGAGGATGCATCTACTGATGGTTTAATGAAAGAGGTTACTACTGATGGTCAGACTTCATCTATCCCAGAACATTCAAATGTTTCACCTTCAGCAGATGATGAAGAGGTTTTTCTTGCTGGTAGAATGTATAGATTGAATGCTTCTCCTGAAGTTTTCTCTACACCAGTTGAGGAATTGTCTCAACCTATTTCCTCTGATGTGGGTTTGATTGCTTCTGAAGCTCACATTGGTTCTGCTGAAATTGGTTCTGCTGAGACTTCTTCTGAGACAGGACAGGACCCTGTGATTGATGATCTGTTGAAGTCAGGTAAAGTGACTAAAGAACAATATCAAGCTCAGGCTGGATTGTTTGCTGATTATGAGAATATCCAGAAGAGTCGTGTTGTGGCTAAATTTCTTCAAGATCAGTATGCTACTGATTTGTCTCCTGAAAGAAAGTTAGAGCTTGATGCATTCTTTCCTATGATTACTGATGATCAATGGGATGGTTATATTTCTCAAGGTGCTTCTGATCCTGATCTAGCAAAACTTATCTTAGGAGATTCTTTTAATGATGATGATTTTGTGGATAAAATGGTGGCACTTGGTAATCAAAGGAAGAAGGAATCTGCTGCACAGAGAAGAGCTCTTATTGATCAGAGAAATAAAGCCAAAAGAGAAAAACCTATGACTGTTGCTCAGAAGAGGAATTATATGAGGAGAGTTGTGAAGAATGCTGCTATGTATAATTCTGGTATGACCATGAAGCAAATCATGACTTTATCTGATGATGCTTTGATTAGACAGTATCATATGGTTATGAAATTCTCTTCTTCTGGATCTACTTCTTCTTCTAAATTGGCAAATAGTGCTTCAATGTCTGATGTTCCTACAGCCAAGAGACAGAGAACAGTTGAAATTGTGGATAATTTTGATGATGTTTTGCCTTCGGTGGTAACTCCAGTTGTTCCTTCTGATACAACTTCTGATGATTTTCCTTCTTCTGATATGGGTGTTTCTGCTGAATCTTCTTTGGTTTCTTCTGAAATTTTGTCAAGTGTGGAGTTAGGTGATTCTCTGATTCAGGAAACTGATCTACAACTTGATACTGATAACATTGCTGATATGGGAAAGCAGAGTTTGGTTACAAGAAGTTCGGATAGATTGGCTAAGAAACATGCTTCAAGGACTACTACTTTAGATCTTAAGGCTGATGAATCTACATTTATTGAGGTTGGATCTGTTGAAGCTTTTCCTGAAGGAACTCATGTGGTTTTGGTTAATTGGACAGCTGGTAAGCTTAATAATGTGTATAGACTGGATCATACTGTTCTTGAGTTCAACTTCTTGAAGGATATTCTTCATTTGGTGAATCGACATGATTTGAAGATGCTGTATGAACATGTCATTCAGTATTATAAGTCTCATCAAGCAACTGGTTCTGGTTTATATCTGTTGGGAGATCTTCAGGTTATGTTTGATTCTGATTCTCCACATGGTAAAGGGTATTCTATTTGGAAGAATTCTCATAAATGGGAGATTGAGAGTTGGAGATTTTATCCTCTGCCTTGTGTTCAGGTAGTTCAGACTACATGTGGGATGATTTTGTGTATGCTATCAGATAGACTTTATCCTTTATCTGATACTTTTATGGAAAGATTGCTGAGACACAAGTTGGAAGTGCCTCCTAATCCGGTTGGCAATGATGATCTTCATGCTATTCAATGTGTTGGTTTGATTAAGAATCAACTTCTATCACATAAAGGTTCATCTTGATTGTAATATTTTGTAATCTTTCTTTTCTTTGTTTATTAGTTAAAAAAAAAAAAAAAAAAAAAAAAAAAAAAAAAAATTCTTTTGTTTTATCTAACTTTTCTTGCAGGTTTGTTGTATATTTTTTGGTTTTTGACTCACCTGATATACTTTGGGTATGTCCAAGAGTTAGCTAGTCCAAAGGGTACAGCTTTGGTAAAGACACATCAAATCTGTTGATAGCTGTAATGATTTGCTAAAAATCATAGGGTATGCAACCACCTATGCTTTATTGCTGAGTGTTGTATGGTTTTCAATTCACCATGGTTTATTCCTGTTTGGAATCCAAGAATTGGCTAGCCCACTTGTATATGGCTTGTGGTAAAGGCAGTGGCATTCCATATTTGGTTCTCAATTCACCAATTCTAAGAATTGACTAGTCCTGAGCAAACGGCTACAGGTAAAGACATTTCAAATCCGTTTATATGGTTGCTGGTTTGCCCATAAATCAGATGGTTATCAGTGTACCATAGTTTACGAACTGAAACATATGGCTACTCCAGTAGTGATGGCTATTGGTAAAGAGACATCAAATCCATTTATTTTCAATGATTCACCTCTCACAGGAGTTAACACACCTGGATGTGATGAGAATAGTATGAAACTAATCTGTTTTGATGTATCTCTTGTCATTTGTTGCTGCAAAGATATGGTGTTTCTGAGTTTCTTCATCATAGAGATGTTCTTTGGATTCTTTGCTGTTGCTGTTGTTCGTGTCCAATCCTCTGGTGCTGTAAGATCTATCAAGAAACTGGAACTTAACGAGTCAAATTCCAGTTTAGGGGAGGATTGTTGGGAATTATGTGAAAGTCTTGATTATGCTGAACTTAATGCCGAAGTGTTTCTACTGAAGTGAAGTGGATTCTGCCGAAGACTTAGCCGAAGACTTATTCTACTGAAGTATAATAGTGATGAGTTTGTTTCTGCGGAAGTGTCTATTCCGTATTTAGTTTATTTAGTGTGGATATACATGAGCTTTATTAGGAAGTGATTGTGTATATCTTATTTAGTTTTATGATTATACGTTTCTTGGAAAACGATTTAGCGATATTGTTTAGGGTTCCTTATCTATAAAAGGAACACATTAGAAAGGTTTATGTACCGATTGGAAAAACTCAGTTTTAGTTAATATAAAGATCCATAGAGGATCAAGAAGTTCTTAGTTATTTGTTACTTGTGTTTATATTCCGCTGATAAACATTAGTAGTAGAGATTGTCTTTTATTGTGCTTGTGATTACATAGGCATACATAACGATCCACGAGCTCAAGATCTATCAAGGTCTTTGTCTGTTTCAACAGAAATGTTGAAAAAGAAACTGCATGAGATTGAAGTGTATAATCATGCACTCCCACAGACACAAAGCAAGTTTGAAAGACACAAAAGATACATCTGCTTTGGATGTGGGATTAGAGGATACATTATGGCAAACTGTCCAAGCAAAGGGAAGAAAAAGGGAATTGCAGACTTTGAGAAGAACACAGAAACAACAAATACTCAAATCCTATATCCTAAACACATCCATCTATCCACTGACTTCATGATAGAAGGCGCTGATGAAGAAGTTTGGGACAAGATTTGGTATATAAGCAAAAGGCTTGACAAGCATGTTTGCACAAACATTAATCTGTTTGCAAAATTGAAGGAAAAATTTAGTGTTGAGAAGAATGAAGATCTGCACAAATTCTTATTTATTCATGGAATTGGTGAAGTGAAAATAAGGATAGAATCAGATATAATTATCATATCTGGTGTACTCTATACACCAGATGTAAGTCTCAACATCCTTTCTGCAACCCAATTGGAATCACAAGGTCTTGACTTGACATTCAAAGGGAATAGGTGCAAACCTGTTCCCATGTTCAAAGATCCATCAGAATGTCACTTTGATATGAGACAGATGCAAAACAGATACATGGAAGATTTTTTCAAATCTCTTGATGAAAGTTCTCACCACAAGGAAGAAAAGAAACTGACTGAAACCACACCACATGAAGAAGACTTCATCCATGTGAAAGGTGTACACTATCCAAACTAAATTACTTCCTTTAATGATTATGTTTCATTTCTTGATTTATTAAAAAATGATAACATCATAAGTCAAGAGTGCGACAGTTTCAGAGAAAAGTTTAACAAGGTCTTTAAATGGTTTTATGATGTCTATCTCAAAAGAAACCTGTCAGGGCCCATACCCCCCAGAATCAATGGCATAGAGATCCATCTAATGGATCTTTATAAACTTGTTGAAACCTTAGGTGGATACCTAAGTGTAATTTTTTCAAATGATTTTGGATACATTGCTGAAATATTTGTCCTGTCAAAAAAACATAGAGAAGAGATCAAAGATTGCTACAATCAATACTTGGATTTTTCAAGTTTTATTACAACACTGCCAGGGTATCACAGATTGAAACAAATGGACTTGTTTCAAATGTCAAAATGAACTGCTATGGAGAGAATCCAGTGAAAGAACCCAAAGGTATGAACAGACAAGGAGAAATGAAGATTGAGCATTTTGGAATCAAGCTAGAAGATCTCAATGGCAAGTATCAAACAAATCAGATGAACACTCGGAATAAAGTTGAGACAACAAGTATAAGCAAGATCAAGAGGGAGGAAAGGGACACAAACAGCAATGCAACTGATGATTTCACCATCATCAGTTGATTACACCAAGACAGAAGATAAAGACCAAGCCTGAATTAAGATCATTTGATCTTATGGGGAAGTGTTGGATTTATAAGATCAAATTTCCTTCTTAATTCATGTTTCTATATCAGACAATTCTTACTACTTTGTATATGTATTTTATTTAAGCAACCATGATCTTAAATGTGATCATGTGACTGCATTAGACTTAGAATAGGACCATAGCACAACAAACAATAGTTAGTCACTCTAGTTTGGTCGTTTGACAATTATTATGGTTAAGGAAAACAGTTACGACAGTTATTCATAAAAGGTTGTGTCTGTTGGTTCAATTGAACCATCACATCCCTCAAAGTCATACCTATTCCTTTACTATAAATATAACTTTGTATTTGACAGTTAACACATATCATATTATAGTTATATCTTGTTTACTTTTCCCCCCATATTTCTTATACACTACACAAATATCTCTGCACAATACTTGGCCTATCACAGTTAACCTTTCTGCAACAACAATGGTGAATACTAATTCTCAAATTGAAAATAAATGGACAAACCACTATGGAAAGTCTCTAAAATTCAGGTATATAGTTTTTTTTATATAAACAAAATTATAAAAATTAAAAAGAAGTTAAAAAAACACAAAAATGGAAGGGTCCCCTTTAAAAAAAAGGGTCTTTATAACTTGTCCCGAAGCTCATTCATGAAAATTGAGTTAGATTTTTACTATTCATCGTTTTTAGTTGATGGAAATTTCCATACACGTTACTCTTAAACCACACTTTAAGAAATTAGGAAAAAACGTTGAATAAAAATGAGGAAACTGTACGTGTTTCGTGTTTGTGTTTCTGTAAATATGTGTGTGTGTGCGCGCGCGTGCATGTGGCTATGGTTTTAAGAGTATTGAGTATCATGAAGAGTTTCAACTAAGCCATTTGGGCTCTACCAGTGTCACATCATTTCAACACTCACACCCTACCCCTCAATTTTATTTTCTTTCAATTACAATACGAAACAAACAAATAATACAAAAAAAAAATACGAAAAAAAGTACAAAAAATTAAAAACACGTTGCGTCGAGCATCCAACTTGCGGGGGCCTTGAATTATGGTGGCGTATTTATATTGGAAATTTTGGAATCCTAGTTGTTGGTTTTGATAATACGCAAGTTGTTGTTGATAAAGTTGATCGGGTATCATTTGCGTACCATACGCAGGAATCGGTTGCGAGGATGAATTTGAGTTTTGTGACGATGGGGTAGACGGGTTCGAGGAAGATGGGTTCGAGGAAGACGGGTTCGAGGAAGACGGGTTCGAGGAAGACGGGTTCGAGGAAGACGGGTATTATTGTGGGTTAGAGTTGAGAAGAGAAGTAAAATAGGGACCTTGAGACTTTTTTTTTAAGATATTAAAAGTAATGTGTTTTGGTAGAGAAGTGTGTGAAACTTTTTGTTAAAATGGTGTGTTATTTATAGAGTGTGTAAAAAGGGGTTTTATTTTTATTAAAAGTAACTCGTTATGGTTTACACCTCAACGTCGATAAAACTGAGGTTTTTTTGCCAAGGGAAGATCCTAGAAGCAGACTCGCAGGTGTTTTCCCTCCTAATATTGCACGGCCCCTGCATGGTGTAAAATTGTTGGGTGGGCCTGTTGGTGTAGACCTCGAGTTTAGTAGTAAGCTCGTTTTAAAACGAGTTTCTAAAACCATTGAACTTATGGACGCGGTTGCCAAGCTTAATGATCCCCAATGTGAGTTGCTGCTTCTCCGTGCATGTGCTGGCATTTCTAAGCTGTATTTCTCTATGCGCACATGTTCCCCCCGTGTCTTTGAATGCGCTCAGATTTCATTCGATGAAGCACTTCGCTCTTCTTTGGAGCGTATTGTCACTGCCTCTGGACCCGGGTTTGGAAATTGGCAATGGAGATTGGCTACTCTTCCTTTTGAATTTGGGGGGCTTGGAGTGTACGCTGCTGGTGATGTTCTGAATTATGCCTTCCTTGCTTCTAGACTCCAATCGGCCAGCCTACAGACTGAACTTCTCCGGCAGTCTGGTATTGGTGCTTCTGGATCTTCCTTTGATGATGCCCTGCACGTTTTTAATGGGAAAATGGAGACCGACCTTTTGGGTAGCTCTTGTGAAATTGCTGCCCCCAAATTCATGAAGAAATTGGCAGATTTATATTTCACACGTGTCACTAAAGAGGCTGAATCCAATTTCTGCTTATCTGCTAGGCAGATGGCCTTTTGGAGATCGCAAATGGAAGACCATACTTCAGACTGGCTCAGAGTAGTCCCGATAGTTGGGCTAGGGCAGACTATGAATACTAAAACCTACCGGTGTGTTTTATGCTACCGTCTATGTGTCCCCCTTTTCGCCTCTCAGTTGTCGTGCTCTGCTTGTTCCAAGGTTTTTACGGGTGATATCTATGGGGATCATGATGTATCATGCGCAGGTATTATTGGTATTAAACATCGACATAATTTGGTGCGTGACACTCTCGCTGATATCTGCTCCCGGGTTGGGGTTTCGGCTCGTAAGGAAGTTGACATCGGGCTCTATGGAGAGAGGGACAATCACCTACGCCCAGCTGACTTGTTACTTTACTCGTGGGAGAGAGGCCTTGATGTGTGTGTTGATCTCACTGGGTCATCGCCCTTGACGCAAACTGGTATGGCTGACTTTGTGGCAGGGCGTGCCGTGAATGAAGCTGCACAGCGCAAACGTGTCAAGTACGAAACCAAATGCGCTGATATTGGATATAGGTTCATCCCCTTCTCTTTCTCTTCTTTTGGTGAACTTGAGAAGGAGGCAGTGAACCTGCTGAAGCGAATCCGAAAATTCTCGGTCACTCAAGATATTGGCGTGCGTGGGGCCAACTATATTTTTAGTAGGGTTTGTTTTGCTATTGCTAGAGGAGTGGGGGCCCAGTTAGTCTCACGGCTCCCCACTAATTTCTTGTAATTTCCTTTGATTTTCTAATGAAGTGATGTTTTATAATAAAATAATAATAATAATAATAATAATAATAATAATAATAATAATAATAATAATAATAATAATAATAATAATAATAATAATAATAATAATAATAATAATAATAATAATAATAATAATAATAATAATAATAATAATCTTTTATATAATAAAAGAATTACATCATTTCAGAGTGTTTTTGTAAAACCCTTCTCATTGAAATAAAAATTAGACCAATAGGAGAGCTCGATTTTGCCACGTAAGCGAAATCGAGCGATGTGATTGGTCAATAAAAAGTCAAAATTGAATTGATTTTGGTCAAACTTTAATATATTTGGTGGAGAAATTTAGTTGAGAAAAAAACACATAAAAATATAGGTGTCTAATTTATGAAAACAAAAACTTAAAAAAGGATGAGGTAACTAATAAAACTTTAGTGGTTAAATGATAAATAAATTATATAAAATGAAGTCTAAATTTATAAATTTCCATGTTTTTCAATAATTTTACAAAATAAACAAATAACCCCTTACACTTTATACTCCCTAAACATTATATAATAAACTTTGTTTAAAATTACATGATTGCTAATATTAGTTTTAAACTTTCATCCGGTAAAACTACAAAATGTTGTAAATATATGAATTAGTTTTAGTACATGCTAAATATTTTAAGGATAATATTTGTTTCAGACTTTCATTCATTAAAAAAAATTATTATATATGTTAAGTAAGGACTCAGGTTATTTTATTTTAAAAGTTTAATCTATGCGTACACATGTTTGAATATTCGGCTAAATTTTTACTAATGAGAATATAAGTATCAAATGGTATGCACGGGTGCTGTGACATGAAAATAAATATACGTGATCGTACTTATAACAACGACCCATGTAATTCTTAATTAAAGTTTATATACGGATATCTGAAAAAGCATTTTAGAAATCTTTACGAAGTATATTATAACTTCATCAACGCTCATTATATGCTACTAAATTCACACATTTTGTACAACATGATATCAAAAGTTGAAGTTAAACAACAACCTCGACCTCAACCTCAACATATATGTTAGTTAAAAAAAGTTAAATATTTCATCCATAGATTTTTCACAAAATATTAATAGATATTAATACATAATAAAAAACTTTTGCATAAATATTAGTTGTACTTATATCACAATTGACATGTAAGCAAAATCATTGGTTGATAAAAAGTCAAAAATGAATTGAATTTGGTCAAAATTGAAAAATTTCGTGTAGAAAGAAAAATACACCACAAAACACATGTGTCTAAAATGTAAAACAAATAAACTTCTAAAAAGTGGAGTAGACATTATAAACTTAAAGGATCTGAATGTAAACACCACAAATCCTACCTTCTACCCCTTAGAAGACCTGACCTCACCCAATCGAATCGTGTGCACCCGAAAAAATATATTGCGACCAAAAAACCCGACCACCACCAATCGTAAATTCTAAAAAGGAAACGATGCACACTGACATACATTCCTCTTCATTCTGGCACATAGACAAAACCTAACCATTCCAGAAAATTAACTAACTGCAGCTCTAAAACCCATCACAATTCGATCAAACGAAAACAATTGGCCTCTAATTAGGAGTCGTTAATGAAAAGGTATGTTCATGGACAACTAACACAATATATAATTTTGAAATAGGTATCATACATGAATTTTCTGTTATTTTGGTTGGATTAATGATCTTTGCAAGGTTAGTTAATAAGGTGTTTGTGTTAAATTGTTATTTATGTGTAAAGTCAAAAGGTTTATGTTAGATTCTTAATTTAATACGTGTAAAGAAAAAATAAAATTTAAATCATTAAACCCTAATAACATCAAAACAATATCAATTTATCAGTTGATTATTATCATGTTTCTATAACCATCATGACGCAAATATTTTTACAAACAATACATAATTAAGTTTAGTCCAAGGGTTTTAACTATGGCTGCTGAATAAAATTTCATTCATTCAATTAGGACTCATAAATTGTTTATTGGGTTAATCGTATTGTTTGTGCAAAATTGCAATATATAAATTGGCCACTATTAAAATTGAGAAGGTAATTCAAGTTTGTTTGTATTAATGGCTTTGAATATGGATGAAAAAGGTAATGATGTAGGTGATGTTTAAGGTTTTCAATGGCTGCAAAGTGAAAAAGATGTTGGTAACCTAAGCCTATTTTAAAAAAGTTGATAAAGTTATGTGTTATGGTGAATTCAAAGTAAGATAATTTTGATCTATGTTTATGAATTTAAGCTTTATCAATCTTTAAATATTGTAGTACTTGAATGATAAGTTCGCCGTGATTAGTTTTAAATGATATGTCTATTATTATCTTTGTTTTGATGGTTATAATTTGGTAAATCGTATAATTATAATGATCGTATACTTCTGATGATTGAATCTTTGGTTGTGTGTTTCTTTAGTCAGTTAGGTGACATTTTGCCAAGCAAGTTTGTGAAAGACGGGTTCCTGGCGGTCATATTCGAGTTTTTTCTGTAAAGCATGGTGAGTCATGGCCAAGAAAGTTAGCAAGTGATTTAAGTATTGCCAAAACAATTAGTCACGACAATGGTGGTTCTTTCAATAGTTTAAGATAAGATGTCTTTTTAGCAACGATTTTCCATCTCTTGGAACACATGAATGACGCATGCATATCATGAAACAACAATTCTGTTTCACCACCTATTCAACCATATTTAATCTCTGCAACTACAAGCATGGGCAATCACAATATGGGGTAAACTTAGCTTATGGACCTCCGCAAACTCAGACTGTTCACTAGGTAGCTTTACGCTATTTACTTTTGTTGTACAATGATTTAGCATATGGAGTTTATTAGATGTGTTTGGGTAAACTTATTTAGACAATTGTGCCTAATAGAAGTATCAATTATGAGTACTTAGGTAGGCTTTGAGGCAAGAGGTAGCTATATATGACATTACAAACGCATAATAAATTTATGTCTAAACACTGCGCGTGGATGGGCATTGTAAGCATTATTGCAAGTACTTCAATAGTAGTTAATAGAGAAAAGTACTTTGTGTGAACGACGCCATAAAAAAGGGTTTTTGGTACGTAATGCATAGGCTAATATAGGTTTTGTTGAAGTGAGCCATCTTTAGTGTCGGTATATATCCAATATGCTTTTGGACAAAATGTAAATTTCTATTACAAGAGTCTGACTTTGGGGTGGTTGAGTAATTCTTTTATAGCCGTTTTCTCTTGCACTTACGAGTTCAGGTACAAACTTAAACATCTAGGTCTCTGTGTGTAATACATAGGAATAAAGAGGTATATTACCGAGTATCAGTTTTGTGAGTGGTTTGTCTACAGCTATCAAATAACAAATAGTAATTTATATAGGAGAGTCAAACAATTTTATGATATGTCGACAAAATAAGAATAAAATGAACTCTTAGGGTGTGAGGAATAGGAATATAGAGGTGGAAGACACTGACCGCCCTTTTTTTACACCACCGAGGACGTAACTTAACTGAAATAGAGAAGTAAGAATGGAGAAAAGAAAATATTTTGGTCTGATCAAGTCCTACATTGTCTTGCCATTGCTGTATTACTGAACATGAATGTGGAGTATCACTTCAACACTGTTACTCAAGCTTTAAAGGGGCCAACACCGTCCTTTAGAAGCTCTGACTTTGCACACAATCTTCATGCTCCTACTAGTACACTAACTAATCGACAAAATAATGAATCTGCTTTTTATAGGAGTAAACATTTTTTCTTCAGTTTTACTCATTCTCCATTATAATTTCTTTAATTGTTCTCTTCATTTTGCAGGGTTGCAGATTAGGGAGGCAAGAGGCAAGGAACGTGAGCGAGTCGGTGCTGGATGAAGAATTTTGGGAAATCGGAATGGATCCAAAAATGCTAAGAATATGTCGTTGGAAAAATTGAAAGCCAAAGGGACGAATGTTCGGTTCATCAATATAATACAGCACACACAAGCTAAAAAAAATACACATCCTACAATCCATTGAATACTATGGCGTCCCTTAACTGATGAAAAAATAAAGAACCCACATCGTTCTTGAGTTCAAGATTAGCAGTTGGGACAAGTTTGAGTTGATAGTGAGGAAATATGTCTTTAAGGTTATGAATATAACTCATGTTGGAATAGATTTTTAATAGTTATGTATATTCTTTTGATTGTATTTTTAATCAACCAAGTAAACCTACTTAAGAGATGTTAAGTTTTTTGCTTTCTAATCGATAATAATGCATAATTACAATTTTATGAAAAAAACGAGTTGATAGTGAGGAAATATGTCTTTGATCTTATTTTTAATCAACCAAGTAAACCTACTTAAGAGATGTTAAGTTTTTTGCTTTCTAATCGATAATAATACATAATTAAACTTTTATGAAAAAACCACTACTTAAGAGATGTTAAGTTTTTTGCTTTTAATCGATAATAGTATATAATTAAACTTTTATGAAAAAACTCTGTACGTGCACGGGTATTATAACTAGTAATAATAATAATAAAAGTTTTAAACATTTCAACCGTTGGAAGCAACGGATAGTTCTGCAAAAGTGTTTTTTCTTTTCCTCGTTACTTCCCTAGCGAATCCACAATCGGCGAGGTTGGTCGAGGCGGTGGTAAGCAACGGCGAAGGTCCACATGGGATTCGGCAAGAATCGCCGCAGCCACACTCAAAGCTCCAAAATGTTGAATGATGGATTTTATAGTGGATATTTTGGCTGTTTTCGAGGTTGGGATAACATAGATGATTGGTTGATCTATAGTTAAATAAGGGGTTCTTGGCTTATTGGGCTGGTGTTTTAAAGTGTTAGATGTGTTTTTGGATAAGTTGTTATTTATTACTACTTACTTAAAAAAAGGCAAAGATTAGTTTGCTGAAACGGTTTATTTTATGAACCTATATTCTCCATCCCAATCTTTAATTTTTAGCATGATAAGGTTGTTTATCAAGTTTTTAAGATGAGGAGAGAAAAAGAAATGAATAAAAGTATGGGCGTAAATATATGCCTAAGCTAGTCAAGTTATAATGGATTATTTATTGTGTTAGCAAAGGCAAGTAATATATTTACTCAAATCCCTACCTTAACATGTGCTTATTAGCCTTTCTAAAAAAATTTAAAGTGTGTTTTGTCAACAACTTAATAAAATAAGCTGTCATTTCAAAAAAACTTAGCCAAACGCTCCCAATTCATGAGTTCCAAATCAAAACCATACAAATTTTTTAGTCATGCTACTTGAGGGGTGTTAATATAAAAAGTGTGACGGGTTAAAATATATGTGTAGGATGCGTGTTGGGCTGAACCAACAAGCTATTGATGGGCTGAGTTTGTACTAATCCAAGTGATAGATTGAATCCCTGCACAAGTGAAAGTAAACCATTATGGGTTCAATGTAAAATAAATGTGTGACGTAAATATTATGAGATACTTCAAATTGTCATTCTAAAAAAAAGTTAATATGAATGAAGTCCAATTTGGTTGACTTAAGATGTGTATTTCTTAATTTTAAGCCTCAGAAAAGTCTAGTTTCCCTCTTCATAGTTAATAATCAGAATTGGAGGACAATTTTTAATCATCATAGGCAATTAACACTTGAGTATACAGCAAATAAGTTTTATGTATTAAAAAAATAAACTAAAAAAATGTACTATATAAATAAAACAAAGCCTCAGAAATCTATAGTCTTTTCTCTTCATTGTAAAAGATCATCAGACAATGAATAGATACTTTTGAATGATATTTTGTTCTGAAAAATAAATATAAAGGCTAATTTTGTAGAATTACAATGTGTACTTACACGTTATTGCAGTCACATGTTTCATTTCTGTTTCCTGAACAATTGATGTATTTATCACTTAGAGGAATTTACAAATATATCTTGTTGCATGTGGTAATCATAGGACGATGCGTAACCTCATATGAGTTTGAACTCGAAATTTTATTTGAATAATTAACTACGTCGAACGTAATATAGAAATACACATACTTTCTGCTATAAGCCAGGAAACCTCTTATTAGGCATTATAATGATCCATTCATAAGACCCATCAATTCTGCACACTGAATCCTAACAGTATCGTCCCAACTCGATTGTTTTGTCTCCTAAGTTTCGTCTCAAGCTTGCTTTAATTCCTCAAATTTGTGCTTGGGCACCCATATATTTGTTGCACCTGCACAAGCTTGATTCTTCCCCTTACGGGACAGTTTATGATACTGACTTATGTGAGGTAATCAACATCTGATGATTCCTCATCTTCATTCCACGAGTTACTTTCTACTCTTTGATTCACGTTTGTCGTATTCTTTGTGGAGTTGTTTAGGCTTCTCGTATAATCATAATGCCATGAAAGGCAACAAGAATTCTGAATGCAAGTAATGTTTTTAGGTAGTTGAAAAGGAGAAACAGGATACGACAGAAGTAAAGAAGGAAGAGTCGCATTCTTCTTCTGATGAAGATGACTTGGGGGATTTAGCCATGCTGGTACATGTTGGATATGTGCAATGCTGATGACATCGGTTGATCATGTAACGATGTAAGAGTTTTATCGGTTTATTTTAGTATCTCAAGACCAACCAAATACTCTACCTTTTATAATTACTTTCCTTGAACTCTAGCTTTTATATTACTTTCCCCTTTAATGTTTTGAAAGCAAACATATGCTTATACCTAAGTGACCAAAAGTTCAATAAGAAGCTATGGTGCACATTTAGGCCTTGTTTGTTTTTTCAAAGAAGCTCTTTTTTCCTCTTATGTCTGCAGGCGCGCAGACAATTTCCTTGAAGACCGTTTGTTTTTTTTCAGACATAAGAGGGTAAAATCACTTCTTTCCTCTTCTACTATGCAGACATAAATTTCCTCTTTTTTCCTCTTCTTTCAATCACTTCTTTTTTCCACTTCTTTCAAAAAAAAGAAGAAAAATGAAAGAAGTACTTCAATAGCACAAAAAACAAACGGTCTTCTTCTTGCAGATGAAGTGCTTAAATGTATCTCTTCTTCTGCAGACATGGTTTGCAGATGAAGAGGTAAAAGCTCTGAAAAAACAAATGACACCTTAATCTATACTTTCATAATATTAGGACCATTATAATGTGACGCAAAATCAATTGAATCTGTGTTATAGCTTCTGCCAAATATGAAACATGAATATCTTTTCAATACCATAGTAAGTTAGTAACAATGGAACCAAATGGCTTGTGTCACGACGGTACTTTATGTTGTGTAAAAAGCTCCTCAACTAAATAATTATGGGTTCCATGTAAAATAAATATGTGACGTAGATATTATGAGATACTTAAAATTGTCATTCTAAAAAAAGTTAGTATCAGTGAAGTCCAATTTGGTTGACTTAAGGTGTGTATTTCTTAATTTTAAGCCTCAGAAAAGTCTAGTTTCCTCTTCATAGTTAATAATCAGAATTGGAGGACAACTTTTAATCATCATAGGCAATTAACACTTGAGTATACAGCAAATAAGTTTTATGTATTAAAAAAATAAACTAAAAAAATGTACTATATAATAACGAGAAAATTCCCAATATAAGCCAAAAAGTCTTGCATGGTCCGTTATATGGTCATTTTTTTTTTGGCCTTTTTCCCATTTTGGTCATGCTCGACTGCTCGACTTCAATTAAATTTTGACACGTGTCATTTTGTGGCTGGTCAACTGCTCGACTTTGACTGCTCGACTCTACCCAAATTTTGACACGTGTAATTCTTATGTACTTTTCTGGAAAAAAAAAGTACAAAAGAATTACACGTGTCAAAATTTGGGTAGAGTCGAGCAGTCGAGCATTACCAAAATGAGAAAAGGCATAAAAAATAACCAGGACCATGAAAGACTTTTTGGCTTATTTTAAGAATTTTCTCTATAATAAAACAAAGCCTCAGAAATCTAGTCTTTTCTCTTCATTGTAAAAGATCATCAGACAATGTAGGCAAAATGTTTATTCATCACAGGCGTTAACATAGATAGATAACCACATAACAAACAATTTAGTAAGTTGTTCATATGAGATATTTTTAACAATGCAAACAAAAAAACAAATTCTGAAATGAATAGATAAGAAATGTAACAAAAGAGCGAAACTTGGAAACCATAATAAAAATTGGTGTACAAGCATTATACTTTTGTTTTTTTATAATTAATATATGAAGAAATTTATAAAATTGTATGATGCATCTAACAACAGCTAGAACATATAAAATGTAGACTAAAATACACCGTTGGTCCCTAAACTTGTATCGGAGGATCGCGATGGGACGAACCACGCACTTTTCATCGCTACCGGTCCAAACAGTACCCATTAAATGCCAGATTCGTCCCTTGACCAGATTTCGGACAGTCAAACCGAGGGTATTATAGACCATTCACTTTTTTGACCCAAGCTTCAACCCAGGGACCAATTGTGAGTATGGATATTAGCCGTTTCTTCCCTGATACGCTGCATTTAATTTCGCGGGAACAAATACACCCACCCAACAAACAACTTTGCCAATCACATAAAACCACATTATCCAGAAAAGATAAACTGCAAATCGAAATCAAGAATATAAATCCTCATTTCCAGAACTCAAAAGACCAACCCAACTTTCAACAAAACCATGTCGATCGATCGTTTTACCAACATGCCAGATGAAGTGATCACTAACATTTTGAATCGGTTGCCTTTGTTAGAAGCGGTGAGAACCTCTAGTTTAGCGAGAAACTGGAGGTCTAAGTGGACTTTGCTCACCGATGACATACTTGATGAGGATTTCTTTTATTATTTAACATACGAGTTTGATGGTAGGCTTGTTGCTAGATTCTTAAATCGGCTTATGGGTCCAATAAGAAAGTTTGTCTTTGCTGTAGAGCCAAGATCAATTATTGGAATAGACAACTTTCATTATGAACACATTCATGAGTGACTCTTGTTTTTGGCTGACAATGGAGTTGAGGAGCTGATTATTACAAACTGGTATGGTGACCCAGTTACGTTCCCGACCCAACTTTACTCTCGCAGTGAGTTGAAACATCTGGTACTTCATGTTTGTGCTATGGCTACTTTGGAATATTTTCATGGCTATCCAAATCTACTGAGCCTAGAATTGATTCATGTCAATTTTCTAAGCGGTACAGTTTGGGACTTTATTGCTGGTTGTCCCTCACTTGAGTCTCTTAAAATGAATCGTCCTAGTACTAACGAGACGAGACTATGGGTGATGCGCGCAGAACAGTCAAGCTAAATCACACAAGCCCGCCACTTGTGAATGGCGGACCATAACCAGCTTAAAACTGCTCCAGCACGAATGCAATGAAGATCTGGGGAGTATAGTGTTTCCCCGGGTCGTTATGTCCCAGCGAGCTATGCAATGGATTATCAAACGTTTAGTGATCGAGAAGATTTGAACAGATACAGAGATTTGGGAATGATTATAACTACAGGAAAAGCCAACAAATTACAACGGCTTAAATGCAAATTAAAGGAAATCTAAAAAGATAAAATCTATTAAATAAACGCTATCACTATTATTAAAATGATGTTTTTGTTCTTTTTGTTTTTATAAAACTGAAATTAAAATCTACGCGACGTAAAAAATAAAAAATGAAACTTACTCAATTTTAACCCTAAAAATATGAAAATGATATTTTTACAATCCTAATGATAAAAGAAACTATTAAGAAAAATAAAATTATTTTTATAACTAATTAATTAATTATTATAATTAAAAACTATTTTTAACTATTTAATAATTATCTAAAATACAAAAAATTAGAAAATAAAGCTAGAAAAATAAAATTATGAAATGGAAAAATCTAAAATATCAAACTAGAATTTTCAAAACTATTTTTGTATTTTTCTGATTATTTTTCTATTTTTTATGGATTTTAAACTATTTAAAACTAATTAAATTGCTAAAAATTACAAAATAAACTATGAAAAATATGGAAAATTACTTTTTTTACTTTTTATATTTATCTAAACTTAATTAAATTGAAAAATTATTTTTTTGAAGCTTTTCTTAATTTTTTTGTATTAAATCCTATTTAAAAAGTACTAAAAAGTGATTTAAATTAAGAAAAATAGCAAACAAGCTTAGAAAAATCTGAAAATTTCAGGAAAAATCTAAAATAATATTAGGAATATAAGAAAAATGGAAAAACAGGTGCTTATGTGGGTGAATTTGAAACTGATATAAAAGTGCTTCTTGAAATAAGCACTTATTAAGCCAAAAGCTCACCAAAAGCTACCAAACTGAAACACAAGCTGCAATAAGCTAATTTAACTAAAATGCAATGAGTTTTAACAAGCTAGACCAACAGAATCACAATTTTCAACAGATTTGATATATTTGATTTTATAAACTTAAACAGCTTTGGGTACCAACTGTAATCACATGCACAAGCTTATAAATAAGCTCAAACTGAAAACTTTGATTTGGAACTTGGAAAGGACCTGGGTGAGATCACTTGTACCAAAAATCAGACAATGACAAGCTCTTATGAGCTCTGTGCACTTGCACCAAATTCTGAGAAAAACTCAGCATTCACTGAGTCCTGTGCAGGGCACATTTGGCCTAAAAGAGAAGCTGATTTGAAGCTTTTAACTAAATCACAAAATTCTAAAAAAATGCTTATAAGAAAGAGGACCAGCTGAGCTTTTTGAAACACCAAGATTCACTGAATAAGTCCCAGAAATGAATCCTAGAAAAATCCTTGTAATTGGACTCAAAACAGATTTTTGCTAATTTGACTTTTTAAATGAAAATGAAACTTTGACTTTATCCAACTTTGGATCCAATTTTAAAGCTGAGATAGGGTTTATATGATGTAATAAACTTGATGCAAGCAATATTATGTGATTCTAAACACAAAATGATGGATTGCAATCCCAAACTTTCCAACAGTGATCAGTTAAGGTACTTAGAGTGGAATTTTGACTTTTGAGCTTAAAAGACACAAGGTGTTGACAAATATGAGCTCAAATATGCTGCATAAACATGAACCAATAGATGTTATCTACTGAGCAAGCTTACAAGACAGATAAATTAACAGATCCAAACACCCCTATAAAGACTGTTTATGACTCAGACTTGATCCAAACAATAATCCAACTAACAACAATGATCAAACTAAGCTAATGTAACCTAAATACAACTATTAGAACAGATAGGAACCAGTTTTAACTACAATCACTGAGTATGCATAAAAAACTTGAAAATGACTTACAAAAGTCCTATAGCCACTGTGGCTTGAATCCAAGTACCAGAGAACCACTACCTAAATTTCAACCCAACTAACTCAAATCCAACCCAATACACCTCTGCATCAACCCATGTCCACCTGCATTCCCATTTTCACCCAAACCACTTTGTTTGACTTTCTGTTGACCAAGTACCAAATTGAATGCAAGTTTAAACTTAAGCTTATACAAATCTTTCATAAGCTCATTTAAGCTTATTTAGACTGAGAGATAAGCATTGAGAAGCTTTGAGTGAGATTTTGAGAAGGAAAATTTCAACAGTGGACAAATAAGATCACATGTAAACATAAACTGAAATTTTGTACTTGCACTGAGTTTCAATACCTTTAAATACTTAAAGTTGATACACTTTAACCAGAAAATACAAGTCTAATACTGAATTAACAACTTGACATAAAAAACGACATAAGAAAGAAATTAAAAACTAGAAGACTCCTCTTTTGCTTCCCTTCTTCTCTCTTTTATACTCCTCTTGCTTCTCTCTCACCTTCTGATCAAATCCCACCTATATTTTAAGCCATTGGATCATTTTGAGGCAATCTTGGCCATTGAGCATTTTGGCGGGAAACATATATTAAGCTGTGTGTGATTGAGTGTTGGGGGAGAGAGTGCAATAAATGCACCTTGGAGTGAGGTGGAGGTGGGGGGAGACAGGGAAGGAGATAAGGTAAGGTTTGGTTGAGTGTGCAGGGGAGTTACAGGGCCAAGTGGGGAAGGTGAAGTGTTTGGCGCCAAGGGTGAAAGTCAAATACATTTGACTGGGCAGTGTAATAATCCAGGGGGTTCACAATCCATTTTGACAGGGGTCCAATATTGATGAAAGGGTCAAAATTGGTTTGCAAAGGTTTTAAATTGGAGGGACTAAATGTGTCAATTCTGAAACTCCAAGGACTTAGGTTGCCAATTCAGAAAAGTTATTCCAAGGGCTGAAAATGACAAGTTCCAAAAGTATAAGGACTAATGTTGCAATTTTCACATTTTCCAGGGACCAATTCTGCCAATTTTGAAACTTGAAGGACCATTTTTGTAATTTTCTCAAACTTTTGATATTTTTCACCAAAGGACTAAATTTGACAACTTATGATTTTAAAAGGACCTTTGGTGACTTTACTTTTGAAATTATGTGCTCAGGGACTGTTTTTGACAACTTTTGAAACTTGGGGGACTAAAACTGCAATTTTTGCAAATTTGATATGTTTTTCATCTGATTTTGATATTGTTGCTTTTAAAACACATAAAACACTGATTTGTGATATTTTGATCATTTTGATGTGTTTCTGAGTGTTTTCAGATGAATTTGCAGTTTATTTTGTACAAAAATGATGAGTATTTACACACTCATCAATGGGATATTGCAAAACTTGGGAATTTGAAGAAGTTACATTTGTCATTAGGTCGTTATAATGTTGTTACCACAATCACAACATCCGATATCTTTCACTTGACAAGACTTCAAAATCTTGAGACCCTTACATTGGATTTTGGTGATTGCACGGTAAGAACAATTTCAGTTTTACAACTTATAATGTTATAGAGATGTGTAACAGTAATGAAATTTAATCTGTAAAACTTCTTGTAGTTGATACATGAAGCTAATCCTAGGATGAAGGTGCCCTTTGTTTCCCTGATTAACCTTAAGCTGTCCGATGTCGATTTTGGAAATAGTGTTATGGTAGCATTCACCATTGGAATGATTCGGTCATCTCCGAATTTGAAAATGCTGGATACGAGAGTAAGTGTAATGATGTAATGAATATGTATCAAATAAAACATTCCTAAATTGCCATGTTTGTGTATCTCAACACTATTTGATTTTTCAGGCTGCAAACACGCTTAGTGATCTACCTTTGCCCAATTTTTCCACTGTTGTAGATAGAAACACATTCAGCCATGAGCAGCTTCAGACGGTGGTGTTTCGAGCTTTTCCCAGATCAGAGCATGAAATAACTTTAATAAAGTGTATACTTGCGTGTTCCCGGTCGCTAAAGACAATCAATATCAGGGAAAGCGATAGGAGTCATGATGGGAATGGAAATACCAGGAACAACTAGGAGTTGGCTAGGAAGCTGTTGAAACTCCCCCGAGCTTCCCCCACAGCCGTGGTAGATTTCTTTGACTGGTTGTAGTTTAAGTTTGGGTTGAATACCCTTGGACAATTAATGTTTCAAAATAGTTTTAGTAATTTTGTATAGTAATTGTTATATGGTTTGCTTAAAATTAGATTGTTCATATTTGTTGTTGTTTGTGCGTATTCTAGGTGATGAAAGTTTGACATTCGAAAGTCAAACTTTCATTTAGCATTTTTATTTGATTGAAGCAAGTAAAACTGCATTTCCAGTTTACTTTAGTTAGTCAATACTTGAAAATGTTGAATGGGTTAACTGTGAACGAGAGTTGTAATGTCAGAAGGATTGAAAACCTTTGGAACATTAAGTGCAAAAGTCATAATGGTATTTGAAGTTTGATGATGAGGATGGCTATTGGAATGTTCAATAATATATACAATGGTATTTGACTTTGTAAAGTCAATATTGCAAAACCATTACTAAATATTTGTTTTGGAGTGAATTGATAATTTGACATGTTTTAGAAGTTTGACTTAACAAAGTCAAACTTCTAATGGTTTTACGGAAGTTGGCAACTTGAGGGACCAATTGTGTATCCTAAAGTGAATATTGGGCGGGAGTTTTAAGTGTGACAAATTGACAACGGCAACCAACACAAATTCAGGGACCGAGTGTGAAAAAAAGGAAACTATTAAACCGTTCACCGTCTCTTACCAGAGACGATATTAACTAGTGCACACCAAACGAGATACTCATCTACCACTTTTTCCACACACACACAACTTTCCAATGGCAGATTTCCCCATTTTAAACAAACTCATGGAGGTGGCTGATTCGCCAAATCTTAATGATCGGATGGCTATCTGGTTTGAAGATGAGGCTGCCCAAGAAGGGATTCTAAGGAAGCTACTTCTTCAGTGCTGCCAGCATCTGAAGACAGGAATCATCAACCGTAGGGAGCTGATACAAGAGAATCAAGCTCTGGGATCTCGTGGAATTGCGCTTGACTGTGTGGATGCGCTGAACAAAATCCAGTCTAGGCACACAAACCAACTTGCCCAACTCATACAGATTGTTGGTCAAACGGATGAAGGTATTCGGTTCAACCAAGAGTTTGTTAAGAAAATGACTGAACATAATGCCTGAATTTTTGGTTTTCCATGGGGTAGATAAAGGCGTCTTTTAGGTGATAGTTTTGCTAAAAATGGTATGTAAATTAGATTTGATGTAGTTGGTTATGATGTTTAACAGAATTTATTAATGATAAAATATCATTTGGGTTATGTGTTGTTGAATCTGTTGTATTGTGATATGGGTTGTATTTTAGTGTTATTAGTATAAGCAAAACCAAACAGGCCCTTGTATCAGCAAAACCAAACAGGCCCTTGTATCAGCAAAACTTTAATCAGTAGAACCAAACACCCCCTTGTATCAGCAAAAGCAAAGGCAATGGTTTAAAAAGATGTGGTGAAAATGCAAATACTTTGGCACTAAATCATAATGTATCAAATAAAACATCCGCTTGTATCAGCTAAACCAAACGGCCCCTTTTATCAGCAAAAGCTGTTACAGCAAAACCAAACACCCCCGTATCAGAAAAATTAGAGGCAGTGGTTTCAAAACACGGGTTCAAAAGGCAAACGCTTTAGCAGTAAACAACAATGTATTGACAATTGTGTATTGTAACATCTTGAATTTTGACTTACCAAAGTCAAACAAACTAATGAAAACCAACAAATTGTAACTTGGGTAAGTCAAACCTATTAAGATATGCAAAACGATTTCAAACACAATTACTTAAATAAGATCACAAAATTTTATTCATCGATTTCAATAACTACAAATGTTTACTATCATCTAAACATACACTTAGCTAGACCCACAACTCTCCCTATCATCGTTTTCCTTCTTTTCCTTCCTTTCCTTAAGATATTTAAACAAAATTTCCAGTTTTGTAATCCTTTCTCCCAAATCGTTAAACTTTGATATCAAGATGTCATCCTCTTCCTTCTCCTTCTTAACACCCAAACGCTTTTCATTTGCGCAGTCTGCTTTCATCAATGAACTCAACAAACCCTTCCCCTTATCGTTTTGTGCCATTATTGTTTTTCTTTTTGCTTTGGGAAGAATGTGTGTTGATTGTATTTTAGGGTTCACTCTTGCTCGTTCATACATATATGGTTGAACGTTGGGTTACATTTTAACTAGCTTGGGTCAAAAAAGTGAATGGTCTATAATACCCTCGGTTTGACTGTCCCAATTCTGGTCAAGGGACGAATCTGGCATTTAATGGGTACTGTTTGGACCGGTAGCGATGAAAAGTGCGTGGTTCGTCCCATCGCGATCCTCCGATACAAGTTTAGGGACCAACGGTGTATTTTAGTCTAAAATGTACTAGCAATAAAAACATCATACCCTCTTCCCCATTAAATTTGCAACATTAATAGTATAAAATAACATAAACACATATAAATAAATAACTAGCGGGTAGACTATGAATCAAGATTCTACCAAGATTCAAGTAATATCTACAATGGTGAGATTCAAGTAATATCTACAATGGTGTAAGTCGTACATAGAAAAATGGAGTGGGTTGCAAAGGGAAAGCAAGAGGAAAGATCCAAACTCAGCTAGCAAAAGCTTACTCTATGCATGAAATGTGCACACAAGAGTAAACTTTTGATAACATTTTTCCCTTTCTTTCCTAATGCAACCTACACCATTATTACATGGGAGTACCCGTGTCCATCTGTTGAATAAAAAATGAAGAAAGTGTATGTGTTTTGTGTTTGTGTAATTGTATAAGTGTGTGTGGCTAGGGTTTTATGAATGTTGGATGATGGATTTTATAGTGGACAGTTGGGCTTTTTTTAGGGTTGGGATAACACAAGACGTTTGGTGCATCTATAGTTGATTAATGGGTTATTGACTTATTGGGCTTGTGTTTCAACTGTATTTGTATAAGACTATAAGTTGTTTTTAACATTCCTTATAGAATGCAAAGATTGAATAACTCAACAATATTCTACAAGGTTTGAACACACCATTACAGAAACTCAATCCCGGTAAAGCTTTCTCTTTTCAAAAGGTTGGCATGATCATTTAAGAATTGTTTGCGCCTAACATGAAAATTGACTTGATTTATATAATAACAAGCATTTTGTCATTAGGTCGCCCCAAAAGTGCTTAATAGCTCAACAATATTCTTTAGAAATATAAAATTCAAAATTCTTTTTAAGTTTAGGAGTACATAAACACACAGTATCAACCCCAAAGGTGCAACACATTGATAAAGGGTTGTAATTCTCAAGTCAGTACTCAAGGTCGAACACCACAATGAACAACCTTAAGGCCAACATTACACATAAAAAGTTATTAGGTTAACGAAAGTGGATGGACAATCTTCTGAGTAGAGATTGTGAAACTTACACATTGTCTTTCATTGTTGGAAAAAAGTTTTGCAAAATTATTTTTGCAATTTTGGGACACTATTTAATGTATGTATATGTTATATATATTTATATTTTTTGGTAGCTTTGCGTTCTCCTTGACGAGAGCTTCGCAACGAGCTAAAGAGTGTCAAAAATGGAGTTGATATGAATGAGATATCGTGTCTCAAAGTGAGGCACTTGAAACACAAAAATTGGAAAAGTGGGAGTATCCCACATCGCCCAAAACAAGAAATGAAAGCTTGTTTATATAGGAATCTTGATATGAACTTTCAAATTGATTTGTTGGTTTTACTCCAACACCTATGTGCGCGCGCGCAATGGGTGCAGATTTCAGGATTTATGGGCCAAAATGGGCTCGAAGCTTCTGAACTCATTCGAGCCCGCGCGATGTGCGGACACGAATGCAGCTCCAAAACCTTGCATAACTGTGTATCTTTTTGCAGTTTTACAAAATAAATACAGGCCAAGTCTCATTCGGGTTTAGTCAGAACCAGAAACGTATTCCTCTATTGTACCAGCATTCCTTCGATCAGAAATACACAGAGCTTCAGTGATCTTTCAGGCAAGTGTGTCTAGTCCGGCTGTACAACAGCTTTGGATGTTGTACCCTGGAAACAGACGACGAATCTCTTTTAAAGGAATCGTGTTTAACACGAGCCTCGACCAACCTTTACCGCTTTCGTTTATTTAATTATTTTTCGAGTATGTCTTCTGCTTCTACACCTTTCTGTTTGTATTTAAGTTCTGTCATTTACTTTATGTTAATTATTTATTTATCGTAATCTGATTTATTTTATTAAAAGTGTACACTGTTTCCCACATTCATATATCATTTTAAAACAGTGTAAGCCAGTCACCATTATCGTTTCATATCTTATTATAAACAACTTTAAGGGCATATTTTAGACACATAGTGCAGGGGGCATTAATACAAGGGGCAATTTCATATTTCCCCTCCTTTTAGTTGGAAATTTTATATATACCCAAACATGCATTAAAAACATTGTACATTATGCATTCAATACTTGCACTTTGGGTATATATGAAATTAATCATGAAAGTAGGGTGATATATGAAATTAATCCTTAATACAACTCATCTTCGACAACTAACTCAATCCTCTTTCACTTCAAACAACAACTGTTAAAATCAGTTGCAAATAATGGCGGTTTATTTTCCCGCCATTTCAATAACTACATCATACACCAGTAGTAATACCTGTTATCCCCTACCTTCCACTGTAACTCTACGCAAACGACGCCGTTTGAGCGCCGTTAAGTTAGGGTTTGATGATGACATCATGGAGTCGAGGACGCATTGGGACAGCTTCTACGAACGTCATCAAAACAAGGTTGCTTTTCATTTTTGGCAGACTCAATTGTTGCGTATTATATTAATCAAAAAATTTATGTTACCAGTGAGCTTTAAGTGCTAGTTAGATAAGATATGTATGAACTTATGAAGGGTAGAAGTGTAAAACTAAACGGATGAGGTTTTCTCAATTGAGGGCGAGTTTTGACTTAGATGTATGCGGCCCCTAACCGTGTGTGTCCGTTTTTGATCTCCTGTGCGGACATGAGGTGACTTGCTACTCGGACACTTTGGTGATGGTTGGCACATAGATTTGACTAAATTGGTAACCAAATGAGGTTCTCTCTATTCAGGATAATTGGGGATAACCGAGTTATCCCATAACTGTTTGTTTCTGACCCTTTCCCTGGTACTGAGATTTGGCACATACATTTGTTTCTGGTAAGGCGTCCCTAAAGAGACAAGGGTTCAAAGTGGTAACTAGTGTCCACTCATTTCCATTATAACTGCACATGAAAGACGCCGTTAAGTTACGGTGCTTAGGGTTTCACGGTGGTAGTGATGACGTCACACAACACTTCATTGAGTCCAAAAAGCATTGGGACAACTTTTACGAACGTCGTCAAAACTTGATTTTTAACCATTTATTGACTCGAGTTCGATCAAGCCTTGAGCTCAGTTAGTTGATTAAATTAAGTTAATAACTTGGATGAACTTAATCTCTAAACTGATTATCTGCAAATAGGGGTAGTTTAGGATTGGTTAGTAGTAAAAGGGACAATGCACGATTTTGGTCAATTTGATAGCCACTCACTTACTTGTATTAAAATGCCCAAAAATCCCACTAAAATGGGTCAAGGGTGGCTGATACATGGGACCAATTCACTGACTGTAGAGTTCTTGGCTTCATCTACATTGGGCCACATGTCATCTTATTACAGCTTGGTGGGCCTTCCTCGACTCCATCTTAGTGGGAGTTTTGAAAAGACTTTGTCCGTTTTAAATCAACTACCATCAAACTGACGGAATTCGTGATTTTAGGTTAAAAAAGTGTATCTAAGCTTGTTGCATAGCAGTTTTGAAGGTGCTTGTGATTGTTGATCCAAACTTCTAATGTGATTATTTTTTAGAGTGAATTAAAAGAAAAACATAAGTGTTTTAGATAACCAGCATGCCCAAAATTAGCAACATGCCTATGTTAATACTGTTATAGGCACTTTACCTTGGTGTTTTTCGCTGATAAGATGAAAATATGTTTGTATGTGCTTACAGTAACGACAATGTTTTTTCTATAGGGCTGAAATGAACCGGAAATATAAATTGTTTAAAATGAAAATGGAGCTGAAATAGGTTTTTGATATTATGAAGTAATTGCAGTTCTTCAAGGACCGACATTACCTCAAAAAGGATTGGGGGCAGTACTTTTGTGATGAAAACGACACCCTCCCTTCTAATGGAAAAGTAATCTTAGAGGTTAGATTCATCGCTCATAGCCAGCAGTATCCATTTGAATATAACTAAAATATGATCGTCATGTGCAGGCTGGTTGTGGAACTGGGAACACGATATTTCCCCTCGCTAAGAAGTTTCCTCAAATTTTTGTTCATGCTTGTGATTTCTCGCATTAGGCAGTCACATTTGTTAAGGTTTGTTACTTATAGATGTGGTAAGATGAGTGAGTCATGTGGGTTGGGAAATGGGTCAGAATAGGTTTGGGTCATGGGAATCGGGTCGAACACTTTTTTTTTGTGTCTCAAAGAGTATATGTATATAAACAATTAACACACTAGTTACTATTACAAAAGAACATGTATTGTTATACTTATAATCTGAATTTTTAAACTCAAGGGTGTTTGGGATTGCTGATTCAAGTGTGTATCTGGTTTTTCAAGCAGTTTCGATGAATGTATGAAACTGCTTATTTTAGTGTAAATTAGCTTGTTTTTAAGTAGGTACATACTTTCGAATAAGCAATCCCAAACAGCCCCTAAAAGCAATTTAGGTGGCTGTACTAAATAAGAATTGAGTTTGAGCGACTTCCAACCTTTTTGACCCGTTTGAGTCAACGTACAAGCACATCAACCCATTTATAAGTATATTGGTTGAAATCACTATATAAGTCGTTGGAATCTATTGCTGATTCGGAATTTTATACGAATGCAGTCACATACATATTTCCGTGAAGATCAAATGAACGTTTTTGTTTGAAATATTGCTGAAGACAATCTTTGTGACCATATTATGCCTTCTTCTGTTGACATTGTTACATTGGTAAGCATTGGCATGACAGTATCATGGTTCTGATCGGTGGATATGAAAATACAGAAGTTGTAGATAAAGACCGAATAATATTATGCAGGTCTTTACACTATCTGCGGTTTCACCCGAGAAGATGCCTATTGTGCTACAAAACATAGGACGTATTTTAAAGGTCACTTCCGTTGAATTTATGTATCTGTAGGCGCAATATGGATAAAAAGGTAACCGACTTTGGTCTAATATCTGGTAAAAGTAATTGTCTTGTTTTGCCTATTAAAAGTGTAAAACTATGAAAACTTAAAACACAATAGCCATTTTACTAGAATACTCGTACTTTCAAATAATTTGACTCAAGGTAATAAGTTACTAAGGTCAAATTTATACGTTGCATATGATTCTAACTCTGACTATGTTGACCTTTTTTAGCTACTGAAAATCAACAAATTTTGAAAGTTTGTGTCTTTTTCTCGGTTAAACAAAGTTGGTTACCTTATGCAATTTGCCTTTCTATCAAATTCCAGTTTGGATATCTTTTTTCTTTGAGTTTCTTATGTTTGGATGGCATACTAAGTATGCAGCCTAATGGCTACGTTCTTTTACGGTATTATGCTATTGGGGACTATGCTCAAGTGAGTTTCCAAACTTTTTATGGCAATGTTACTCAAATGTGTATATTGTGCAAAAACGAAAGCATTTACCATAAGTTATGGCCATTTTGCAGGCTATGCTAATGAACAAGAATCGAGTTATCAGTGACAACTTCTATTTCCGTGGAGATGGCACTGTAATGATTCTGTAGACTTTTTTTGTTCACTGTATTCATTTACATTCTTCACGTCATGTTAATATCATAGTTTTTTCTGTAGTGTTCGTTCTACTTCTTAGAAGATTTGTTGTCAGAGTTATTTGTAACGGCTGGATTCACTGTAGTGGATGTGAATACATACAACCGAGAGATCAAAAATTGAGCTAAAAATATTACCATGCAGCGGTATAGTTAAACCCTTCTACCCACGAAATTGATAAATATTTACCAAAGTACTAATGAGCGAGTCAAATGGGTCAAAAAATATCAAAAGTCAAATGGGTCAAACGGGTTGGAAGTCATCCAAGGCAAAAAATAGTGGTTCGTAAAACTTCTTGTATCATTTTACTCAAAAAATAGTAGTTCGTAAAACTTCTTGTATCATTATAACAGAGTTGGAAAGTTCGGGTAAAAAGCGCTCGGGTCAACCCACCCCATGCCAAAATGACCTGTTAATCCCAATTTGCCAATTTTATGGTATGCCACTTCCCTATTCTAAGTCAATCTTTCTTCTATTTTAGGCGTTGGATACGAGCAGTTTTCAGACATCCTTGACCACAATATGATTCCACTGTCAAAAACCAACAAGAAGAGGCCATTTATGTAATCCACAACCTGCATTATCTCTTTTGGTTCGTGCTATGACAAATCCACGATTATCTTTGTCTACGGCATATTTTGTTCTGTTGTGCTGGCAGATTGTTATGATTAAATGCGAGTAATGTTTTTTGGTAGGGCTGAAAAGGAGAAACATGATACGACAGAAGCAAAGAAGGAGGAGTCGCATTCTTCTTCTGACTTGATGGTACGAGTTAGGTACATGGTCATAGGTTGATCATGTAACGTTGGAAGAGTTTTATCGATTTGTTTTAGTATCTCAAGACCAACCAAAGTATAATACTATACCTCTTATAATTACTTTCCTTGAACTCAAATATTTCAAGCTTACTCATTGAGCTCTATGATTAAATGTTCTTCCCCTTTGATGTTTTTAATTCCGGCAACACGTCTGAAAATCCTTACCAACAATGAGTTCAAACGAAACATGCTTATGAGCGTCGTTTCTATTATATCATATACTAATCAAATGACGACGTGTGACCTTATATGTGTTCAAACTCTTCTAACAGCATACATCTCTTATAGCACATACTATGCTTGACCACATAGGAGCTTAAAATCGAAATTTTATTTGAACATGTAAGTGCATCATAATGTAGATAAGAAATGCACATTGATCAGTTCTTAAGGGTTCAAAACATACTTAATTTTTCTTTTAATCTATACTACATTATAAAGTATTTGGGACTTCCTATAAAAAGAAGTCTTAAAATTTTAAGACAAAAAACATTACTATAAAAAGAAAGGTAAAAAATTAGTGTAAAATCTGAAAATTTAAGACTCATTTAAAGCATATGTAACCGTCCTCCAATAATGATACATTTTAATGAAATTATTTATAAGAAAAGATCATTAAACTTATAACCACTAATTTAATGTTAGAATTTGAAAAATAAAAATGTTAACCATTTACATTATTAATAATTTAGACGTTTTAATTTTGAAAAACATATCTCTACTACTTTATACTATTTTGGACATGCTAAATAAAGAAGTATAAAAAATATTTGCTCATCACAAAAATAGTCATCCGGTACCCGCCGCCGCATTACGCGGGTACCCTTCTATTATCTTAAAGCTTGCATATAATTGTCGTAGGATGTAAATTATTCTTTTGTTCACTAAACTCTTAGCTAACACAAATAAACAATGCTAATAAGGTGTTAGTAGACTTTATTTTTAAATAGATATAGCTAAAGCTGCTAGATATAGCTAAAGCTGCTAGACTACTCATATTTAGATATTAAAAATACATGTTATGATGTATGTATATGTTGCTTTATACATAAACAATGTCACCTTAAAATTATGTTATTATTCACCTCAAATCAAGATATCCTAAGAAACCTTAAAATAACTAAAATACTCTCATTGCAGATTGGGACCATATAACAATCTAAACCAAAGTCAATAAAAACTTGGGACCATATAATTATACTAAATTCATAAAGATGTAATATAAAATACCAATATAAAGTTTAATAGTCATAAAAATTCATTGAAATTTTTTCAATAAAATGAATGTGAATTCAACTATCTTAAAGAAAGATTTATATAGATGTATGAGGATGCATATTATATATAAATATATAATTAGTATAATTTTTCAATAACATGACTGAACTCATTGTATGTGTATTTTCTGTAGTTGATGATAAAGTTATGTAATATAATTTCAAACAATTTAATTATTTAATATATTGCCAACATGTTATATTACTTTTAGTTAATATAAGAAAATACTAATTTTAAAACGATGATAAAAGAAAGTTGAAATTTGAAAAAAAAAAAAAAAAAAAAAAAAAAAAAAAAAGCCATGAATATGATGTTTAAATTGGGTTTTGGTGAAAAGTAAACATTCATTTTCTTTACTTCGAGGGTTTTGGGTTTCGCTAAATGTAGTATGTTTAAGGATTGAAAAGATACAAAACTTGTGCAATACTAGAGCGGTTGAGGGTTGGTGACAAGTTTATTTCCAAAGTACAATTAATTATTTCATGTTTTAGTAACTTAACTAATAACTCAAAAAGTTATAGCTAACGAAAGAGATAATGATTTTGAAATGTATATAACTTGTTAATTTTTGTTTTTTAGTATCGTTATTTTTTTTTTAACGCAATGCATCCAAATTTCAAATTTTGTGTGTATTTTGTTCATATAAAATAACTATTTTACCTTTCGAAATTTGAAAAAAATAAAAATAAAATGATCACAAAATACAAAAAATGTCGAAATTTGAATTTTTTTTCTTTTAATAGCAAACAAAAAATGACTACACACAAAAACAAAAATTTACAAATCATATACATTTTTATATCATTAGCCTGAGAAAAAAACAATAACTAAAACATGTAACTCATTTTAATTGTAGTAAAAGAACGTTAAGGTAATTTTTAGTTGAGAGTTGGTGGCTTATAAATCTTTGAAACTTTAAAACGGATCTTGTAGGTTAGACTTCACCCAAACAACGACACGTGGTTGTCGTATAAAAAATCCATTTATGAACTTTATTTATTATTTACCTTTAAAATAATCCAAGAAAAAGCATCTAAAACTCTTTATTCTTTAATCAATTGATAACGCTAATCATGTTTTTTATGGATAAATTATGCTTTAATTGTGACACTTGGAAGATAACACACTTTATAGATTTGTGAATCATGCTATTAAATTATCTTGTTTTAAGATGTATAATGCAAGACGTAACCGTACATAGCTAGAAATTTAATACCATTTATGTCTTTAAATTATTGTCTAGTTTTAACTTTTAATTTTTTATTTTTTTTTTTCAATTTTAACCTTAAGTATTTTTGTTTGTGCTATATGATACTTGTTAAAAATTATAATAATGAAAATACATTTAAAACTTAATCCATTAATATATTTTGCATCAAATATTATATAACACAAATAAAAAATACTTGAGGTCAAAGTTGAATAACAAATACTTCAAAAATCAAAATTGGACAATAGTTTTGAAACGGAGGTAGTATGAAAATTTTAAGTCTAACAGTTTATTCATTATGTTTTAAGATGTACTAATGCAAGTTATTTTGTGTTAAAGTTTGTGTTATCTAAAGAAACACGATAAGAAAAAATGTAAATACTCGTTACTTCTGTAAGACCGGACGTGATATTGCCTCTAACCACGTGCGAAGAGCCATCAACGACACGTCAACTATACAACACTTCTAACCACAGTGAACCGAAAAACTGTTGATTAAGTTGTCGGTTCTATCAAATGAAAAAGGAATTTTTGTATGCGTATGAGTGTTGTGGGGTGTGTATGTGTAGTTGGGGTATATGTAAGCGGTAAAGAATGTGTTATCTATATGGGGGTTTAGCGCCCTAGTGGTTAATGTATTTTAATCGCTTAATGTAGACGATTCCTCAATATCATAGAGGTAGAAGGCAAGTTATCAACAAGTTGCGTCGCTACTCCTTTTTAAATGGCAAAACTAACTTTTTTAAAAACAATATTTGTGGATCTATGCATCGGTCTAAAACTGACCCAACCCGACCTGAACCGACAAAACCGAAAACCGAAAATAAAAAATTGTGAAAAACCTAAACCGAAACCGAACCGAATATGGTTGGTTCGGTTCGGTTTTGTGTCGGTCCTTCGGTTCGGTTCGGTTTAAGTGTGTTTACGTGTGTTTTTGTCTGTTTTCTGTTGAACCGAATCGATCAAAAACCGAAAATCATGAAAAACCGAAACCAAACGGAAGGGCTGTCAGGTCGGCTCAGTTTTTGTCGGTCCGGTTCGCTTTTAAATCTTTCATGCTCAACCATAAATCTAGGTGTCATAACATTAGTATGCACGTAGCTAAAAAATATGCTTTATACCTGGCCGATTAAAAAATAAAATATCTCGTAATAAAGAATGATATAATTTTAAATCAAAGTGATGTATTTTAGTACTCCACTTTTGATGACTTGTCACAAATACAGTAACAAATACAAAAATCATCACTATAAATAAAATAAAGATAAACAAATGTGTATACGTGTCACCAAAGCAGTTAAAGTATTCCCAATAATCCCTCTTTCAAGAAACAAAAAACATGACAATAAAATCTTCACATTAAACCATTTTTTCATATTTGCATTACCAAGATTTATATAAAGTTTGCATCTTTTTAGTGTTTGATGTGTGATTTATATACCCTTTTTGGTGTTTATGAAAACCCTTTTGTCTTTAATGTTTAGATTGATGAATAAAGGTTGTTCTTGATTGCTTTTTTTTTGGGTAAAATTTGATCAAGATTTTGGTTGTTTTTGTTATTTTTTATGATTGTTAAGAAAGTTGTAATCTTTCTTGGAATTGCTGTTATTTCGCGTATATCTGAGTTAAAGACTGACCGTACTTGTTTTGTTTTATTAGGTTCCTAGATTTTGATGATATTGTGAATTTGAGGTAGAAATAGATTAAGGGTTTATGATGGTAGAATATTTTGTGGAATTTAGTTTTGTGAAAATTTAGTAGTGTAGATTCTATGGAAGAAATGGCTACATTTAGTTTAGCGAATTCGTTATCCGAAAACACTTCCCTTGGAAATCATGTTGGTTTTACGCGCGCGAAGTTACTAACTGAAACTGCAAGCTTGTTATCTGATATGGGTAGTAAAACCGTTAGTAATGAGGATAGTTTGAATCAAGCAAATAATGCTGATGCAAATTTAGTAAAATTGCCTATTGTAGTTACAAATTCAGTTAGTTTGCCGATTGTTGAGAAGAGTCATGGTAAAGGAGTAAAGAGTGTTTATGAGTTGGAATACATTCCGCTTTGGGGGACTCACTCCGTTATTGGTAAAAGGCAGGAAATGGAAGATGCAGTTGCGGTTGTGCCTCGTTTTATGGAAGTTCCTATTAAGATGTTTGTAGGGGATCATGTTGTTGATGGAGTGAACTCGAGTTTGACCAATTTGACGACTCATTTCTTTGGGGTGTATGATGGTCATGGAGGCTCTCAGGTATATATCTTTTGACCCTTTTAATTACTTTATATTTTTGAATAACGTAGGTAGATGTGGTAAAACGGGATTGTCAGACGGATTGTTTACGGGTCTGAGTGAGAACTACGGTATGTGCGTAAAAAAAACCTGCCAATTTGTCATTTTCACTTTAATAGATAAATAAAGTTTTGAAAAATGTATTTTAGGACTATGATTTAGGGGTTGTTTGTTTCGGCTTATATAGCCAGTTTATGGATTATTTGATTTTGGGCTTATTCTTCATAAGCTCACTTTTTGTGGTTTATTTTGAATCTTTTCGGCTTATATAAGTTTCTTATGTTATAATAAGCTCATATAAGCCGAAAAGTTTCAAAATAATCCACAAAAAGTGAGCTTATGAACATAAGTCCAAAACCAAACAAGCCATAAGCTGGGCTATACAAGCCGAAACAAACACCCGCTTAGGAGGTTATAAGTACTTGAATGATTTTGAGGACTTAAGGCCATCTGATCCATTTTCAAGTTTTGCAAAGTTTTGAATTTTTTACCATTTTTCCAGTTGGAGATAGAATGTAACGCAAATCGACCATTTTGAGGTAAATGAGCCGAAATTGGAACTTCTAGTTAATGTATTAAATATTTTCAAAATGGCGTCACGTGAAAACAGATGGTAATAAATAATCACCGGGTCAAAATAGGTCGGGTTCTAATATGATGGGTCCAGATCACAAAAGCTATACTATCAAATAACGATCAGCTTTTTTAATAAAACGAATTTGGAGTTTGTAAGCATTTTAATATAGTAGTTAGGAATTTTGACTTGTTTCACCCCGTTTAATTTTTAGCCACATTTTACCCATTTGACCCGTTGGAGATAGAATGTGCCCTACAATAACCCATTATTCCGAGACAAAATATCACCTCTATACTCCAAAATCGTCAAAGCTGAACTCTATCTGTATGCAGGTTGCCAATTACTGTAGTGAGCGGGTTCATGTTGCTTTAGAAGAGGAGCTAAAAGCATATGCACAAGAAACTATAAACGACACTTTGCAAGTTCAGTGGGAAAACGTTTTCACAAATTGCTTTCAAAAAGTTGACAATGAAGTTGGTGGAAGAATTAGCAGAAGAACCCTCGAAGCAAAAGGTGATAACTTTAACGTCACTTCTGAACCAGTAGCACCAGCAACCGCTGGATCAACTGCCGTGGTTGCTGTAATCAATTCATCACATATTATAGTTGCAAATTGTGGTGATTCAAGAGCGGTTCTTTATCGTGGCAAAGAAGTGGTAGTTTTGTCGAATGATCATAAAGTGAGACATTTATTTTACTTTTATTGTCAAATTAACAAATGCCAAATGTGAATTTATAAGACTAACTTAAAGTATATTAATTTTGGAATTTAGCCGAATCGGGAAGATGAACTTGCAAGAATTGAGGCTGCCGGTGGAAAGGTCATACAATGGAATGGGCATCGTGTCTTGGGTGTTCTTGCAATGTCGAGATCCATTGGTGAGTTTCTCTCAGATTGATTTTTCGTACAATAGTTGTATCAATAATAAATAGGAGTATGTTATACAACATTCTAAGTTTATTTAATCAAGTGATCTAGTAGCCTCTATGTATAAAAATTACACTTTGAGAAACTTTCGATCAGTTACGTTTTCTCTTTTTAGTATATTTTTTATTTTGCCAGTTGGGTGCATAAGAGATATAACATAGCCCGAATTGACCCGTTTATAAGTAATGGGTCACAATTCACAATCTCCATCTCTAAGTGTCTATCTATGAGTGGACCCAAAATGGTTTGTTTTGTAGTCGTTTAGTGTAAATAAGATAAAAATCGAACCTTCTTTCTTGTGGTAAAGCAGCCGGTCAAGAGTCTTTGGGATTTGGGACGACACTAGTTGAGCTGACAGCTAACAATTCTGTGTCCTTATTTGGATCTTACAATGAAATTTTCACTTAAAAAACACGATTTCTGTAGATATCCTACTTGTTTCTTTTTAGGCAACATATTCTATGCCACTCATTTTAAAAATCTTATTTCCCTTGTTTTTCGTGTTATTCAGGTGATGGGTATTTGAAACCATGCATAATACCCGACCCAGAAGTCACATTTACAGCACGAGCACGAGAAGATGAGTGTCTTGTTTTAGCTAGTGACGGGCTGTGGGACGTTATGTCTAACGAGGAAGTCTGTGAAGTAGCTAGAAAACGGATACTTATATGGCATAAAAAGAATGGTGGAAATGTAACCGACAAGGGAAATGGCAATGGAGTCGATCATGCAGCGCAAGCAGCAGCTGATTATCTTGTAATGCTTGCTTTACAAAAGGGAAGCAAAGATAATATATCTGTGATTGTTGTAGACTTGAAAGCAGTAAGAAAGTTTAAGACGAAGTCTTGATTTTTGATTAATCATTTGGGTGGTTAATCAAAGAAAGTGTAAAGACAAAGTCTTGATTCTTGATTGATCATTTGGGTGGTTAATCCACATCTATTATATAGTTTTTTTCTTTTTTAAGTTGTTAGTATCGTTGTTCAAATTTCATTTCATACCGTGTTTATCAAGATATCGTGTACATGTAGAATATAGATGACAAGATGCTTGGGTGAAGTTGGGTAACGGGTCAAAACATATGATGGTCTGAACGGTTTGGCGTTTTTGTCCCTCGACAACTTATTTGTTCATGTGTAAAGATTAATAGTTTGAAATTTTCTTTATGATGTGATTTAAGAGCTTCTACGCATTAGAAGCACATTTCTGAGTGAATTTATAACTTATTACGACTCGTTCCTTACTTTGGTGTACATTGCATGCACACCATAGACAAACTGCTCATTACAGTCTTCCACTGTGCGATCTTGCTCCAAGCTGCCTCAGTTCATGTGAGTTCATCTTTCTAATTCGGCTAATTTTTGTCAAACGCAGCTTAGTTTCTAAAAACTGCTTTATGACATTATATGTCACGACAAAAAGATGTGCTTTTCTTTGCGCTTGACAAAACCGTGTCCCTGTGTCATGATAAAGAATGCTTTTGAATCCCCGTAGTTTGTAACTATAATCTGTGACGGATGGTGGCACAAGTATACTTGTTTTCGTCATATATCTAATGCCAAACACACAGTTCTGGATGTTATACAATGAACTGGACATGTCTTTTGTGTTCTTGCAATGTCAAGCGCTATTGGCGACTTTACTTGAGATAAACCATGTTGACAAGCTTATGTTGATTGTAAATTTTAAGACAACCTTACATCGATTATTATCTTGAACTTTTAGTATGTCCTTGTACCTTTATACCACGAATTCAATATTACAGGACTGCACCAACATTTGTGTTACAACGTTAAGGATCCACACGCTAGCTATTTAAAATATGAAGTAAGCCTTTCAGACTTGAAACCGACAACAAAAAGCGATCAAGTTGCTTTTCGAATGTAATGAAAACACCCATCAGAATCGACAATCAAAACCAGATGACTGTAGATTGTTGGTTAATTGAGTCGCTTCATTAGCAAAACATGTGGTCGGTCCAACAACGCGTATAGTGACTAACATGTATCGTACTTCATATCTTTATAGGATCACCAGTTAATCATGCCATTGTATGACCTTTCTCCGAGCTGCCTAAATTCATGCAAGTTCTTTAGAGAAAGAAAAGACTAGTCTTATAGAACTGCTTTTTGACATCATATAATGCGACAGATATGCTTCTGTTTATGATAGTCAGATACATGCCCTTGTCATTAACAAGAATCGCTTGAGTCATCCCCGTTTGCAATTACAATACGTGATAAATGACCACTATAGCTGCAGTAATCTACCCATCACATATTAAAGTTGAAAACTACGATGACTCGAGTTTTGTTCCTAATCCTGACAGAAAAGTTGTGGTTTGGTTCAATGATCACTGAGATCAGCATATCAGAAACGAACTTCTAATATCTTTCCTGAATTAACCAAATCGGGGAGATGAACATGCAGGAATTAAGGCAGTAAGGCGCAAGGTTTCTGAGGTTATACAATGCAAGAAAAAATTCAATAACAGTCAAAGGAAGGTATCTCAAGATTGCAAGACTAGAACAACATTTGTGTTACAATAACCAAGATCCTTAACAGAAACGTTGAGGGTCTTAAAAGACTTTAACGTGACAGCAAAAAGTGATAAAGTTTCGTGCTTTTTGAATGTACAAAACATACCCATAAGAATGGACAAAAGTTCCAATAAAAATTTCACGAACTTGATTATCTTGTCACGTGTACGGACAAGAACGACCTAAGTAACTAATGACAGAAAGTAAAGAGCCAAGGATGACTTCCCTTATGAACCACAACCACATGTCGGTTCATTGAAAGCGAAACATGTGGTGGGTCACACCATTGTTGGGCCCGCCGCATGTGGAGAATCTGTTTTCTTGCTGGTGGATGAAGTTGTCGCCATTCGAGGCACTTGTAGTATCAGAGCATGTACCACCACCTTGATGATTTTTTGCATCTCGTGCATTGATCGAGCCACCGGGTTGAGTTTCTTGAGTCTTTTTCAAGTTCAAAAACCGACCACCCGGCCCTCTTGCCCTCTTGAGTGCATGAGCATGCCTGGATTCATGGAGATATGGCTGTCCATGTTTTCCAAAAATCAGTTACACTTGGTACAACCCAGATAAAATAAGAGAATAGCTAAACTTGGACATGTTGACTCATTAACAAGCAAAGTTGGGTCGATTTGGTTGTGTTTCATCTCAAAATGGTCAGATGGGCCAATATAAAATAGCTATAATAATGGAACTAGTTGAAAGTCGACCATAAGTATCTATGCTTAATTCATAGTCCTACAATCTCTCAAAATATTTTTGTCAAACCCATGTCGACCCCTTTTGAACTGATACCTAACGTGCCTTACGCAACAACTACATGCCACCTCTATGAATGCAGGTAGTTTTAAAGAGAACGAGTAAAAGGTGAGCATGTATACCTTTCGTGCCTTTGAGGGCTTATTTTGTGCCTCAAGTTTGGCACGATACTGTCTCCTGCGAAGAATTGCATTGTACTGTTTTGCATTGACATATATCGGTTCATCTTGTGCATAATCAAGAGGCAGTGGGACACGAGCAGACATGATATTCATTCCATGAGGATGAGGAAGCTGTTGATACATACACAATCAGAATATGTGAATTATAATCGTTCTTGGAAAGAATAAACTTAACAGTTGACAAATCACAATGAGCAATTAGTAATACGCTCACCATAGTTTGTGGCCCGTAAGTAGGAAGCATCCCACGATGGTATGGATCAGGGTACATAACTGGGAAACATGCCTGAAATATATGTATGGGGAAAAAATCGTTATGGACGTTTGAAGTACGTAAGAATATAGATGAAAAATTTGACACATATACTTATGAATGGTTCAATTCACAATACTTGTTTTATCTCTGATGGGTTAAACAGGTTTAAGAATTAGCTTAAAATAAGACACATTTAATGGGCCAGAACGGGTTAAAGGTTACTTAAAGTCATTTGTTTAACTTACGTATGGGTTCCTGTGATCACCGTGAGAAGCAACAGCATAATCCTGAGTAACCATTGGCAACGCTGATCCGACACTACCTTCTTCATGTGCCCTGTGACCTGGTTATTAGGAACACAAAGACACCAAACAACGTTTATCAGCTCATAAATATACAACGGACTCTTGTTTCTTTTTCAAGATACTTATATCACGCTATATAGAGAAAGAAACGACAATAACAATAATAAATAGATCAGCTTACCTGACTGAACCGAAAACTTGTTTTCATCATACGGGTAACTATCTCCAGCACTAGCAACTTCAGGGTAAGAACACGTGGATTGAGTTGATGAAGATTCCTGGTCTTGGAACTGGAATTGAATACCTAATTTCTTCGTGTTTTGATTACGTGGCATTGAAGTTCCCATCTTTAAACTTAAGTTATTAGACAATGTTGACTGTTCAACAAACGAATCAGCACCACCCCGCTGTGACGCGTACCCCGCTACACACGGTTCACTATCCTTCTTAAGTAATTCTCGCATGCTTTCGTAAATACAAATGACTTCGATAAAAAAGTGTTTTGATACTGAATTAGCGTTTATATCCACCTGTGCATTAAGTGTTACTCATTATTCTACAATACAAGTATCCAAACAATACAAGAAATAAAGTGATGGAATATGATTAACTTAAATTATCGGGATAATGTTACAAGAATTAGATGCTTATCTTGTACCAACATTCCACTAAGAATGTTTTAGCAATAAAGTAACAAGCAAATGATCAACATTTTGGTCTTCGAATCTAAAATCATTTGTGTCACGCTAAAAGCAAAATTTAGAGATAACTGGCGCAAAATATTATCATCATTACACATGTTTACCAATACCAATAATAGCAACGTGTATTGAAAACTATCAAAAATGGCAACATAGTTATATTGCTATTTTTGGTACAAATAATGAAAAGTATGTTGTCTTCTTTAATCATTTCGTAGTACATTTGTCATAATTGATAAAACCGTGAAAGTACTCAAAACATTCTCTTGAAAACTCATTATCAACCTATAAATAAGCATGCTATAAGCAATCAAAAAAACTTATTCTACGGTTATTTTTGAAGCAGATAAACACTCTAAAATAAGCAATCCCGATCACCCCTAATTTGCTATCATTGGTAAAAATGTGAAAGTATGTGGCAATTTCGTGCAATTAGCCCCAAATTTAAACACAACCTTGAGTGAATAAAGTCAAAACATCACATATCTTGATGCCGTAACTAAAGAATCTTGAACTAAATCCACAAATTTAGGGGAAATATACTCACAAGATCAACGACAAGAACATAATAGACCAAATCACAAACAAACATTAGCAATTATCATATCATTTTCTCATTGGCCCATTTGGACAACAAAATGTTTAAAGAACCAATAACATCTATACAATAAATGAGTATCTTCAAAGTCAAGATCAAGTAAACAAGACTTATTATCGTAACACTCATAAACCAACTTTTTGTAGAATCTTTAACACAATACCTAGATTATAAGGGGGTGTTTGTTTAAGCTTATTTTTTTGGTTTCTAAGCTTATTTGCCTTAGAATTTTTCCGGCTTATCTTTTAACTTATGAACTAACTAAAACTAATGAGGGCTTCCCCGTCTGTCTCAGATGTACGCAGTCTAACCAGGTATTCCCGGACTGTTTCCGACCCATTCACTAGCCACCTCCAAAGGGTCGTAAGCTTAAAAATAAGCCGGAAAACATAAACGGGTGAGGTTTTCCCTGTTCAGGCTACAAGATAAGGCCCAATTTTTGACTCAGATGTACGCGACCTACCATATATCCGCGTGACTATTTCCGACCCTTACCTAGCCACCCCATAAGCCAAAAACAAGCTTATAAAATAGTATAACCCAAAACAACATAAACTCATAAGCAAAAAAATAAACTCAAACAAACACCCCCTAAATCAATACTTAACATATCAATGTTTAACATGCAAATATCAAATATACCAACAACAAAAAAATAATAATAATAATAAACCAAGAACCAAGATCTTATATATAGTCTTATAAAGTCAAACATCAAGTCAACAACAAAAAAAAACAAAAACAAGAAACAAGAAACCATACCCTTTGTTGGAAAGAACACAGACATGCTTCATATCCTTAAACTTGGTCTTGATATATAGATACACATATGTTGTGTATGTAAAGGCACTAAAAGACAAAAAAAATGGGTTTACATCATCACAGTAAGTTTCAAAAGGGTTCTCCTCCGGTAAGTTGGTGGTTGAACATAAAAGGAAAATAAAAATGAGTGAGAAATGGAAGTGCTTCTTTTGTTTTGGTTTTGTCGTGTTGTGATGAGTTTTTTTACAAGTAATATGAAAATCATGCGAACTTTTGTTTATTTAATGTTTTTTTTTTTTGGTTTTTTAATGTTTCTGTCGGCCGCCCTTATTGGCCTCCAGTTATGTCGCCACGTGTTTTGCTTACAGCGTGCCATTTATAATTGTATCGACTTGCGTTTATATTTAACTTAAACTTAGGGCATCAAAGACTTGATACATTAAATGCAATTAATGTTAAAGTATATTGTACAAATCAAAAAGTTATTGCTCTAGTGAAAAAGCCTTTTTATCGAAATCTTTTCATTTATTTTATATAATATAAGGTGTAGATCTATGCTTTAACACGTATGTAATTAGTGAGAAACGCTTGAGGTTTTTTTGTCAACCGCTTGGTATGTTTCAAGTCATTCAACTAAAAGTCATTCACAAAGCTTTTCTCACAATGCTTCAAGTTCTTTTAAAGCTTATCCAAATAGTAAAAAGTCATATATAAAGTGATGCATTGCGGATGCTCTTATAAATTACGGAGTACTTTATTACTCCATCCGTTCTGAATTTATAGTTCACTTTTTTTTATGTTCTAATTTAATTGTCTACTACTAAAATAGTTAGGGAAGTTTGATCAAATTACTATATTACTCTTAGTTGAATTTAATATTGCAAACATTGAAGTAGACAGAAGCTAGTAAAGTACCAGTAACTATGTGTGAGAGAGAAAGAGGGGAGAGAGAAAACAATGAAGAATGGGAAAAAGTATCAAGAAAAAGAAATCATAGAGGAAGGAACCCTACTCGTATCCCAGGAAAGGAAGGTATCGTCAAGTTCTTTGTCTCTAATATCCCGGATGGGTGTCGACCATGGGATCTTGCCTCCACTCTTGAGCCCTTCGGGTCAATAGCCGGGGTATACATAGCGAGGAAGAGGAACTTTAAAGGAACCAGGTTCGGTTTTGTTAGCTTCAAGGGGGTAAAAGATTGGGAGGAGATGGAAAAGAAAATGTCGATGGTTAGTTTGGGTAAACATAAGCTTGAGGTAAATGTTGCCCGGAATGCTAAGGAGAATGAAAAGATAGGCATAGCTGGAAAGAAGAACCAAGCGATGCCGCCTCCGATTATGTCGGATTCGACTCGGCTTAATGGGAACACCAACACTGGAAGATCTTTCAGTAGCGTGGTTAAAGGAATAAATGACGGAGGTTCGAAAGAGATTAGCGTTCTCATTGATTCAGCCGTAGAAGAGATGACCGAATTTCATGGAACCGCTTTTGTGGCTAGATGCATCGACTTTGAAACCCTATCAAATCTCCATGTTATGTTGGGTGGGCTGGAGGAATTCCATCTCTCCTTACAATACCTAGGGGGGCTTAGTGTTCTACTGATTTGCAAGGATTTAGTAGAAGCTAAGAGTTTTCGTCTTAGGGAAGAGTTGTGGAAAAGGTGGTTTGATAAACTTGATGAATGGAAAGGTCAAAGCCTCCCCTACGAGAGAATCGCGTGGGTGGGCATCTACGGCGTTCCACTTCATCTAACATCGACGTCAACCTTCAACAAGATTGGGGGTCAGTTTGGAAAGGTGGTGTTCCCACCTTTAGGGTCTTCTTCAAATCCTAATCGCTCGGTGGAAGGAATGGGAATTCTAGTGGGAGATGGGAATGAGATAAGAAGTAGTGCTGTTATATCGTGGCGGGACAAGAAATACAAGGTTTGGATATCGGAAAAAATGGTGGATTGGTCCCCGAGTTGTTCAATTTACAGGCAAGAAAAATATTTTGTGTCGTTCCCGTCCATGTCCACTACAGCTATCCCTGTGGCTGTTCCCGTGGCGGTGGATGATGACGTGGAAGAAGGTGAGTTCAGGCGGGAAGGTGAAAAGGATAGAAACAGGGGAGACGGGGGAGATTATTCGTTGCATGGGGATGTGGGGTGTAGAGATACATTGCATGGGGAACAAACAGGTAACGAAAGGTTGGCGGCTGAAATTAATGTTTGTGGGAAATTTAAGTTAGATAAGAAGGTGGGTCCTAGGAGGAGGGTGAATATTCATTCCAAGTCACGTGACCAGGATGGCGGTATTGACAATCTAAGTAAAGTCTATGATTGGAACCAAATTTTTAGTGGGCCGTCTCCTAGGCCCAAGAAAAGGCAAAGAGAATCGAATCCTTTTTCTTTGGACTCTTTACTAGGCTTAAAAAATACCAATCCGGTTCAAGAGGTGGAGGAGGATAATAATGAAAACATGGATATAAACTCGATTGAAACTTCTGAACAGGGGTGTGAGTGGGATCTCAATAACTCACCTCCCAATCATGTCGAGCCCATAGCTCCTACTGATGAGACTGAGATTGTAGAAGAAACGCAAGGAGATAATGATCAAGAGGATGAGATTGAGGAAACCTTACAATTGGGAAAGATGGTGGGGGTGGACCTCACCCTTGCTCGTGAGGCTTTGGAAGCATCGATATTGGCAGAAGGTAATAATCCCGGTTCAAAATGAATTTGTTGTCCATAAATATTAGAGGGATAGGGGGCGATAGGAAATCGAACTGGATCCGTAAAATTATCAGTAAAGATGAAGTCTCGTTTTTGGCAATTCAAGAAACGCAAAGCGGTGGGGTTAGTGAGTCTATGGTTAGAAAGTATTGGGGGAAATCTCTTTTTAATTATGAAGTTGTTGAACCTAATGGGAGGTCCGGTGGTCTGGTTAGCGTGTGGGATCCAGGTTTGTTTAAATGTATGGGGGTAGTTAAAAGGGATAATTTTGTGATTGTGAAAGGTTTTATTAAAGGATGTGATAATATGATCTCTATTGTGAATGTTTATGCTCCGCAAATTAGAAGGGATAAAAGAGAGTTATGGAACGAATTGCACTCCCTCATTAGTAGTAGTAATGGTTGGTGGGTGTTAGCGGGAGATTTCAATACGGTTAGAACTAGTGTGGAAAGAAAGGGGTCGAGATTCAAAAGCGGTTGTGCAAAGGATTTCAATGACTTCATCGAAATGGCGGACCTTCACGAATATGAGATGAAAGGTAGTCGGTTTACTTATTTAAAGGAAGACGAAGGGGGGAAAAAATTGAGCAAAATTGATCGATGTTTGGTTAATAGGGAGTTTTTGGATAATTGGCCTATGGCTTCTTTGAGATCGATTCCGAGACTATACTCTGATCATAACCCCCTGCTTTTAACAGTCCGTGAATGCAATTTCGGGCCCAAGCCGTTTCGGGCCTTTAATTCTTGGCTGGAAATTCCGGATTGTGTGGATGTTATAACCAAGGCCCTTAACGAATTCAGGTTTGTGGGAGCTCCCGACGTTACTCTTCTAATGAAATTTAGGTGGCTGCGGAAAATTTTAAAAGAATTGAGGGATGAGTTGATAAAAAAAGAGAGTGAAGATTTGGATCTTTGTAAGGCAGAGATTGAGGAGTTAGATAAAATGATGGAAGAGGTAGATTTATCGGAGGAAGATTTATGGGTTAGAAATGAGTGCAAAAGAAGAATAGACGATATTGAAGATCGAAAGACCAAAGATATGAAGCAAAGATCCAGGAGTAAATGGGCGGCGGAAGGGGATGGCAACACGCGCTATTTCCACGGATTGGTTAATAATAGAAAAGTCAGTAACACTATTCATGGCCTCACGGTGAATGAGGAATGGGTCTCCAAACCGAAAGAAGTAAAAAAGCATACTTTATATTTTTTCAGGAGCAAGTTCAGTGAAACGTGGAAAGATAGACCAGGTATTGACTGTGGTTTCGAACAAATGCTGGCTGAGGAGTCGGCAAACATCTTAATTTGCAGGTTTTCCAAAGAAGAAATCAAAAGGGCCATTTTTGAATGTGGCGAAGATCGGGCCCCCGGCCCGGATGGCTTCCCGTTCAAGTACATCAGGAGGTTTTGGGATTTTTTTGAAAAAGACTTTATCGACATTTTTGAAGCCTTCTTTGAAGGTAATGGTTTCAGTCGTGGTTGCAACTCTGCGTTCATAACTCTTATCCCTAAAGTAAAGGATCCGGGCAACCTTAATGAATATCGACCCATTACCCTTGTCGGCGTGATTTGTAAAGCTATTTCCAAAGTTCTCGCCAACAGGCTTAAAGGTGTGATCGGGCCTCTTATTTCTCACAACCAGTCCGCTTTCATTAGTGGTAGGTTTATCCTGGATGGGCCTTTGATTCTTAATGAGGTTATATCGTGGGCTAAAAATCAGAAAGAAAAGTTGTTTCTTTTTAAAGTGGACTTCGACAAAGCTTACGACAATGTGAACTGGAACTTCCTATTGTCTATCATGGAGCAGATGGGTTTTCCTGAAAAATGGCGGCACTGGATTTCCTGTATCCTTTCGTCGGCTAGGTCTGCGGTTCTTGTTAATGGGTCTCCCACTTTCGAATTCCATTGCCAAAAAGGAATGAGACAGGGGGATCCGATATCCCCTTTTTTGTTTCTTATTGTCATGGAGGCATTATCATGCATGATGAAAAAGGCTGTTAATGGCGGAGGTTTTAATGGTTTACAGCTTCCAAATGACAGCCCGGTTATTTCTCATCTGTTATTTGCGGATGACTGCACGTTCATTGGAAAATGGTCTCTTTTAAATGTCAAGAAGATTACCCATATCCTTAGATGTTTCCATTTATGTTCAGGCCTTAAAATCAATATGAAGAAGTCCAGTTTATTCGGGATTGGGGTGGATTCCCAGGAAATTAATAGGGTTGCGAGAGCCGTAGCGTGTAACCCAGGTGAGGTCCCCTTTGATTACCTCGGTATTCGGATAGGAAGCAACATGAACAGAATTTCAAATTGGAATTTCTTGTTCGATATTTTTAAAACAAGACTTTCTCGATGGAAAGCCTCTTGTTTATCTATCGGAGGTCGTGTTGTTTTGATTAAAGCGGTCTTAGAAAGCCTTCCCTCTTATTATTTGTCTCTTTTCAAAGCCCCAATTAAAGTCTTGGATGGTCTAGAGAGTATTATAAGGAGTTTTCTAAGGGGAGGTACAAGTGAAGCAAAAAAAAATTCATTGGGTGGCGTGGGAGAAAGTTGCGTCTCCGGTTAGTGTTGGAGGCCTCGGATTGGGCAACCTTTTGGATTCAAATATCGCTCTCTTATCCAAATGGATTTGGAGATATAGGACGGAGCCCGAGTGCCTTTGGCGAAAGGTAGTGACTGCTATTCATGGTTCTAATAGAAGTTGGAACTCGCTTCCAGTTAGGAAATCTGTGGTGGGTGTTTGGTCGAATATTGTGAGAGCTATCTCTAAATTTAATGTTTCTGGAACTTATTTTAACCACCTGTTGAAAGGGGAGGTGGGAGATGGGAAAAACATTAGGTTTTGGGTGGATCCATGGATAAATGGTAAACCTTTAAAGGATATGTTCCCTTTAATGTTCAAACAGGAGAAGAAAAAGAGGTGTTTTGTAAACGAAAGATACAACACGGATGATAGAACTTTTACAGGTTGCTGGGACAAGTTGGGGGGATGGGCGAGTGATAACGAGAAGGATGAGGGGAATAATCTCTCTAGGCTGCTCGATGGTCTCAAGTTGAGAGATCAGGTTGATAGGTGGGTTTGGCAAGGGAAGAATCAAAAGGGTTTCAGTGTCAAAGCGGTTAAAGATTTTCTTAGAAGTGGAAAGGATTTTAGTAATCGTTTTGTGTTCAAATGGTCGAAGTGGGTGCCGTCGAAATGTAACATTTTTCTGTGGAGGCTGGCCTTAAATAGGATTCCCACTATGGACATGCTTAGAGCTCGTAATTGTGCTTTCGTTTCCTTGGAGTGCAGCCTGTGTGGGATGGAGGAAGAAACAGTGGATCATCTTTTTAGTCATTGTGGAGTTGCTATGGAGATTTGGTATAGAGTCGGCAGTTGGTGCAAGATTCCTCCTGTCTTCCTTTTTGCAGCTAAGGACGTTTTTCATCTTCACAAAGTTCCTGGGACGGACAGGAGACGCCGGAAGACCTTACAAGGGATAGTCTTTACCACGGCTTGGTGTATCTGGAAGGCCCGCAATGATAAAAGATTTGAAGACGGCAAAATAGATCCTGATAAGGATTCTTCATAATATTAAATCCCTTAGCTATCTTTGGTATAGAAATAGAAGTAGTCATAGTTCGATAGAGTGGAAGGAGTGGTACTTGTTTAACATTTTGTAAAGGTGTTTTTTCTCATCGTCTGCCCTCCTCTTTTGAGGGTAGTCGGTGTTGTTTCTCGTGAATAATAGTCAACTTTTCAAAAAAAAAAGATATTAGTAGTAATTAACTAGTTAAGAGTAAAACTGTTTTTCTACAAAAAGTAAGAGAGAGAAATCAATAATAATTATGTTTTTCTTAAACTGTGTGTTTTTTTCAAGAGACAATAATTTTGGGACGAAAGGAGCATACATTTATTGTGAGAAAGGACATTGTTTTAAAGGGTTCTAAAACGACGCCGTTTGTTCTTTTGTTCTTTTTACTCTTGGGTTGTGTAACACCCCCAAATCTCGGTACAACGGAAGACTTAATCAAGTTTTCGGGGCGTTACATGGATTGGTACATCACACAAGTATAGCAAACAAGATAGTCATTTATAACTCAAAAACCAATCCCAAATTTAATTATCCAATACAATCATCCCAAAATAGTTAAATGTAAGGCCCAACATAATTTATGAAATAGATAATATTATCAGAGTTTAAATATAATCCTTCAACCATGTCTCCTTGCCAAGCTTCCACAGAACAAGCATTCCAAACATCACTTAAATACCTGAGAAAAACATGCTAAAAGGTCAGCTAACGCTGGTGAGTTCATAGGTTTTAATTCAAATTCAATAGTGGACCTGTAGGAGTTTTTTTGCTATGCGAGACCTAAGATAGATACACAATATCACATTATTCACATACCAATATCACAATCAATAATATCATCAATAACATATCCGACGTCATAGTAGGGCCCTAAGCGACTTTAGCCAGCGCAGTCGTAGCAAGGTCTAGAACAAATGCTACCCTGGACTAGGTCGAGGTAGAAGTCTATACTTAGCTAGGCAAGTGTTATAGCAATTATGATTGCTACCCTAGACTAAAGCAACAGCTACCGCATATCTATCTAAACAGTCAAGCACATAAGCAAATCAAAATAGTTTAAAAGGTCCAAAAGAGTATCATGATTTCTCACCCCGGCTATGAAACTCACCTCAAGCAAGCAACGCACAAATAAACACTAGCAATGAAGATAACAGCTAACACGGCTCAGCAACTACTGACTCGGCACAACCTATTAATATAAACCAATTTTAATATATATTTCCCAAAATCAACGTTATCTACCCCAATGTATTCCTTTTCTTTATCTCCAAAAATGTCTTGTTTCACCGTTTAGTCCTAGCATTTGGTATCGTCGTGTGTGTGTATCGACTCAACATGATAACATGAATGCACTCAAATAACCACAATGTGACTCAATGCAACACAATGAGATGTCTAAGCGATAAGCTCCATAGTCCAATAAGTTTCGGAATAAATAGTTAGATCTTATCGAATTCGTCAACTTGATAAACTCAATTATTTATTCGTGTCGCTTATTATCCCATAAACCGGTCGCATCCTAACGAGTCATAAGGATAATTCACCCATTAATAACGTTATCCTACGTACCTATGGGGCTCTTATTAGATTCGTCAACCTAATAAGTCCGCTATCCACGTGGATCGACGCTATTAATATTAGGTCATTCGTAACCCATGCACAAGACGTAAATAGAATTAAATACTTGAAAATGGTATTAAATGCTCATAAATGGCACATTTCGATAAACGTGCACTCGAAACATTAAATACTCATTAATTAGAAAACCTTTCCGTTTTTAGTCGTTAATTCCCATTTAAAATAGTGAATAACAAGACAAGTCTTGTTATCGAGGGTTTTGGTATAAAAACCATTTATTATTTAGGTTTCATAGTTTTATTAACATTTATATATATATATATATATATATATATATATATATATATATATATATATATATATATATTACGTCAATTTCAATATTAGTTTCAAATCGTTATTCGTTTCGAGTCCACAAACACGAGTCATGACTTCTCGAATTTTAATCAATCTATAGTCCAATATATACTAAAGTCCATGTTACGGCGTTATCGGGGTCAACTATGACTAAAAAGTCAAAGTAACACTGACGTTGCTCAAAGTTGACAATTTATAATATGAGTCCAAGTAAATAATCACAATAGCGCAAATCAATCTTCAATAAACCCATATCAATCTCACCATCCAAACAAACTACCAAATATACCCGTAACCAATGTTATGGCCCTAATGGTCATGACACGGTCCCGATTAAGACCACGTGAACCAAACAAGCTCTAGAAGCTTTTCGGCTCCACGCGTCTCATCCAGATACCAAAAACAACTATCAACAAGATACCACAACAACCCGACCCGGACCCTTGGTCCATATGGGTCACGTACGCCCACCATGAGCCACGTACGAGTCCCTAGTGGCTCATACGCCTCATCAAACTCATCCAAACACTCCCAAATGGCTTCTACAACATCCAAACACAATCAATCAACCTCCAAAAAACATCCAATCATCAAACCCATCAACAAATCTAAACCAAGAACATGAAACAATAATAAAAATGCAAAAACACAATAAAATGATACAACACATAATACCAAATCGCTAGTTACATGTTGTATTAGTTGTAAATTAGTTTTAGACCCATGTTTCACCAAAAACCACTTAGGTCGAGCCTTGTACGAGCCATATGAAGCTCATACGTGGCTTTTCATGGCTCAAACGAGCCTTACCCACGTTCCATTTACCCTTTCTAAACCCGGTCTACAAAGTTACTTGAAAACCCTAGAATCGCGAATAGTTTTTGCAAGATTTGGAGGTGTTAATGAAGGCTTCTATAGGCGTGCCATATATGGATGGAAAGAGAAAAGAGAGATCTATCAAATGGTGGTGGAGGTGAGATACCACTCGCCGGAAAGTGGCTGGAATTTGGCCGACAAGGTGGCGACGGTGGTGGTAATATTTTAGGGTTAGGGTTTTTAGTTGTAGGAGAGAGAGAGTAGAGAGAGAAAGTATATTGTGTGTGTGTTTTAGAGAGAGAAACAAATGGGGAAAATGAAGGGGGATGAGGGTATATATATTTTGAGTTGAGGACTAAAATAAAAATGAGGAGAGGAGGAGGGGGCGCCGGCCACCTCAAACAAGGGGGCCAAACTCGTAAATTTTGTAAAACTATCCCGTTTACCCATTCCCGAGCTCATATATTGTCCTACGAGTGTCCCACGACGTTCCTTCGACTTTCCATCGCTTTTATTTATGTTTTCCACAAGTTTTGACTATTTATTTGTCAAGTTTCGAGTTACGATTTAAAAGTTACGTTATTTCTTATTATAGGATTTTATTGTGCCGAATCACATAGTGCTTAACGAAAAGAGCTAAAACTCACACGACAACTCATACTATAATAAAATAAATCATAAAAACCAATAATCGATATCAAAACAAGTCATGGTCAATCAAAATAGTTCTAAAGGCAAATACTCGGTTTAACTTAGCGTAATGCGGTTACCTAAAATGGGCTCCCTAATTGCCAGTTGTCACAGGCTGGGCTTGAATGACGCCGTTTAATATTTTCAAATAACTATGTATTAAAACGATGTCGTTTTGAAAGTAAGAACAGTGGCACGTGTCTTTGAGTAGGGATACGTGTCTTTATTGAGGTTTAGGTGTTTCTAATCTCACACATACTGAATCTAACACACACACACGAAATTTCATCCACTTTTTACTAAACATATGGGATATGTCGTCCGACGATGATGATCGGTGTTCGATGATGGTGAGGTTAGGTCAGTCGTCTTTTTGTCCGGTTAAAGATGTAAATGGTACTTTGGTCATTGAGGTTGAAATTTTTAAGGTATTGTTTGTTGATTTTATATACTTTGCATGCATATGGGCTACTTTTATAAGTAATGCTTTCGTGATCAAGATTGAAGTTTCATGGTTTGTAATTTTAAAGGTATTATTTGTTGATTTTCTATTCTATGCATGTGTGCTGATTTTATGCTATTTGTGTAGTATGTTATTAGAAGTCCACTGTAATTTGTTTTAGAGGTTGATACGTGGTTATAATTGCTGATTTTATAAGATGATGAGAGAAATTTTTTGGCCTGCGAAAGATGATGATTTTGTATTGTAGATTATGGTTGTAGATGGGATATGTGGGTTGTGAGATGCGTTGTATTCTAGCAAGTAAGGAAGTTATTTAAAATATATAAATAAATAAATAAAAACTTCATTTTCTTACATGTGTTGTGTTTGATCTTTGGCAATAGATTTAGTTATTGTATGGTGCAGTTATAATTTCTTATTTTGTCAAAAACTGACACAGATTTGTTGCAGATGCCTGTGTGTTTTTAGTCATCATATAGGTTATGGTGTAACTATAAAATATATGCAATGCGTTTTTTGGTCTAGATAATGCAGATTTGTGCAGTTAATGAAATTTGGATATGTTGGGAATTATGTGAAGTAGGATTTCTGCTGTCATTACTGCCGAAGGTTTCTGCTGAAGTAGAAGCAGATTCTGCTGAAGGAGTGATTCTACTGAAGAGTTCAAGCATTGTCGTGTTACTGCTGAAGGGTGAAAGCTGACTAGGATCAGCATGCGCCTTATGAATTAAATGCTAACTCATTATTATCATTGTACTGCCCAAGGTTAGCATGGGTATTATTAGACTACTCTATATTTGTTTAATGTTTTAGTCATTAAATGCATGCAAGCATGTTTAGTCGATTGAGTAGTAAGAGATTAGGGTTCCTTGTTTATAAAAGGAACCAAATAGTTTGTAATAGACAACTCATCTGAAACATAGAGTTTCAGTTAATAAAAAGATCCATAGAGGATCTAAGTGTTCTTAGTTATAACAACTTGTATTTACTTTCCGCAATAGAATACGAGTTGTAGAGACTGTCTATTAGTTTGCTTATGATTACATAGGCAACACTAACGATCCACGAGTGCTAAAGATCTGTCAAGGTCTGAGAGTTTTCAACAAGTGGTATCAGAGCCTCAGGAGAGTCTCTACGATACTGAGAACCGTATTTACCTCACCCCCATACAACCAAAAACATATTCACCATGCCTGGAACTGATGATGAATCAGAAGTCACCACCAACAACGACATCAAAACCACCACCTCTATGCAGCAACTGAGTCTCTCCAACAGTAATGGTAAGTTTCCTTACCTAAAGAAAGAAGAGTATGATCTGTGGACCATGAAGATGCAGAACTGGATCTCCAATATTGATTGGAATCTGTGAGAGATTGTGAAGAATGGCAACAGTCTAAAGAAGACCATCCCAGATCTAGATGGTAAGTTTACTATTGCTCCTCCCAAAACTGCTGAAGAGATTCTAGCAGTACAAAGAGAGCACAAAGTTAGAACCATCCTTCTTCAATCTGTTCCTGAAGATCACTTGGGTGATTTTCACCACATGGTTGATGCAAAGGACATCTGGATGGCTCTGAAAGCAAGGTTTGGTGGGAATGAAGAGTCCAGGAGAATGAGGAAGTCCATGCTGAGACAACACTTCCAAGAGTTCAATATCTCTGAAGAAGAAGGTATCCACAAGGGATACGACAGGTTTCACAAGATTCTGAGTCAGCTGAATCAGCTGAATGCAAAGCCTGACAATGATGATTGCAATTCTAAGTTCCTTCGATCTTTGCCTCCATCATGGTTACATGTGAGTATAGCACTTAAAGCTAAAGGTGGGCTGGACATGCTCACCTTTGATGAGCTATACAACAAACTCAGGTCTCTTGAACCTGATGTCAGATCTCCATTCCGTGCATCCTCTTCTGGTCATACAGCCTTTGTTGGGACATCCCACTCGAATATGATGATGCATGCTTCAATTCCATCTTACTTACCATCATCATCTTATCGTCCCACTCCATCACATCCTCAAGCCAAATCTGGAAGTATTTTGGAGGATGTTCTTCACTCATTTGTTGCTGATTATGATACTCAGCAGCATCTGGTATATGAAGATTTTGACCAAGTGGACCCACTTGAGATGGAGGAGATGAAGCTGAAATGGCAGGTGGCCATGCTTTCAGTAGATATCAAGAGGTTTGAAGAGAAGGCAGGAAGGAAGTTTGGGTTCAAGGGAAAGGATCCAGCTTGTTTTGACAGGAGAAAGGTCAAATGTTTCTCTTGCCACCAGATGGGTCATTTCTCAAGGGAATGCAAAGATAGGAAGAGTGGAGAGAGTACTAGCTACAATTCCTATCAGCAGATTCAGAAAGGAACTAGCACTTCAGCAGCTCTAGTCACCATGGATGAACAGGTCAACTGGGCTGCACATGAACCTGTGAATGAGGAAGCTGCTGATACAGAGAAGCTTGGATTACTGGCTAGATGCACTTCAGAAGATAGGCATGATCAATTTGCCTTCATGGGACTTTCTTAGGTACACAACTGTATTTTTGGTTGTAGTGAAAGATACAATGAACTGAAAGAAGCTTATGATACTATGAAACCTAAATACAATGAATGTTATGTTGATAATGAAGCTTATAAACTCTCGTTAAAAACATTAGAAAGACAAAAGGTTTGGTTTCAGAAGAATCAGATAGCTTATGAAGAAAAGATTAAGGTGCTACAATTTGATCTAGATGTTGCTAATATTAACTTAAAACGCACTGAAAAAGAAAAAGCTGATACTATTACTGAGAATCTAGAGCTTAAAGAGAAACTTGCAGAGGAAATAGCTAGACATAAAGAATGGTTGATCTCTGGTGACAATCTAGCTAGAGAACTCTATAATAGTCAGTCTGTGAACTCAGGAATAGGTTTAGGCTTTCAGAAGTATGTAGGATTGGAAGCTAGGCAAGATGGGCGTAAATCTACACCTGCAGGCTTAGAACACTTTAGAAAGGAAGGTGATTTACATGCTGTCCCTGGACCTATTAGAGGTGAATTCATGCCCACTGACCTGTCCATTACTACTGACTTTGATGGATCACACCATCTGTATGGCAAAAAGTCAAAAGACTTGCCAGACAATGATGCTTCATCTTATGACTTTGTCTCTTTCTCTGACAGTGACAATTCATCGGATTAAGGATCTACTTACAACTGTGATTCAAGTGATAAGTCAGACCTTGTCAAGCCCTCACCTGAGACTACACCCAAGCCTGCACCCAAGACTATCTACAAGCCTTCTAGGATAGCTGCTGAGGAATCTACTTCCAAGCCTGTTTCCCCTGAAGACTTGTCTTTTAAATCTTTGAATAATATGTTTGTTAAAAACAATTCCTTTAATGTTTCTGGTTTAAGTTCTTCTACATGTAATCGAACATCTTCTTTGTTGAATACATCCTCCAAAAGGAAGACTTGTTTTGTTTGTGGAAGTAAACTTCATTTAATTAATGATTGTGATTTTTATGAGCAAAGATTGGGTGCATGTGCTCTTCAGCAGAAACCAAGACCAGTGTGGACCAATGTTAACAATATTCCACCTTATATCCCACAAGCTAGAACTGACTCTCCTTGGAGGAGATCAGCTGATAGACCTTATGTGCAACCTATTAGCCCATACTTTAAACATGGTTATTGGCCTGCATACGTTGAATCTATGAAAAATGGGAAAGGATGTTGGGGCACTGCTGTCAAGTCCTCAGCAGGTTGTTCTTGGAATAATAAGAGACCTAATTATCAATGGAAACCCAAGAACAATGGTGGATCTTACTCTTTTGCTAAACCTAAATCTAATGATCCACAAGGCAGGTTCAAGTCAGAAATGACTTGAGCCTCCTCGGTTGATAACACTCAGATTGTGCATGTTTTTAGTAGCATTGTGTGTACTTTTATATCTGTTATTTGGTTATATTTGTGTGATTTTAGTACTTCATCGTATCTAGAGATGTTTGTCTAGTATTTATAACCAAGTGCAGGGAAATGGAGAAAAATGTGGAAATATGCAGTTAATCGTAGATTCCCGTCTCAGCAAAGCTAAATCCCTAGTACCTTTGAAGACCTTAGTGATTGAAGAACCAAGTTCTACAAATCAGAGTGAAGAGAGAAAGATCAAGTTTCATATCTTAGAAGATCCAACCGGATCCGGTTACACCTTCAGCCGGATCGGTTGGCATTTGGTCGGAATAAATGTTTTTGCCATAACCGACCGATCGGTCGCAACCCGCAACCGGATCGGTCGGTGTGTTATTATTGAAGACCAACCGGATCGGCTAGTTGTATGACCGATCCGGTTGGAGAAGCTGCAGTTGTCAAATCTTCATCACTAAGCTTCCCCTTTGCATCCAAACGATTCTAGGTCCTTCTCTTGGTGTATTCTAGTCCCTTCCTTACTCCTTGGAGGCCAAGTCAAGCATTTAACACCCTAGGCCTTGGAATTAGTATAAATAGAGGCTAATTGTGAGCATATTAGACACACTTCAATTACAAAGCTCTCTACTCATCAAACCAAGCCTTAACCTCCTGAAATTCGTCCTTAGAAATCCAGAGAAGTTTGGAGTTCCAGAAGTTCCACCTTTGGAAGCCAAAACACTAAGAAGTCCACCACGATCCTTTGGGAATCATTACTTCATCATTTGTAATCTTATTCCAAGCATTGTAAGACTTTCAATCATGTTTTCTAATGATCAAAGTTATGAGTTTATGTTCATGTTTGCTATGAGTGGCTAGTTTCTTTATACACTTGCTTAAATGATGTTGATTATTATATGATTAGTTAGTGATTGTATTAACATGTTTTAATTCAATTTCAAGTTGATTCTAAGATCCAATTGTGCTAAAGTTTCATAGTGACATTTGTTAATCAAGATTGGCTAATTGGTAACTATCGTTGGGGTCGAAAGAACTTCGTATTATTCAACTAGTCATAATCATTTTGTCTATGGATGATTGTTTTTACCCATTATTCTTGATTATACAAAGGAACTAAGGTGTGGTTGTAATAGAAACGCTTTTTGATTATCAAATTGGATTGGTTGGAAACATCTAAATGGTCGTAAGATTAGTTGTTGAAAATTAATTGTAGCCTTTTGTCTATGATCGGGTACCTTTTGTATTGACCATTTCTTAAGCAATTTGATGAACAAGTGGATGTTTTTGTGTTTAAGTTTATGTATGTAGACTTATGAAACTTGAATTGATCTTGAATTGATTGGTTAAACTTAACGCTTGTTTTTATGAACTAAAATCTTGACGAAGGTTTAACTTGTAAGAACAATAGATTAGTTTTCAACTAATTATCACAACCAACATGTTAAGTAGTTAATACAATCACATTAATCTATGATATGATACTAGTTTAAGCAAGTGTAGTTTTTAATCATCTGAATTTCATTATATCTATTTGCTTTGTTATATGTTTTTGATATACTCCGTTAATTCAAACTTGTGCACTGATTCACTCAAATCCCTGCGAACGATCCCGACTTACCTTCATAATCTTGCTATAACGGACGAGTATACTTGCTCGTATGTGTTATTGGTAAAATTGGTAATTCACCTTTTATAAATTTAAAACTTGCACCTACCGGGCACATCAAGTTTTTGGCGCCGCTGCCGGGGATTTGATTGTGTTTCAACAAGTTCTTGAATTTCCTTCAGCCGATTTTTTTTTTTTTTTTAATTTTTTTCACAGAAACCTTAACCGGATCCGGTTGCCCCTCAATCGAATCGGTTACGAGTTTACCCATCATTCAACAGGTCTGACCGATCGGTCGCATCCCGCAACCGATCCGGTTACCTTCCTCTGTTCCATATAAACCGTTTTCGTTGTTTGTCCGTGTGTTTAGATATTGCCTGGATTCTCTAGGACATTGTATGAACACTCGAGCAACGGGAATAGAACCAATTACACCTCTTACCAACCCCGAACGTTTGATTCGAAAAAGAAGGAGAACACGTTTCATACCCTTGGAAAATCGTGTACCAAGAGTACCAAACCCACCATTTGATAACCTCATTGAAGCCAAAGTTGTTTACAACCCTTTCACCAATTTACCTTTTCCCATGGCGGACGATCAACCTATGTGGGGAACAAACCGAACCGTAGCACCAACACCCGAAAGTGCTATTGTTGCTATTAACCTTGGTGACAACTTCACCGTGAAGGGACATCACCTTTCTATGATCAAAGACCGACAATTCGATGGCCGTGCGCGGGCCGATCCGCATAAGCACATTGCCGAATTCATCGAAATTTGCGGAATGTTTCGTTATGGCGACACCGATGTCAATGCCATTAAACTCAAACTTTTTCCATCATCACTCGCCGGAGATGCTAAAGTATGGTACAATGAATTAACCCCAGGAATCATCAATACTTGGGAGGAGATGAGGCAAGCTTTTGTAAGCCGATTCTTTCCACCTGCCATGTTTGATCGATTAATGGGGGAAATTCATGCTTTCAACCAAAACCCAAACGAATCACTTGTCGAAGCTTGGCTTCGAATGAAAGATTTGCTTCGTAGTTGTCATGGACATGGATTATCAAAAGGAACCATTATCCAAATCTTTTACCATGGACTGGATGAAATCTCTCAAGGCATCCTTGATGCTGGAGGAATTTTTCTCTATAAAACTCCTAATGATGCACATCAATTGCTCGAAGATCGAGTACTTCTCAAACTTGATTGGTCCAAAGATTCCAAAACCAAACCTCTCCGAAAAACCGTTGCTTTTGTCGAAAACACCGATACCTCAAAACTCATGGAGAAGATGGAAGCGTTAACCTCACAAATCAACTCGCAATACAAGGATATCAAAGATGAGATGAAAGACATGCGAGACGGATGCAACAATTGTGGAGGAAATCACCCATCGTCCGAGTGCGACGATAAACCTATGGGTGGACCAAAAGAAGGAGAAGCAAATTACGTTCAAGGAGGATACCGTGGAGGAGGATATCGTAGTAACTATTACGGTCGAAATTCTGGAAATTGGCAAGATCGCCGACCAAGGGATGACAACCGTGAATCTCAACCACGAACTGACGATCCACCACACCAAACTTCCGACAAAAAGACAGAAGAAACTGAATTCGAAAAAACCATGAGAGAATTCGTGGCTGGTCAAAAATCCGCGAATGATTTTATCAAAAATCAATTTTTCAATCTTAAAGCCAAAGTTGAGCAAGGACAGAAAAATCATCAAGCATCTATCCAAGATCTTGAAAACAAGCTTGGCAGACTTTCTGACCAACATTCCTCTAGACCATCTGGTTCATTGCCAAGTAACACTCAATCCAATCCAAAACCATCAAATGATAAGACGTACCGTCCACCCCAAACACGAAATGAGCATATCAATGCTGTTTTCACAAGAAGTGGTCTCTCGTACGATCCACCACCTAATCCTAATACTCCTATCACCGTTGATAGTGAGGATGAAAACGAAGAACCAAACACAACTCAAACCACCAAAAAGAAAGACATTCCACCAGTCAAGGCGTATACACCGAAAATTCCTTATCCTCAACGCCTAAAGAAAGAGAAGATGGAAGAGCGTTATAAGAAGTTTATCGAAATAATCAAAGAGGTTAGACTCAATGTTCCTCTCGTTGATGTTATAGCCGGAATGCCCAATTACGGGAAATTTTTGAAAGAACTTCTTAATAACAAAAGCAAGCTTGAGCAAATATCAGCAACTTTTCTTAACGAAGAATGCTCAGCCATAGTTCAAAACAAAATTCCACCAAAGCTCGGAGATCCTGGGAGCTTTCTGATTCCATGTACTTTCGGGAATAACGTTAAATGTGATGCTTTAGCCGATCTTGGCGCAAGTATCAATTTGATGCCTTATTCACTCTATTCCAAGTTGTGCAACAACAGCCTGAAACCAACAAAAATGAGCATTCGATTGGCAAATCATTCCTATCAGTATCCTGTGGGAATTGCTGAGAATATGCTTGTTCAAGTCGGTAAATTCATATTTCCCTGATGTGTCCGGTTGGTGCAAGTTTTAAATTTATAAAAGGTGAATTACCAATTTTACCAATAACACATACGAGCAAGTATACTCGTCCGTTGTAGCAAGATTATGAAGGTAAGTCGGGATCGTTCGCAGGGATTTGAGTGAATCAGAGCACAAGTTTGAATTAACGGAGTCGATCAAAAACATATAACAAAGCAAATAGATATAATGAAATTCAGATGATTAAAAACTACACTTGCTCAAACTAGTATCATATCATAGATTAATGTGATTGTATTAACTACTTAACATGTTGGTTGTTATAATTAGTTGAAAACTAATCTATTGTTCTTACAAGTTAAACCTTCGTCAAGATTTTAGTTCATAAAAACAAGCTTTAAGTTTAACCAATCAATTCAAGATCAATTCAAGTTTCATAAGTCTACTTTCATAAACCTAAACACAAAAACATCCACTTGTTCATCAAATTGCTTAAGAAATGGTCAATACAAAAGGTACCCGATCATAGACAAAAGGCTACAATTAATTTTCAACAACTAATCTTACGACCATTTAGATGTTTCCAACCAATCCAATTTGATAATCAAAAAGCGTTTCTATTACAACCACACCTTAGTTCCTTTGTATAATCAAGAATAATGGGTAAAAACAATCATCCATAGACAAAATGATTATGACTAGTTGAATAATACGAAGTTCTTTCGACCCCAACGATAGTTACCAATTAGCCAAACTTGATTAACAAATGTCACTATGAAACTTTAGCACAATTGGATCTTAGAATCAACTTGAAATTGAATTAAAACATGTTAATACAATCACTAACTAATCATATAATAATCAACATCATTTAAGCAAGTGTATAAAGAAACTAGCCACTCATAGCAAACATGAACATAAACTCATAACTTTGATCATTAGAAAACATGATTAAAAGTCTTACAATGCTTGGAATAAGATTAAAAATGATGAAGTAATGATTCCCAAAGGATCGTGGTGGACTTCTTAGTGTTTCGGCTTCCAACGGTGGAACTTCTGGAACTCCAAACTTCTCTGGATTTCTAAGGACGAATTTCAGGAGGTTAAGGCTTGGTTTGATGAGTAGAGAGCTTTGTAATTGAAGTGTGTCTAATATGCTCACATTTAGCCTCTATTTATACTAATTCCAAGGCCTAGGGTGTTAAATGCTTGACTTGGCCTCCAAGGAGTAAGGAAGGGACTAGAATACACCAAGAGAAGGACCTAGAATCGTTTGGATGCAAAGGGGAAGCTTAGTGATGAAGATTTGACAACTGCAGCTTCTCCAACCGGATCGGTCATACGACCAACCGATCCGGTTAGTCTTCAATAATAACACATCGACCGATCCGGTTGCGGGTTGCGACCGATCGGTCGATCATGGCAAAAACATGTATTCCGACTAAATGCCAACCGATCCGGCTGAAGGTGTAACCGGATCCGGTTGGATCTTCTGAGATATAAAACTTGATCTTCAATCTTCACTCTGACTTGTAGAACTTGGTTCTTCAATCACTAAGGTCTTCAAAGGTACTTGGGATTTAGCTTTACTGAGACGGGAATCTTCGATTAACTGCATATTTCCACATTTTCCTCCATTTCCCTGCACTTGGTTATAAATACTAGACAAACATCTCTAGATACGATTAAGTGCTAAAATCACACAAATATAACCAAATAACAGATATAAAAATACACACAATGCTACTAAAAACATGCACAATCTGAGTGTTATCAAATTCCCCCACACTTAAACTTTGCTTGCCCTCAAGCAAATCTAGGACAAACATCCACTGGGACAGAATCGTGATTATGAAAAATGTGATGCAAATCAACCAAGTATAACTACGAGAGAAGATTCATCAATTATGCTTATAAAGGTGAAACATCAAGATGTTTGACAATATCCAACGATTTTCTTGCATGATAAACATTTCAAAACACCTCACGAAAAAAAAAATAATGGAATATAATTCACTCAATCACTCATTTTTAGTGGAGTAACAAGATAAATCACACTCATTGCTCAGTTATGATTAGATTATTACCATAAGCTTGTACAAGAAACAAAACTCTACCGACGTGGCGTGAGCACCAAGCAAAAACATCTAAAGAGGTCTTTTATTCGGGTTATAATGATAGGCTAAGGGTTAACGGTATGGATAAGGCATGGGAATGTTTAATGAAATTGGTGTTAAAATAAAAATGAAATCAAGTCTAATACCCATGTTGCTAGCTACCAAATATTCCACGAACCAAATAAACGATTATAGCTTTGCTTTCTTTCTTTTTCACTTTCCACAGCTTTTTGCTTTGCCATGACAATTGTTCTACGACCATAGCACATTGGCTATTATTTCCATACTTTCAACACTTTTTTTTTTTTTTTTTTTTTTTTTTTTTTTTTTTTTTTTTTTTTTTTGAACATAACATAATAACGCATGGCTCAAGGTTTAAAGTGTAAAATCTTTTTGTATTTTCTGGGTGAAGCAAAAATGAAAGGGATGGCTCAAAGGGTGTAACTAGGGGTATCTAGTGCTAAAAATGAGCACTACAAATGGGTCCAAGTGGGTGGTTAACTAACCGATGAGGCTAGCTAATATATCATTAGATGTAAAAATGGAAGGCCATTTGGGTTAAATCCTAAGTTGCCTCTTTATCACACGAATTCACTTATATCGCACGAATGCAATCTCACTGCGGTCTAGTAATGATTTACAAGCACAAGTTCTAGAATAAATAAAATCACCGGCACACTCATAGCAAAAGATCTAAGCATAAAAGGTGTATGCTAATAAGAAATAGGCTTAAATCCTCACATTTTAGTGGAAAGGGTATAATATGTGCTAGCAAATGTTTATCGATCCAAGAATGGATTGCAATAGTAATCGGAACACATCTCGAAGTTTTAAATATTACCAGTTTTTACCAGTGGAATGATCCAGTTATTCTAATAGATAATCCTAAAAGTGTGAAAACAACTAGATCACAAGGGCAAACAAAATTTTTAAAATTTAAGCATGAAAACTCTAATTTTTACTATTCACCCCCCCACACTTAAGTTAGACATTGTCCTCAATGATAAACGAACTTCAAAGTATAGAAATAGGGAAAATAGAGATGAAACCAGATATGTCAACGAGTTTATCAGCTTTAAAATTCTTTCTTCATTCCTTGCGTCCACTAGAGAAATCAATACCTGCACACAATCTTATAAACAAACAAAAGGTTTTATTAAAAGGGTGGCACTCCCCCACACTTAAGTTCAACCAAAGGTTAAGACTTTGGGGAGTGACCACAGAAAATCAAATCTGAAACACACGGGTTGCCTCCCGAGAAGCGCTTGTTTTATTACCGAGTCATCAGCCTGACTCGAATCTTCCCCGGATTTATTCAGCTGCAAGGGCAGCTTTGAACATTTTATAGAGTTCGGGGATGTACATGAATTCTTGACCAGTATCTTCAATATCGTTCTAGACGAATTCAGCAGTTGGTTTCCATGGGACAGTTTGTGGAATTCTTCCAGGAAATGGTGCTACAAAAGTTATAGTTTCGAATTCATTCTCATGGTGTCTCCAGGACACTGCCGCAACTGAAACTTCATTCGTTTGCTCCTTATCGTAGTATAACTTGATTCGGTGTCCATTAACAATGAAACTTCCACCTTGTTTGTCATAGAGTTCGACATACCCAGATGGATATCCATGTTTAACGACGTATGGTCCAAACCATTTTGGTTGTAACTTAGGAGCTTTGAATTTGAATTTCATGTTAAAAAGCAGAACTTTATCTCCAGCTTTGAATTCTTTTCGAATTCGTAGCTTTTTATCATGATAGGCTTTTGTTCTGGCTTTATACAGTTTGGAGTTTTCATAAGCTTGGAGTCTTAATTCATCGAGTTCGTGCAACTGCAGAAATCTGTTCTCTCCAGCTATTTTCAGATCGGTGTTACATTGTCTGAGCGCCCAATAAGCACGATGTTCAACTTCGAACGGCAAATGACAAGTCTTCCCATACAGGAGTCTGTACGGAGTTGTACCAATTGGTGTTTTATAAGCCGTACGAAATGCCCACAGAGCATCATCAAGTTTCCTTGCCCATAAAGACGGATTGTCTTTTACGGTTTTTTCCAGTATTCTTTTGAGAGCTCTGTTGGTATTTTCAACTTGACCACTAGTTTGTGGATGATAAGCAGTTGCAAATCGATGATGAACTCCATATCTTTTCATGGTTTTTTCCATTTGTTGATTGCAGAAATGAGTTCCACGATCGCTTATGAGTGCTTTGGGAATTCCATAACGAGCGAAAAGCTTTTTGAGAAAATTAACGACGACACGAGCATCGTTTGTTGGTAAAGCTTCAGCTTCTGCCCATTTGGACACGTAATCTATAGCAACGAGAATGTATTCGAATTTGTGGGATTTAGGGAAAGGTCCCATGAAATCTATTCCCCAAATATCGAATATTTCACACACTTGAATGCTTGTTAACGGCATTTCATCCCTTCGAGAGAGATTGGTGGTTCTTTGACAAGCGTCACAGTTTTGAACAAGTGTATGTGCTTCTTTGAATATTCTTGGCCAATAGAATCCAGCATCAAAAACTTTCTTAGCTGTGGTGGAAGGACCATAATGTCCTCCAGTTGGGCCATGGTGACATTCGTCAAGAATTTTACGAGTTTCGGAACCAAAAATACATCTTCGGATCATCCCATCGGGACACATTTTGAAAAGATATGGCTCTTCCCAAAAATAGTATTTAAGTTCTGAAAAGAATTTGCTTCTTTGAGCATGAGTTAGTCCTTTTCTGAGAATTCCTCCGGCGAGGTAGTTTGCAAAGTCAGCAAACCAAGGATCGTTATTTCCGTCGATGGTCATGAGAGTTTCATCGGGAAAATAATCATCGATTTCTTCTTCTTTTAACTCCTCAAGATTAGGATTTTCGAGACGAGATAAGTGATCAGCAGCAAGATTCTCTGCTCCTTTCTTGTCTTTGATTTCGATGTCAAATTCTTGGAGTAACAAAATCCATCGAATAAGGCGTGGTTTAGCGTCTTGTTTGTTGAATAGATATTTGAGTGCTGAATGATCGGTAAAAACGACTGTTTTTGAGAGCACAAGATATGATCGGAATTTGTCAAAGGCAAAAACGACAGCTAGTAATTCCTTTTCGGTGACGGTATAATTTTGCTGGGCACTATTCAGTGTCTTGCTTGCAAAATATATAGGCCGAAAGTGTTTCCCTTCGCGTTGTCCTAAGACAGCTCCAACAGCAAAATCGCTTGCGTCGCACATAAGTTCGAAAGGTAGTGACCAATTAGGTGAAACCATGATCGGAGCACTAGTAAGTTGAGATTTCAGTGATTCGAAAGCTTTTATGCAATCAGCATCGAAATCAAAGATAGATTCTTTCTCAAGAAGTTTTGTCATCGGACGAGATATTTTGGAAAAATCTTTGATGAATCTGCGGTAGAAACCAGCATGTCCTAAAAAACTTCTAACGGCTTTGACGTTGGTTGGTGGTGGAAGTTTTGAGATGACATCGACCTTTGCTTTGTCGACTTCCATTCCGGCACTAGAGATTTTGTGGCCAAGCACAATTCCTTCGGTTACCATAAAGTGGCATTTCTCCCAGTTGAGAACAAGATGTGCAGCTTCGCATCTTTCAAGCATTTTATCGAGATTAGAAAGGCAAGCTTCGAATGACTCTCCAAAGACTGAAAAATCATCCATGAAAACTTCCATGGAGGTTTCAAGCATGTCTTGGAAGATGGCGATCATACACCTTTGAAAAGTTGCGGGTGCATTACAAAGACCAAAAGGCATACGCCGATATGCGTAGGTTCCAAAAGGACAAGTAAAGGTGGTCTTTTCTTGATCGTTAGGATCGATGGGAATTTGAAAATATCCTGAAAATCCGTCGAGGAAACAAAAGAATTTATTTCCCGCCAGTCTTTCAAGCATTTGATCCATGAATGGGAGTGGAAAATGATCCTTTCTGGTGGCTTTGTTTAACTTACGATAGTCAATACAAACACGCCAACCGGTGACAGTTCTAGTTGGAACTAGCTCATTTCTCTCATTAGTTACAACCGTCATTCCTCCTTTCTTTGGAACACAGTGAACAGGGCTTACCCAAGGACTATCCTCAATTGGGTAAATGATTCCAGCATCAAGAAGTTTAATGATTTCCTTTTTAACAACTTCTTTCATGTTGGGATTGAGTCTACGTTGACGTTCTACCACAGGTTTAATCCCTTCTTCGAAATTGATTTTGTGTTTGCAAAAATTAGGACTAATTCCTGGGATATCAGATGTTTTCCAAGCAAAAGCTTGTTTGTGATTTTTGAGTACGGAAACTAAACTTTCTTTCTCATCATCCTCGAGTAATGAAGATATGACTACTGGAAGAAGTGAGTTCTCCTCCAGATAAGCATATTCAAGATGATTTGGAAGAGGTTTGAGTTCGAGATCTGTGGGTGGTTCTTCGATAGAGGATTTTATTCGCATTTTTTCATTGAAAGTGATTTCCTCAAAATTTTCTTCCTCTTCCTCTATTTCTTCTTCTTCTGAGTTATCTTCTTCAAATTCTACTTTCATGAAATCATCAAATTCTTTGTCAGAATCTGTTTCATTGATTTTTTCAGAAGTAGTCATGAATGGATCGGATTCGTTAAGTAATGCATCTAATTCCTCATCAGTGACTTCATCAATAACATCGACGTTAAAACAAGTGTCATCACTGGAATGTGGGTAGCGCATTGCTTTATCGATAAGAAAAGTGATTCGATCTTCCCCAACTCCAAGGTTGAGTTCTTTTCCTTTAACTTTGATGATTGCGTCGGCGGTGTTTAGGAAAGGTCTTCCTAAAATGAGTGGGACTTTACTATCTTCTTCCATTTCCAAGATTACAAAATCCACGGGAAAAATGAATTTACCGACTTGAACAAGCATATTCTCAGCAATTCCCACAGGATATTGATAGGAATGATTTGCCAATCGAATGCTCATTTTTGTTGGTGTCAGGCTATTGTTGCACAACTTGGAATAGAGTGAATAAGGCATCAAATTGATACTTGCGCCAAGATCGGCTAAAGCATCACATTTAATGTTATTCCCGAAAGTACATGGAATAAGAAAGCTCCCAGGATCTCCGAGCTTTGGTGGAATTTTGTTTTGAACTATGGCTGAGCATTCTTCGTTAAGAAAAGTTGCTGATATTTGCTCAAGCTTGCTTTTGTTATTAAGAAGTTCTTTTAAAAATTTCCCGTAATTGGGCATTCCGGCTATAACATCAACGAGAGGAACATTGAGTCTAACCTCTTTGATTATTTCGATAAACTTCTTATAACGCTCTTCCATCTTTTCTTTCTTTAGGCGTTGAGGATAAGGAATTTTCGGTGTATACGCCTTGACTGGTGGAATGTCTTTCTTTTTGGTGGTTTGAGTTGTGTTTGGTTCTTCGTTTTCATCCTCACTATCAACGGTGATAGGAGTATTAGGATTAGGTGGTGGATCGTACGAGAGACCACTTCTTGTGAAAACAGCATTGATATGCTCATTTCGTGTTTGGGGTGGACGGTACGTCTTATCATTTGATGGTTTTGGATTGGATTGAGTGTTACTTGGCAATGAACCAGATGGTCTAGAGGAATGTTGGTCAGAAAGTCTGCCAAGCTTGTTTTCAAGATCTTGGATAGATGCTTGATGATTTTTCTGTCCTTGCTCAACTTTGGCTTTAAGATTGAAAAATTGATTTTTGATAAAATCATTCGCGGATTTTTGACCAGCCACGAATTCTCTCATGGTTTTTTCGAATTCAGTTTCTTCTGTCTTTTTGTCGGAAGTTTGGTGTGGTGGATCGTCAGTTCGTGGTTGAGAATCACGGTTGTCATCCCTTGGTCGGCGATCTTGCCAATTTCCAGAATTTCGACCGTAATAGTTACTACGATATCCTCCTCCACGGTATCCTCCTTGAACGTAATTTGCTTCTCCTTCTTTTGGTCCACCCATAGGTTTATCGTCGCACTCGGACGATGGGTGATTTCCTCCACAATTGTTGCATCCGTCTCGCATTTCTTTCATTTCATCTTTAATATCCTTGTATTGCGAGTTGATTTGTGAGGTTAACGCTTCCATCTTCTCCATGAGTTTTGAGGTATCGGTGTTTTCGACAAAAGCAACGGTTTTTCGGAGAGGTTTGGTTTTGGAATCTTTGGACCAATCAAGTTTGAGAAGTACTCGATCTTCGAGCAATTGATGTGCATCGTTGGGAGTTTTATAGAGAAAAATTCCTCCAGCATCAAGGATGCCTTGAGAGATTTCATCTAGTCCATGGTAAAAGATTTGGATAATGGTTCCTTTTGATAATCCATGTCCATGACAACTACGAAGCAAATCTTTCATTCGAAGCCAAGCTTCGACAAGTGATTCGTTTGGGTTTTGGTTGAAAGCACGAATTTCTCCCATCAATCGATCAAACATGGCTGGTGGAAAGAATCGGCTCACAAAAGCTTGCCTCATCTCCTCCCAAGTATTGATGATTCCCGGGGTTAATTCATTGTACCATACTTTAGCATCTCCGGCGAGTGATGATGGAAAAAGTTTGAGTTTAATGGCATTGACATCGGTGTCGCCATAACGAAACATGCCGCAAATTTCGATGAATTCGGCAATGTGCTTATGCGGATCGGCCCGCGCACGGCCATCGAATTGTCGGTCTTTGATCATAGAAAGGTGATGTCCCTTCACGGTGAAGTTGTCACCAAGGTTAATAGCAACAATAGCACTTTCGGGTGTTGGTGCTACGGTTCGGTTGGTTCCCCACATAGGTTGATCGTCCGCCATGGGAAAAGGTAAATTGGTGAAAGGGTTGTAAACAACTTTGGCTTCAATGAGGTTATCAAATGGTGGGTTTGGTACTCTTGGTATACGGTTTTCCAATGGTATGAAACGTGTTCTCCTTCTTCTTCGAATCAAACGTTCTGGGTTGGTAAGAGGTGTAATTGGTTCTATTCCCGCTGCTCGAGTGTTCATACAATGTCCTAGAGAATCCAGGAAATATCTAAACACACGGACAAACAATGAAAACAGATTATATGGAACAGAGGAAGGTAACCGGATCGGTTGCGGGATGCGACCGATCGGTCAGACCTGATGAATGATGGGTAAACTCGTAACCGATTCGGTTGAGGGGCAACCGGATCCGGTTAAGGTTTCTGTGAAGAAAAATTTTTTTTTTTTTTTTTTTTTAGGAATCGGCTGAGGGAAATTCAAAAATTTGTTGAAACACAATCAAATCCCCGGCAGCGGCGCCAAAAACTTGATGTGCCCGGTTGGTGCAAGTTTTAAATTTATAAAAGGTGAATTACCAATTTTACCAATAACACATACGAGCAAGTATACTCGTCCGTTATAGCAAGATTATGAAGGTAAGTCGGGATCGTTCGCAGGGATTTGAGTGAATCAGAGCACAAGTTTGAATTAACGGAGTCGATCAAAAACATATAACAAAGCAAATAGATATAATGAAATTCAGATGATTAAAAACTACACTTGCTCAAACTAGTATCATATCATAGATTAATGTGATTGTATTAACTACTTAACATGTTGGTTGTTATAATTAGTTGAAAACTAATCTATTGTTCTTACAAGTTAAACCTTCGTCAAGATTTTAGTTCATAAAAACAAGCTTTAAGTTTAACCAATCAATTCAAGATCAATTCAAGTTTCATAAGTCTACTTTCATAAACCTAAACACAAAAACATCCACTTGTTCATCAAATTGCTTAAGAAATGGTCAATACAAAAGGTACCCGATCATAGACAAAAGGCTACAATTAATTTTCAACAACTAATCTTACGACCATTTAGATGTTTCCAACCAATCCAATTTGATAATCAAAAAGCGTTTCTATTACAACCACACCTTAGTTCCTTTGTATAATCAAGAATAATGGGTAAAAACAATCATCCATAGACAAAATGATTATGACTAGTTGAATAATACGAAGTTCTTTCGACCCCAACGATAGTTACCAATTAGCCAAACTTGATTAACAAATGTCACTATGAAACTTTAGCACAATTGGATCTTAGAATCAACTTGAAATTGAATTAAAACATGTTAATACAATCACTAACTAATCATATAATAATCAACATCATTTAAGCAAGTGTATAAAGAAACTAGCCACTCATAGCAAACATGAACATAAACTCATAACTTTGATCATTAGAAAACATGATTAAAAGTCTTACAATGCTTGGAATAAGATTACAAATGATGAAGTAATGATTCCCAAAGGATCGTGGTGGACTTCTTAGTGTTTCGGCTTCCAACGGTGGAACTTCTGGAACTCCAAACTTCTCTGGATTTCTAAGGACGAATTTCAGGAGGTTAAGGCTTGGTTTGATGAGTAGAGAGCTTTGTAATTGAAGTGTGTCTAATATGCTCACATTTAGCCTCTATTTATACTAATTCCAAGGCCTAGGGTGTTAAATGCTTGACTTGGCCTCCAAGGAGTAAGGAAGGGACTAGAATACACCAAGAGAAGGACCTAGAATCGTTTGGATGCAAAGGGGAAGCTTAGTGATGAAGATTTGACAACTGCAGCTTCTCCAACCGGATCGGTCATACGACCAACCGATCCGGTTAGTCTTCAATAATAACACATCGACCGATCCGGTTGCGGGTTGCGACCGATCGGTCGATCATGGCAAAAACATGTATTCCGACTAAATGCCAACCGATCCGGCTGAAGGTGTAACCGGATCCGGTTGGATCTTCTGAGATATAAAACTTGATCTTCAATCTTCACTCTGACTTGTAGAACTTGGTTCTTCAATCACTAAGGTCTTCAAAGGTACTTGGGATTTAGCTTTACTGAGACGGGAATCTTCGATTAACTGCATATTTCCACATTTTCCTCCATTTCCCTGCACTTGGTTATAAATACTAGACAAACATCTCTAGATACGATTAAGTGCTAAAATCACACAAATATAACCAAATAACAGATATAAAAATACACACAATGCTACTAAAAACATGCACAATCTGAGTGTTATCATTCCCGTGGACTTTGTAATTTTGGAAATGGAAGAAGATAGTAAAGTCCCACTCATTTTAGGAAGACCTTTCCTAAACACCGCCGACGCAATCATCAAAGTTAAAGGAAAAGAACTCAACCTTGGAGTTGGGGAAGATCGAATCACTTTTCTTATCGATAAAGCAATGCGCTACCCACATTCCAGTGATGACACTTGTTTTAACGTCGATGTTATTGATGAAGTCACTGATGAGGAATTAGATGCATTACTGAACGAATCCGATCCATTCATGACTACTTCTGAAAAAATCAATGAAACGGATTCTGACAAAGAATTTGATGATTTCATGAAAGTAGAATTTGAAGAAGATAACTCAGAAGAAGAAGAAATAGAGGAAGAGGAAGAAAATTTTGAGGAAATCACTTTCAATGAAAAAATGCGAATAAAATCCTCTATCGAAGAACCACCCACGGATCTCGAACTCAAACCTCTCCCAAATCATCTTGAATATGCGTACCTGGAGGAGAACTCACTTCTTCCAGTAGTCATATCTTCATTGCTCGAGGATGATGAGAAAGAAAGTTTAGTTTCCGTGCTCAAAAATCACAAACAAGCTTTTGCTTGGAGAACATCTGATATCCCAGGAATTAGTCCTAATTTTTGCAAACACAAAATCAATTTCGAAGAAGGGATTAAACCTGTGGTAGAACGTCAACGTAGACTCAATCCCAACATGAAAGAAGTTGTTAAAAAGGAAATCATTAAACTTCTTGATGCTGGAATCATTTACCCAATTGAGGATAGTCCTTGGGTAAGCCCTGTTCACTGTGTTCCAAAGAAAGGAGGAATGACGGTTGTAACTAATGAGCGAAATGAGCTAGTTCCAACTAGAACTGTCACCGGTTGGCGAGTTTGTATTGACTATCGTAAGTTAAACAAAGCCACCAGAAAGGATCATTTTCCACTCCCATTCATGGATCAAATGCTTGAAAGACTAGCGGGAAATAAATTCTTTTGTTTCCTCGACGGATTTTCAGGATATTTCCAAATTCCCATCGATCCTAACGATCAAGAAAAGACCACCTTTACTTGTCCTTTTGGAACCTACGCATATCGGCGTATGCCTTTTGGTCTTTGTAATGCACCCGCAACTTTTCAGAGGTGTATGATCGCCATCTTCCAAGACATGCTAGAAACCTCCATGGAAGTTTTCATGGATGATTTTTCAGTCTTTGGGGAGTCATTCGAAGCTTGCCTTTCTAATCTCGATAAAATGCTCGAAAGATGCGAAGCTGCACATCTTGTTCTCAACTGGGAGAAATGCCACTTTATGGTGACCGAAGGAATTGTGCTTGGCCACAAAATCTCTAGTGCCGGAATGGAAGTCGACAAAGCAAAGGTCGATGTCATCTCAAAACTTCCACCACCAACCAACGTCAAAGCCGTTAGAAGTTTTTTAGGACATGCTGGTTTTTACCGCCGATTCATCAAAGATTTTTCCAAAATATCTCGTCCAATGACAAAACTTCTTGAGAAAGAATCTATCTTTAACTTCGATGCTGATTGCATAAAAGCTTTCGAATCACTGAAATCTCAACTTACTAGTGCTCCGATCATGGTTTCACCTAATTGGTCACTACCTTTCGAACTTATGTGCGACGCAAGCGATTTTGCTGTTGGAGCTGTCTTAGGACAACGCGAAGGGAAACACTTTCGGCCTATATATTTTGCAAGCAAGACACTGAATAGTGCCCAGCAAAATTATACCGTCACCGAAAAGGAATTACTAGCTGTCGTTTTTGCCTTTGACAAATTCCGATCATATCTTGTGCTCTCAAAAACAGTCGTTTTTACCGATCATTCAGCACTCAAATATCTGTTCACCAAGCAAGACGCTAAACCACGTCTTATTCGATGGATTTTGTTGCTCCAAGAATTTGACATCGAAATCAAAGACAAGAAAGGAGCAGAGAATCTTGCTGCTGATCACTTATCTCGTCTCGAAAATCCTAATCTTGAGGAATTGAAAGAAGAAGAAATCGATGATTATTTTCCCGATGAAACTCTCATGACCATCGAAGGAAATGACGATCCTTGGTTTGCTGACTTTGCGAACTACCTCGCCGGAGGGATTCTCAGAAAAGGACTAACTCATGCTCAAAGAAGCAAATTCTTTTCAGAACTTAAATACTATTTTTGGGAAGAGCCATATCTTTTCAAAATGTGTCCCGATGGGATGATCCGAAGATGTATTTTTGGTTCCGAAACTCGTAAAATTCTTGACGAATGTCACCATGGCCCAACTGGGGGACATTATGGTCCTTCCACCACAGCTAAGAAAGTTTTTGATGCTGGATTCTATTGGCCAACAATATTCAAAGAAGCACATACACTTGTTCAAAACTGTGACGCTTGTCAAAGAACCACCAATCTCTCTCGAAGGGATGAAATGCCATTAACAAGCATTCAAGTGTGTGAAATATTCGGTATTTGGGGAATAGATTTCATGGGACCTTTCCCTAAATCCCACAAATTCGAATACATTCTCGTTGCTATAGATTACGTGTCCAAATGGGCAGAAGCTGAAGCTTTACCAACAAACGATGCTCGTGTCGTCGTTAATTTTCTCAAAAAGCTTTTCGCTCGTTATGGAATACCCAAAGCACTCATAAGCGATCGTGGAACTCATTTCTGCAATCAACAAATGGAAAAAACCATGAAAAGATATGGATTTCATCATCGATTTGCGACTGCTTATCATCCACAAACTAGTAGACAAGTCGAAAATACCAATAGAGCTCTCAAAAGAATACTGGAAAAAACCGTAAAAGACAATCCATCTTTATGGGCAAGGAAACTTGATGATGCTCTGTGGGCATTTCGTACGGCTTATAAAACACCAATTGGTACAACTCCCTACAGACTCCTGTATGGGAAGACTTGTCATTTGCCGTTCGAAGTTGAACATCGTGCTTATTGGGCGCTCAGACAATGTAACACCGATTTCAAAATAGCTGGAGAGAAAAGATTTCTGCAATTGCACGAACTCGATGAATTAAGACTCCAAGCTTATGAAAACTCCAAACTGTATAAAGCCAGAACAAAAGCCTATCATGATAAAAAGTTACGAATTCGGAAAGAATTCAAAGCCGGAGATAAAGTTCTACTTTTTAACATGAAATTCAAATTCAAAGCTCCTAAGTTACAACCAAAATGGTTTGGACCATATGTCGTTAAACATGGATATCCATCTGGGTATGTCGAACTCTATGACAAACAAGGTGGAAGTTTCATTGTTAATGGACACCGAATCAAGTTATACTACGATAAGGAGCAAACGAATGAAGTTTCAGTTGCCGTAGTGTCCTGGAGACACCATGAGAATGAATTCGAAACTATCACCTTTGTAGCACCATTTCCTGGAAGAATTCCACAAACTGTTCCATGGAAACCAACTGCTGAATTCGTCTGGAACGATATTGAAGATACTGGTGAAGAATTCATGTACATCCCCGAACTTTATAAAATGTTCAAAGCTGCCCTTGCAGCTGAATAAATTCGGGAAGAATCGAGTCAGGCTGATGACTCAGTAATAAAACAAGCGCTTCTCGGGAGGCAACCCGTGTGTTTCAGATTTGATTTTCTGTGGTCACTCCCCAAAGTCTTAACCTTTGGTTAAACTTAAGTGTGGGGGGGGGGGGGTGCCACCTTTTAATAAAACCTTTTGTTTGTTTATAAGATTGTGTGCAGGTGATGATTTCTCTAGTGGACGCTAGGAATGAAGAAAGAATTTTAAGCTGATAAACTCGTTGACATATCTGGTTTCATCTCTATTTTCCCTATTTCTATACTTTGAAGTTCGTTTTCATTGAGGACAATGTCTAACTTAAGTGTGGGGGGGGGGGTGAATAGGAAAGATTAGAGTTTTCACGCTTAAATTTAAATTTTGTTTGCCCTTGTGATCTAGTTGTTTTCACACTCTTAGGATTATCTATTAGAATAACTGGATCAACCCACTGGTGAAACTGGTAATATTTGAAACTTCGAGATGTGTTCCGATTACTATTGCAATCCATTCTGGGATCGATAAACATTTGCTAACACATATTATACCCTTTCCACTAAATTGTGAGGATTTAAGCCTATTTCTTATTAGCATACATCTTTTATGCTTAGAGCTTTTGTTATGAGTGTGCCGGTGATTTTATTTATTCTAGAACTTGTGCTTGTAAATCATTACCAGACCGCAGTGAGATTGCATTCGTGCGATATAAGTGAATTCGCGTGATAAAGAGGCAACTTAGGATTTAACCCAAATGGCCTTCCATTTTTACATTTAATGATATATTAGCTAACCACATCGGTTAGTTAACCACCCACATGGACCCATTTGTAGTGCTCATTTTTAGCACTAGATACCCCTAGTTACACCTTCTGAGCCATCCCTTTCATTTTTGCTTCACCCAGAAAATACAAAAAGATTTTATACTTTAAACCTTAGCCTACCCCTTATCAATGTCTAACGGTTGGTTGCTAGTTTCATGGAAAGTGAAGATTGTTCAAATGATTATGAGTACCACCTCCTTTGTGATTGATTGAGCCATGCGTTATGTTATGTTCAAAAAAAAAAAAAAAAAAAAAAAAAAAAAAAAAAAAAAAAAAAACTGTGGAAAGTGGAAAAGAAGAAAGCAAAGCTATAATCATTTATTTGGTTCGTGGAATGTTTGGTAGCTAGCAACACGGGTATTAGACTTGATTTCATTTTTATTTTTACACCAATTTCATTAATATTCCCATGCCTTATCCATACCCTTAACCCTTAGCCTATCATTATAACCCGAATAAAAGCCCTCTTTAGATGTTTTTACTTGGTGCTCACGCCACGTCGGTGGAGTTTTGTTTCTTGTACAAGCTTATGGTAATAATCTAATCATGACTGAGCAATGAGTGTGATTTATCTTGTTACTCCACTAAAATGAGTGATTGAGTGAATTATATTCCATTATTTTTCGTGAGGTGTTTTGAAATGTTTATCATGCAAGAAAATCATTGGATATTGTCAAACATCTTGATGCTTCACCTTTATAAGCATAATTGATGAATCTTCTCTCGTATTTATACTTGCTTGATTTGCATCACATTTTTCATAATCACGATCTTGTCCCAGTGGATGTTTTTCCTAGATTTGCTTGAGGGCAAGCAAAGTTTAAGTGTGGGGGAATTTGATAACACTCAGATTGTGCATGTTTTTAGTAGCATTGTGTGTACTTTTATATCTGTTATTTGGTTATATTTGTGTGATTTTAGTACTTAATCGTATCTAGAGATGTTTGTCTAGTATTTATAACCAAGTGCAGGGAAATGGAGAAAAATGTGGAAATATGCAGTTAATCGTAGATTCCCGTCTCAGCAAAGCTAAATCCCTAGTACCTTTGAAGACCTTAGTGATTGAAGAACCAAGTTCTACAAATCAGAGTGAAGAGAGAAAGATCAAGTTTCATATCTCAGAAGATCCAACCGGATCCGGTTACACCTTCAGCCGGATCGGTTGGCATTTGGTCGGAATAAATGTTTTTGCCATAACCGACCGATCGGTCGCAACCCGCAACCGGATCGGTCGGTGTGTTATTATTGAAGACCAACCGGATCGGCTAGTCGTATGACCGATCCGGTTGGAGAAGCTGCAGTTGTCAAATCTTCATCACTAAGCTTCCCCTTTGCATCCAAACGATTCTAGGTCCTTCTCTTGGTGTATTCTAGTCCCTTCCTTACTCCTTGGAGGCCAAGTCAAGCATTTAACACCCTAGGCCTTGGAATTAGTATAAATAGAGGCTAATTGTGAGCATATTAGACACACTTCAATTACAAAGCTCTCTACTCATCAAACCAAGCCTTAACCTCCTGAAATTCGTCCTTAGAAATCCAGAGAAGTTTGGAGTTCCAGAAGTTCCACCTTTGGAAGCCAAAACACTAAGAAGTCCACCACGATCCTTTAGGAATCATTACTTCATCATTTGTAATCTTATTCCAAGCATTGTAAGACTTTCAATCATGTTTTCTAATGATCAAAGTTATGAGTTTATGTTCATGTTTGCTATGAGTGGCTAGTTTCTTTATACACTTGCTTAAATGATGTTGATTATTATATGATTAGTTAGTGATTGTATTAACATGTTTTAATTCAATTTCAAGTTGATTCTAAGATCCAATTGTGCTAAAGTTTCATAGTGACATTTGTTAATCAAGATTGGCTAATTGGTAACTATCGTTGGGGTCGAAAGAACTTCGTATTATTCAACTAGTCATAATCATTTTGTCTATGGATGATTGTTTTTACCCATTATTCTTGATTATACAAAGGAACTAAGGTGTGGTTGTAATAGAAACGCTTTTTGATTATCAAATTGGATTGGTTGGAAACATCTAAATGGTCGTAAGATTAGTTGTTGAAAATTAATTGTAGCCTTTTGTCTATGATCGGGTACCTTTTGTATTGACCATTTCTTAAGCAATTTGATGAACAAGTGGATGTTTTTGTGTTTAAGTTTATGTATGTAGACTTATGAAACTTGAATTGATCTTGAATTGATTGGTTAAACTTAACGCTTGTTTTTATGAACTAAAATCTTGACGAAGGTTTAACTTGTAAGAACAATAGATTAGTTTTCAACTAATTATCACAACCAACATGTTAAGTAGTTAATACAATCACATTAATCTATGATATGATACTAGTTTAAGCAAGTGTAGTTTTTAATCATCTGAATTTCATTATATCTATTTGCTTTGTTATATGTTTTTGATATACTCCGTTAATTCAAACTTGTGCACTGATTCACTCAAATCCCTGCGAACGATCCCGACTTACCTTCATAATCTTGCTATAACGGACGAGTATACTTGCTCGTATGTGTTATTGGTAAAATTGGTAATTCACCTTTTATAAATTTAAAACTTGCACCTACCGGGCACATCATCGGTATACTAACATTCTTTTGTATATATGTTTGTTTCTGTAGGATCATCCCCTTAAGCATAAAAATATTGGTATTGTTGATAGTGGCTGTTCAAGAAGTATGTCTGGAAATAGAGATATGATGCATAATTTTGTTCCTATTGAAGAAGGAGGGAATGTGACCTTTGGTGGAAGTGATGGTAGAATTACTGGGAAAGGCACCATCAAGACACCTCTACTGAACTTTGAGAATGTGTACTATGTTAGGGAGCTTCAGAACTTCAACTTGTTCTCAGTCTCACAAATTTGTGACACCAAGAACAAGGTACTCTTCTCTGAAAATGAATGTCTTGTGCTTTCTAAAGAGTTCAAGCTTCCAGAAGATACTTCAATTCTGCTGAGAGTCCCTCGCACTCACAATCTATACACATTCAACCTCAATGAAGTTCACCCTGAAGGTGACCTCACTTGTCTGCTGGCTAAAGCATCATTGGATGAGTCCAACAAATGGCATAGGAGAATGGCTCATGTGAATTTCAAAACGATAAACACTCTCTCCAAAAGGGGACTTGTCGAAGGTCTTCCCACCAAAGTTTTCTCCAATGATCATAATTGTGTTGCATGCAACAAAGGGAAGCAACACAGAGCATCCTACAAAGCTGTCACTGCAGTGAGCATCATCTCTGAGCCTCTTCAGCTGTTACATATGGATCTATTTGGTCCAACTCAAGTCAGAAGCATCGATCACAAGTACTATTGTTTGGTTATCACTGATGGTTATAGCAGATTTTGTTGGGTGTTCTTTCTAAGGTCTAAAGATGAAACAACTCCAGTGCTGAAAGACTTCATCTCCCTCGTTGAAAATCAGTTGAACAAGAAGGTTAAGGGAATTCGGTGTGATAATGGGACAGAGTTCAAGAATGCCATTATAATAGAACTCTGTAGGTCTAAAGGGATTAAGAGGGACTATAGCAATCCAAGAACCCCGCAACAAAATGGGGTGGCTAAAAGAAAGAATAGGACCTTGATAGAGGCTGCAAGATCTATGCTTGCAGACTCCAAACTGCCCACTATGTTCTGGACTGAAGCTGTTGGCACAACTTGCTATGTGCTTAACAGGGTCTCCATTACTAGACCTCACCTCAAGACACCATATGAACTTCTCTTTGGGAAGGTTCCAGTCATTCATTACCTCAAACCTTTTGGTTGCCAAGTGACCATTCTAAACACCAGTGATCCGTTGGGGAAGTTTGATGAGAAGGCTGATGATGGTTATGTTGTGGGTTATTCAGCTAATAGCAAGGCTTATAGAGTGTACAACTTATCTGCCAAAAAGATAGAGGAGACCTTGAACCTGAGATACCTGAAGGATAAGCCCAATGTTCAAGGACAGGGTCATGTGTGGTCTTTTGACCTCGACTACCTAACTGGTTATCTGGGGTATACTAAACATATGGCTAACCAAAGTGCAGGCTCTCAAGAATCTCCCACTAACAATGCAGGTACCTTGGATGCTGACTCTGGAAGTGAATTTGAAGATGATGAACAACCTATTCTTGTGCCTTCTTTCTCCCCTAACAATGTTGCAGGTAACTCTTCTAGAGATTCTTCAGCTGAGAGTGAAGATGAATCACACTATGCTGAGGACCTTGCTAGGCTTCAGACTCAAGAGTTTGCAGCTAAGCTTGAAGCTGAGAAGGTGGATGGGGAGCTTGCAAATGAGGCTGTCAGTGAAAACCATGTTTCTGCTGACACTGATGCAGTCTCTCCCATTGTCATCAAATCTGCTGAAAGCTCGTCTGTTACTACTCCTATTCCTACTAGAGTGTCCACAGACTTTGGGGAACCGTATACTCGCTTTCCAAGTCCTTCAGATCTTGGAAATCATCAACCAAAATCTGGCATTTTCACCTCACCTTCCTATGACACAACTTTTGTACCTACTGTGTCTAATCTTGAACCCACCATTGATGTCAACCCCACTGCTACTAAAAGAATCAACATCACTCACCCTCAATCCAATATTATTGGTGACATTCTAGCTCCTGTTAGAACTCGAAGGACTATTTCTAGTCCTAAATTCGGACAGGTTGCTTTTCTCTCTTATGTCTCAAATCAGCAAAGAGACAATCACACAGACTTCAAGCATTGTCTATTTGCGTGTTTTCTTTCTCAAGTAGAGCCAACCAGTGTCACTCAAGCTCTTGAAGACTCAAGTTGGATTGAGGTAATGCAAGACGAAATGCAACAGTTTTAGAACCAACAAGTTTGGATCTTGGTACCATTACCAGATGGCAAATATGCTATTGGAACTAAATGGATTCTGAAGAACAAAAGAGATGCAAGGGGTGTGGTTATTAAAAACAAAGCAAGATTAGTAGCTCAAGGTTACAGGCAAGAAGAAGGAATTGATTATGATGAAGTATTTGCACCTGTTGCTAGATTAGAGGCCATTCGAATTTTCTTGGCCTATGCATCATACATGGGCTTTATGCTGTATCAGATGGATGTTAAAGGTGCTTTTCTGTATGGTGAGATAGAAGAGGAAGTTTATGTCACTCAACCCAAAGGATTTGAAGACCCAGATCATCCTAATCATGTTTACAGGGTTGTTAAAGCTCTCTATGGACTTCATCAAGCACCAAGGGCATTGTATGCTAGGCTTTCATCATTTCTGCTGAAGCATGGCTACAGAAGAGGTGCCATTGATAAGACCCTTTTTCTAAAGAAGAACTCGACAGACATCATACTTGTGCAAGTATATGTGGATGACATCATTTTCGGATCCACTAAAGAAGCTTGGTGTAGGAAATTCGAGGATCTGATGAAGGGAGAATTTCAGATGAGTGCTATGGGGGAGCTTACTTTCTTTTTGGGTCTCCAAGTTCAGCAGAAACAGGATGGGATATTTATCAGTCAGGATAAATATGTGAGGGACATGTTGAAGAAATTCGGCATGGAAGGTGTCAGGACTGCCACAACACCTTATGAAGCTCCAAAAACAAAAGCCAACAATGATCCAGATCTACCTGTGAATGTTCATTTATACAGATCTATGATTGGTTCATTAATGTATCTAACAGCTTCAAGGCCTGATATTACCTTTGTTGTAAGTGTGTGCTCTCGACATCAAGTCACTCTACTTACTTCCCATCTCAATGCAGTCAAGAAGATCTTTAAGTACCTAAAAGGCCAATCTCATTTAGGCCTTTGGTACCCAAAAGAGTCTCCTTTTAAGTTGGAAGCATATAGTGACAGTGATTATGCTGGTGCAAATCTGGATAGGAGATCTACAACTGGAGGCTGTCAATTCCTTGGAAAAAGATTGATTTCTTGGCAGTGCAAGAAACAAACGATTGTGGCTACCTCAACTACTGAAGCAGAGTATGTTGCTGCTGCAAACTGCTGTGGACAGGTCCTGTGGATTCAAAACCAACTGCTGGATTATGGGTATAATTTCATGAACACAACTCTTTTTATTGATAATCAGAGTACCATATGCATTGTCAAAAATCCAGTTTTTCACAGTAGAACCAAACATATTGAAATCAGGCACCACTTTATAAGAGATGCATATGAAAAACATTTGATAAATGTGGCAAAAATTCATACTGATGATAATGTGGCAGATCTGTTAACAAAAGCTTTTGATGGACCAAGGTTTCAACACCTTGTGGTCAATATTGGAATGCTTAACCCTTAACTGCTTAGTTTAAGGGGAGGCATAGGCCTCAGGGGAGGCATATGCCTCAGGGGAGGATTTTTCTTTGTCTTGTTTGTATTTCTTAGTTAAAAAAAAAAAAACTAACTTTCTCCTGCAGGTTTGTTGTATTTTGTTGATGGTTTTTAACTCACCAGATATACCTTGTGTATGTCAAAGAGTTAGCTAGTCCAAAGGGTACAACTTTGGTAAAGACATGTCAAATCTGTTGATAGCTGTAATGATTTGCTCAAAATCATAGGGTCTGCAACCACCCATGCTTAATTGATGAGTGTTGTATGGTCATCAATTCACCATGGTCTATTCCTTGTTGGAATCCAAGAATTGGCAAGCCCACAAGTATATGGATTGTGGTAAAGGCAACTATCTCCATATTTGGTTATCAATTCACCAATTCTAAGAATTGACTAGTCCTGAGCAAACGGTTATAGGTAAAGACAAGTCAAATCCGTTTATATAGTTGCTGGTTTGCTCATAAATCAGATGGTTATCAATGTACCATAGTTTTCGGACTTAAACATCTGGCTACTCCAGTAGAAATGGCTATTGGTAAAGAGACATCAAATCCATTAATTTCAATGATTCACCTCTCTCAGGAGTTCACACACCTGGAAGTGATGAGAATAGTATGCAACTAATAAGTTTTGATGTACATTATGTCATTTGTTGCTGCAAAGACCTAGAGTTTCAAAGTTTGATCATCATAGAGATGAAATTATAAGTGGTTCTTTGCTAATGATGTGTGAAAACAATCCTCTAATACTGAAGTATCAAAAGATCTTTCAAGGTCAGGAAACTAGAACTTAACCAAGTCAAATTCCAGTTTAGGGGAGGATTGTTGGGAATTATGTGAAGTAGGATTTCTGCTGTCATTACTGCCGAAGGTTTCTGCTGAAGTAGAAGCAGAATCTGCTGAAGAAGTGATTCTACTGAAGAGTTCAAGCATTGCCGTGTTACTGCTGAAGGGTGAAAGCTGACTAGGATCAGCATGCGCCTTATGAATTAAATGCTAACTCATTATTATCATTGTACTGCCCAAGGTTAGCATGGGTATTATTAGACTACTCTATATTTGTTTAATGTTTTAGTCATTAAATGCATGCAACCATGTTTAGTCGATTGAGTAGTAAGAGATTAGGGTTCCTTGTTTATAAAAGGAACCAAATAGTTTGTAATAGACAACTCATCTGAAACATAGAGTTTCAGTTAATAAAAAGATCCATAGAGGATCTAAGTGTTCTTAGTTATAACAACTTGTATTTACTTTCCGCAATAGAATACGAGTTGTAGAGACCGTCTATTAGTTTGCTTATGATTACATAGGCAACACTAACGATCCACGAGTGCTAAAGATCTGTCAAGGTCTGAGAGTTTTCAACAGGATATGTTTATTCTAGCGGCTTTTGTATTTTAAATGGTGGCAAGGATTTGTGCTTATTTGTAGGTTATATGTTGTTGGTGAACGTAAGTGTTTTGTGGTATCAAAAATATTATGGGTATAACTGCTAATTAATTTTTTGTTGGCCTCTTTTTGTATATTAGGGTCTCAAATAAACGTCGTTGTCAGTTGGGCGTACTAATGTTTTGATGAGGAGGATGGCAGAGATCGATGTAGAGGTTGTGTATAGTGGTTGGAGGAGGTTTTCGTTAAGAAATATGGCCAGATCAATAGGCCACCTCCGGAATCCAAATGAGGCATTGTGCATATTTTGCTATGAGTTATTGGAAAGGTTTTTTTTAAGGTTTATGATAACATCAAATAGTCCTGATTTTCTAAGCGCTAATTTCCCCCTTTATCATCACATTTTGAGTAAAATACTAGTGAAAACATCCTTATTCCTTATTATATCATTTCAGGACCTATTCTATGTAAGGAAGCTGTAATTGGACGTTTTCAAGCCCTATGGAAGAGTTGTCTCTTAACTACGGTGTAACCAAGTGATGAAGTTACGACGTAACTAAAGATTATGAAGGCTACGGCGTAACCCTCAGCTCTGGTTACGCCGTAACAACGGATAAACACCTAATTGACAAAGGCTACGGCATGACCCTCAGCTCAGGTTGCGCCGTAATGAAGAAATGCACATGATTTATGAATGCTACAGCGTAACCCCAGCTAAGGTTACGCCGTAACCATGGATAAGCACAAAAGATTGAAGAGTTACGACGTAACTACCTAAAAAATTTGGTTGATTCCAAACAGTCAAGTTTTATCACACAAGCTAACCACTTGTGAATGGTCAACTGTAATAAACTTAAAACAGCTCAGAAACCAATACAATTAAGATCAGAGGAATATAGTGGATTCCTAGGTCGTTAAGTCCCACGGAGACTCAATGGTGTTTCAAAACTTTCAGATGATAGAATAATCACTAAGGATAGTGATCAGTAAGGATTTTGGAATATTTATACCTAAAGAAAAAGTTTTGTAAATTACAAGGGCTTAAAATGCAAATTAAAGAAAATTAAAAAACTAAAATATATTAAATAAATGCTATCACTATTTTTACAATGATGTTTTTCTTGATTTATAAAACAAAATAACTTAAATAAACTATTTTAATTAAAACGTAAACTTAAATTATCTAAAAACGTGACTTAAAATGAAAACGTGCGTTATTTATAAAAATTACGCGAGTGCGCAAGAAAAAACGTAAAATTTGTAAAATAAAAGTCCTACAAGTGTAAAAACAATTTTCTTACTTACTATATGACAAAAGAAAATTTTAGAAAAAAGATTTATATTTTTTAGACTTTTATATTTTTTATTATGAATTAAAAACTAAAAAATAGAAATTAAATGTTTAAAAATATCAAAAATAATTGGAAAAATACGAAACTTTTCAGGAAAATACTTTTTGGTAAACTAAATCTAAGAAAAATTAGAAACTTGAAAATTCAGCAACCAATAAGCATAAAATAAGCTAAAGGCCTTATTTAGTATTAAAAGTTAAAACGTATATAAAGGAATTAAGGGTGCAAAGAATGACAAGAAAGACCCAAGGGCAAAGATGGATTTGTGAGTTGTGTGTGTGGCGTGGGAAGGTTGTGCAGGAGGTCTCAGGTTCGAACCTGTATGCACCCTTTTTTTTAACTATTTAATTTTTGAATTTTTCTTTTACAAACTTATTAAGCTACTTAAAATAAGCAATTTTCACAACTGAAACTTTTTATAAAAATGACTAATAAGCACAGATTCAGCTTAAGATTCTTAACAGTGGGCAAATATGAAATAAGCTCAAAAATTTAGCTAAATGGCTATTAAGCTAGAAATAAGCAAAAGGAAACTAGAAAGAAGCTAAGCAACTAATAATAAGCTAGAATTACAACTGACTAAGCACAGAAACTTAGAAATAAGCACTTAATAAGATTCAAATAAGCATAAGTCTATCTGTTGCACAGGGCATTTTTCAGAAAAGGTAGTCAAAAGAAGCTAAGTAAAAAGCACTTTATAAGCTGAGTAGAAGTAAGCTATTATTTTTCTAATTAAGTTAAGCAACAAAATTTTAATATCCCAAAAGCATTTAAGCTAAATCTCAATATTAAACACACACTAAAATTCGTAAGTTTATTCAAAAACTGCTCTTAAGAAAATTTGACTTTTTAAAATAAACTAGTAAGTTGACTTTTATGAGATTTGAATGATCCTAGATGATCTAATTTGATGTATTAGGCTAATATGAGACTTATTTAGGCTAAATAAACAACTTTTACACTAGTATGCATGATTATGCAATTGCAATTCTTAACAGTTATGAGTTTAAGAAATCTTAAAGCTAAAATTGACTTTTTTTATACTATGACTACTGGTTTTTATGCTCAAATTGAGATATTAGGAGCTAAGGTAGCATGTATCAAGCAAGAATAACAACATGAACAACCTTCTAACACAGTTTGCACAATAAACCAAACAACCCTTTAAGAAACTGTTGTGAAGCTTATCAAAGCTTAACACTAATTTAAGCTAAGAAACTGATTCATACACACATTCATTGATATAAAAAGCTGATTTGAGCTCCTAAATACCAACAGTAACAACAAAAACTATAGATTGCTATTGTGCAAAATTAAAAGTGGTAAAATAAAAACTAAGCAACTAAGGAAATTAATGAACAAGCTAGCAATATTAAGCAATGATGAGTGCGTAAATACTCATCATTTTTGTACTGTATAGACTGCAAAATCATCTGAAAACACTCAAAAACGCATCAAAATGATCAAAATATCACAAACAAGTGTTTTATGAGTTTTAAATACAAAAATATCAAAATCAGATGAAAAACATATCAAATTTACAAAAATTGCAGTTTTAGTCCCCCAAGTTTCAAAAATTGTCAAAAACAGTCCCTGAGCACAAAATTTCAAAAGAAAAGTCACCAAAGGTCCTTTTAAAATCAAAAGTTGTCAAATTTAGTCCTTTGGTGAAAAATATAAAAAGTTTTGAGAAAATTACAAATTGGTCCTTTAAGTTTCAAAATTGGCGGAATTAGTCCCTGGAAAATGGCAAAATGTCAACTTTAGTCCTTATACTTTTGGAACTTGTCATTTTCAGTCCTTGGAGAAACTTTTCAGAATTGGCAGCCATGGTCCCTTGATTTTCAGATTTTACACATATGGCCCCTATAGTTATAAATCCTTTTTGGCCTTGTCAAACATTTTGAACCGCCTGTCACTTTTGCAATTTGAACCCCCTGGCTTATTGATATCCAGTCAACCCAAGCCAGTCAAACACACACCTGTTGGCGCCTTTCTTCTTCCCCACCATATCCCTGAAATCACTCAACCAAACCACCCCCCTCCTCTCCATATCACCTTCCTGTCCCCTCCACATCAACATAAAACAAATATCATTAATTAACTCCTCCCAAAAACACTCAATCTCACACACCTGGCTTAAACCAATTTTGGCGCCAAAATGATCAAACGGCCATTATCAACTTAAATCATCCAATGGCTATTATTTGTGGTGGGATTCAATCAAGAATGTGAGAGAAAGCTAGTGGGAGTATAAAAAGAGAAGGAGGAGCAGTGAAGAGAGCTAGCTAGTTTTTTTTATTTCTTTAATGTCGTTTTTAATTAAATGTTTTTAATTTTAGTTGAAGAAATGTAATTTCAGTTTTTTCTGTATCAAAGTTAAGTTCTAACATCTTTGTAATATGTTTTGAGTTTTCAATCCAAGTTCTATTTTAAATTTTCAAGTTTCAGTTACTGTTGAAAAAGTTATGCTCAAATTCTTGTGCTAAAGCTTCCTAGTAGCTTTGTATTAGCTTAAATAAGCTTCTTTAAGCTTTTCATAACTTCTTGCAAACTGATAAGTTATTTCCAAGCAAAATTTGTTATATGGTCAACTGAAGTCAACAGGAGCTTGAATTGGTTCTGGAAATAGTTATGGTGGTTGCAGACCTTTGAATGGGGTTGGATTAGTATTATTTAGCTTAGGTTTTGTTTTGGATTTGGCCTGCAAGCCATTTGGATACATGTAAGTTAATTTATCAGTTTTCATTTTTCAAGTCAGTTTTTGCAATTCATGGTATCTGTGTATCTGTGATCATAAACTGGTCAATCTTGTTTATTTAAGTTATATTTAGGATTAGTGAACCTAGTTTGATCCTTGTTACATATTGGTTCATCAGTTTGCTCAATTTTTAGTCTTGACAGTAGGATTCTAGGGTGTTTGGTTTAACTGCACTATCTATCTTAGAAGCCTCATCAGTGGGTAACTTTTGTTGTTTCATGTTTATCAAGTCATTATAAACTCATTTGAATCACTGCCTTGTGCCTGTTTCACTCAAAAGTCAAAATCCATCTAAGTGATCCTCAACAGTTCACTGTTGGAATTTTAGCATATCAAAAGCTTGTTTTGTGTTCCATTCTTATAGGTCTAGCTTACATTAGAGTTATTTCATCACAATACATCATTTCCAGTCCTAAAATCAAGATCAAAGTTGGAATTAGTCAACTTTTTAGTTTTTGTTAAAAAGTCAAAGTTTGCAAATTAAGTTTTTGGGCTAACTAGAGTGATTTTTGTTGAACTCATTTCTGAGTCTTTATCTATAAAATTTGTTGTTTCAGTAAGTGCTTCTGGTCTATTTTATCATGCCCATTTTATTATATTTTTGCAAATTTTTCTATAAGCTCAAAAGAGCTTGTCAAGGAGAGCTTAAGTGCCCTGTGCAGGGCACTGTTGCCTGCACAGGGCTTGTGCAGACTTTGTAACTCCTGCACAGAGCTCATCTGAGCACCCCAAGGTCTGAGTTTTGGTTTACTAGCTCTCAACCAGGTCTACTACTAGTTCCAATCATTGTTTTCCTGTTTCCAGCTTATTCAGTTGCTTATTCTTGGGCTTAAAGTTGGCTCAGAATCTGCTTTTTAGCTTATTTCTCTTAGCATCAAGTCATTGCATCTTGCTAATCAGTGGTTAGAACTTGTTGATTCTCATTGCATGTTGGTTGTTTTAGCCTATTAGAACTTCCCTATCAGTTTGGTGCCTTTTGAGTTCCATTTGCTTATCAAAGTGCTTATTTGATAAGCACTTTGATCATCAGTTTCATATTCTGTCAAACAAGCCCTGGTTTTTCTATTTTTCCCAGCTTCCTAGTATAATTTTAGAGTTTTCCTTAAATTTTCAGATTTTTCCAAGTTTATTTGCTATTTTTCTTAATTTAATTTAGTTTTTAATCCTTTTTAATTAGTTTTAAATACAAATAATTAAGAAAAGTCTCAAAAAAATAATTTTTCATTTTTCCTAAGTTTAGATAAATATAAAAAGCTTAAAAAGTATTTTTCCCTATTTTTCTCCTTTTATTTGGTATTTTTAATAATTTAAATTAGTTTTAAATAGTTTTAAATTAATAATAAATACATAAAAAGTCTAAAAAATATATTTTCTGTTTTAAAATTAGTTTTATCATATTTTAGATTTTTCTAAGTCTTAATTTTATTTTTCTAGTCTTATTTCATATTTTCTTTTAATTTAGAGTATTATTAAATAGTTTAAATTAGTTTTTAATTAATAATAATTAATTAATTAGTCATAAAAATAATTTTCCTTTTCTATAAATTCTCTCATATCATTAGGTTTGTAAAAATGTATTTTTCATATTTTTAGGATCTATATTGTATAAGTTTCACTTTTTATTTTATACGTTTACGTTATTTTTATTTTAACGTAAGTTTTACGTTTTAGGTTTTAAACGTTCATCACTTTAAAAATAGTGATAGCGTTTATTTAATATCTTTTAACTTTTTAATTTTCTTAATTTGCATTTAAGTCGCTTTATTTTATAAACTTTTTCAGTAGTGTAATTATCCATTCAAATCCTTTCTGATCGCTATCATTAGTGATCATTCTACCGTCTGAATCAGTGTTTAACACACCATTGAGTCTCCTTGGGACTTAACGACCCGGGAATTCCCTATATTCTCTGATCTTCATTTGCATTTGTGTCTGAGCTGTTTTAAGTCTGTTTGACTTGACTGTTCAGCGCGAATCAAATTTTGGCGCCGCTGCCGGGGAGGCTTAAGCGTGTGTTTAGCCTTTTTCAGACTCACTCTTGCTCATATCCCATCCTTTGTAAAAAGTTTTTGTAAAAGTTATCTGAAAATCTCCAAAAAGTTCATTAACACTTTTCCTAAAGTGTTAAAAACGCCAAAAATATTTTCATTCTTTGTTTTTGCTGCATGTTTTTCAAAAATCCAAAAATATCCATCTCTTTATCCTCAAACCTGTTTAATTCCCCATTCCTTATCCTCTATAACAGTTTAATTCTTCATCTCTTATCCCTCTTATCCGTTTAATTCTCTATGTCATGGTATTTGACATGTTCCTGGTATGGAGGTCCATTTAATGGTGGAAATTGTCGGCGATGTACCAATGTGGGTTTCGGAGACAAGTTTGTCGGTAATCCCGATCCCATTTCAAATGAAACACCTGATTTTTCCTACCTACCTCCACAACCCCAATACGAATCCTACTCATGCGAGTTTTGTGGGAATGATTCTCATTACGGTTTTGATTGTCCACCACAGGTCCCGCTTGTCTATGAGCCGGAACCGTGTTACAATCAGAACTTTGGTGAAAGTTATTCTCCCAATTATCTCTGTTGTGAGAATTGCGGGGGTCCTCATGCGACTTTTGAATGTCAGCCGATGAATCAAAATTTTCAAAATTCCAATTCTCTCGGTTTTGACAATTTTCAACCCCCACAGTATTCCATCAGTCATCAGACTTCTGAGCCTTCACAGCATTTCAATGATTACGAGGAGTGTAATCTTCCTCAAAGTTCTGAAGAAATACGCATTCTAAAGAAACTACAAATGAAAAGAATGGTGTGTAAGCTTCAGCAGATGAATATCAGAATCAGATATGATGACGATGATGATGAGGATAGTATTCAAATGAGGGAATACTATGATTGTGACGAGGAGAGTGTTATTCCTTGGAAAGATATAATTTCTCAACTCCCTCAGTCTATTGCTATCACACCTATCTTACCTTTTATTACTTCCAAAGACTCTCTTATAATGGGGGACGAGCCTTCTAGCACTATTCCAGAAATGGAACCGTCTAGTGTTGAGAGCCTTGTTCCAACCCCAAGTGAGTCCGAGGGTATCTCCGGTAATGTGTGTGATGAGCCTCTTAATGATGATTCTTCTCCTCCTCTTGACATTCCATATGATCATGTCGAGATGTTCTCCGATTCTGATAACGATTGTACTTCGTTTGACGATTCTTTATCCTATGGAGACATCGATTATGTCGAGGAGCTACCTTCTGAGCTAGTTAGCTTAGAAAAGGTGAGAAATTCTGATGATCTGGAAATTGAGGACGAGATACTTCGTGAACAATTGTTCAATATAAATCTCCTCGTTTCTAAGATCGAATCATTTTGTGCTAAGTCAGCTTCATCTCCTATCCCCGTTGTGGATAGTGACTCTACATTGGACAAGCCCGAGCTTGAGGCTTTTTCCAATGATTCTCTTCATGAAGAGTTCTCCGGTGAACTCTCTCATGACATATCTCCTCCGGAATATGATCATTTCTATTTTGATCTTGAGGATGATATTGGCTCGGAGGAAGGTTTACTCTATCATAAGAGTTTGCTTATTGATGATACTACCTTCACCCTTCCTCCCGATATGTCTACATTAGAGGATGAAGAATGGATCTTGATTGTTATCAACATCTTTCTTCCATTCCTCACATATGATGTGACTTCTTCTCTTCTTCACTCCTTCGGGAGTGAGGACACTATCTTTGACCCTGGCATTTTCATTTATCATCTGTGAGCCGGGTCTGTCTCTATATATCTCATCGGTGTGGAACTTTCACGTGCTTCATATGTTTATCCAAACATCTTGAATGAAAGTCCGATGGAGATTGTTTCTTCCACTTTGCTTCCCCATGAACCAATTAATGCGGGGTCGAGTCAAGCTAGCGACTCGGAAATCAAAAACAGTAGCACACACTATATGGGTTTTCACCCATATTTCTGTCTTCTCACCCCTTTCTACCACCTAAGTGTGGGGGTGATGCCCCACAGGTTATATATATAAGTTTAAAAAAAAAAAAAAAAAAAAAAAAAAAAAAAAAAAAAAAAAATCATTTTAAATAATGGCCGTAGTATTTCCCTTTTACGTTCTTTGTTTCGGCATAACCGCCGGTACTTTGAATATTGAGGGCAATATTCATTTCTAAGTGTGGGGGGGATTCTCACGAATTTTATCATGTAATTATACCGCCTAATCCCCCCGTTTTTGGCCAAAATTTTTTTTTTTTTTTTTTTGGAGTAAGTGTTCTGCACTTTCTCATTTGGTTATCAGTCCGCCATGTCTGTAAGACAAAAGGATTGGCTAATCCAGGAGCAAACGGCTCTTGGTAAAGATTTCTCAAATCCGTTTATATGGCTTGCAATTTGCCCAAAATTGTATGGTTTCTCAGCTCCCCATCATCCTCAAAAGATAATGAGTTGGCTAGCCCGCAAGGTTATGGCTTGTGGTAAAGGCAGTGGAAAATCCATAATTGGTATTCAGCTCACCAAAGATAATTCTGATAATTTATCTAAGAGTTGGCTAGTCCAGAAGGGTACGGCTTCTGGTAAAGACTAATCAAATCCGTTTACAGCTTGTGGTTTGCTCAAAATCACATGGTTATCGGTGTACCATGGTTCTTATTTGAACTGAAACATTTGGCTACTCCAGAAGTAATGGCTTTTGGTAAAGAGTTTAAAATCCATTATGTTTTCTCAAATCATTGCTAGGGACTAGCAATATCTCAGTGTGGGGGATTGATGAGTGCGTAAATACTCATCATTTTTGTACTGTATAGACTGCAAAATCATCTGAAAACACTCAAAAACGCATCAAAATGATCAAAATATCACAAACAAGTGTTTTATGAGTTTTAAATACAAAAATATCAAAATCAGATGAAAAACATATCAAATTTACAAAAATTGCAGTTTTAGTCCCCCAAGTTTCAAAAATTGTCAAAAACAGTCCCTGAGCACAAAATTTCAAAAGAAAAGTCACCAAAGGTCCTTTTAAAATCAAAAGTTGTCAAATTTAGTCCTTTGGTGAAAAATATAAAAAGTTTTGAGAAAATTACAAATTGGTCCTTTAAGTTTCAAAATTGGCGGAATTAGTCCCTGGAAAATGGCAAAATGTCAACTTTAGTCCTTATACTTTTGGAACTTGTCATTTTCAGTCCTTGGAGAAACTTTTCAGAATTGGCAGCCATGGTCCCTTGATTTTCAGATTTTACACATATGGCCCCTATAGTTATAAATCCTTTTTGGCCTTGTCAAACATTTTGAACCGCCTGTCACTTTTGCAATTTGAACCCCCTGGCTTATTGATATCCAGTCAACCCAAGCCAGTCAAACACACACCTGTTGGCGCCTTTCTTCTTCCCCACCATATCCCTGAAATCACTCAACCAAACCACCCCCCTCCTCTCCATATCACCTTCCTGTCCCCTCCACATCAACATAAAACAAATATCATTAATTAACTCCTCCCAAAAACACTCAATCTCACACACCTGGCTTAAACCAATTTTGGCGCCAAAATGATCAAACGGCCATTATCAACTTAAATCATCCAATGGCTATTATTTGTGGTGGGATTCAATCAAGAATGTGAGAGAAAGCTAGTGGGAGTATAAAAAGAGAAGGAGGAGCAGTGAAGAGAGCTAGCTAGTTTTTTTTATTTCTTTAATGTCGTTTTTAATTAAATGTTTTTAATTTTAGTTGAAGAAATGTAATTTCAGTTTTTTCTGTATCAAAGTTAAGTTCTAACATCTTTGTAATATGTTTTGAGTTTTCAATCCAAGTTCTATTTTAAATTTTCAAGTTTCAGTTACTGTTGAAAAAGTTATGCTCAAATTCTTGTGCTAAAGCTTCCTAGTAGCTTTGTATTAGCTTAAATAAGCTTCTTTAAGCTTTTCATAACTTCTTGCAAACTGATAAGTTATTTCCAAGCAAAATTTGTTATATGGTCAACTGAAGTCAACAGGAGCTTGAATTGGTTCTGGAAATAGTTATGGTGGTTGCAGACCTTTGAATGGGGTTGGATTAGTATTATTTAGCTTAGGTTTTGTTTTGGATTTGGCCTGCAAGCCATTTGGATACATGTAAGTTAATTTATCAGTTTTCATTTTTCAAGTCAGTTTTTGCAATTCATGGTATCTGTGTATCTGTGATCATAAACTGGTCAATCTTGTTTATTTAAGTTATATTTAGGATTAGTGAACCTAGTTTGATCCTTGTTACATATTGGTTCATCAGTTTGCTCAATTTTTAGTCTTGACAGTAGGATTCTAGGGTGTTTGGTTTAACTGCACTATCTATCTTAGAAGCCTCATCAGTGGGTAACTTTTGTTGTTTCATGTTTATCAAGTCATTATAAACTCATTTGAATCACTGCCTTGTGCCTGTTTCACTCAAAAGTCAAAATCCATCTAAGTGATCCTCAACAGTTCACTGTTGGAATTTTAGCATATCAAAAGCTTGTTTTGTGTTCCATTCTTATAGGTCTAGCTTACATTAGAGTTATTTCATCACAATACATCATTTCCAGTCCTAAAATCAAGATCAAAGTTGGAATTAGTCAACTTTTTAGTTTTTGTTAAAAAGTCAAAGTTTGCAAATTAAGTTTTTGGGCTAACTAGAGTGATTTTTGTTGAACTCATTTCTGAGTCTTTATCTATAAAATTTGTTGTTTCAGTAAGTGCTTCTGGTCTATTTTATCATGCCCATTTTATTATATTTTTGCAAATTTTTCTATAAGCTCAAAAGAGCTTGTCAAGGAGAGCTTAAGTGCCCTGTGCAGGGCACTGTTGCCTGCACAGGGCTTGTGCAGACTTTGTAACTCCTGCACAGAGCTCATCTGAGCACCCCAAGGTCTGAGTTTTGGTTTACTAGCTCTCAACCAGGTCTACTACTAGTTCCAATCATTGTTTTCCTGTTTCCAGCTTATTCAGTTGCTTATTCTTGGGCTTAAAGTTGGCTCAGAATCTGCTTTTTAGCTTATTTCTCTTAGCATCAAGTCATTGCATCTTGCTAATCAGTGGTTAGAACTTGTTGATTCTCATTGCATGTTGGTTGTTTTAGCCTATTAGAACTTCCCTATCAGTTTGGTGCCTTTTGAGTTCCATTTGCTTATCAAAGTGCTTATTTGATAAGCACTTTGATCATCAGTTTCATATTCTGTCAAACAAGCCCTGGTTTTTCTATTTTTCCCAGCTTCCTAGTATAATTTTAGAGTTTTCCTTAAATTTTCAGATTTTTCCAAGTTTATTTGCTATTTTTCTTAATTTAATTTAGTTTTTAATCCTTTTTAATTAGTTTTAAATACAAATAATTAAGAAAAGTCTCAAAAAAATAATTTTTCATTTTTCCTAAGTTTAGATAAATATAAAAAGCTTAAAAAGTATTTTTCCCTATTTTTCTCCTTTTATTTGGTATTTTTAATAATTTAAATTAGTTTTAAATAGTTTTAAATTAATAATAAATACATAAAAAGTCTAAAAAATATATTTTCTGTTTTAAAATTAGTTTTATCATATTTTAGATTTTTCTAAGTCTTAATTTTATTTTTCTAGTCTTATTTCATATTTTCTTTTAATTTAGAGTATTATTAAATAGTTTAAATTAGTTTTTAATTAATAATAATTAATTAATTAGTCATAAAAATAATTTTCCTTTTCTATAAATTCTCTCATATCATTAGGTTTGTAAAAATGTATTTTTCATATTTTTAGGATCTATATTGTATAAGTTTCACTTTTTATTTTATACGTTTACGTTATTTTTATTTTAACGTAAGTTTTACGTTTTAGGTTTTAAACGTTCATCACTTTAAAAATAGTGATAGCGTTTATTTAATATCTTTTAACTTTTTAATTTTCTTAATTTGCATTTAAGTCGCTTTATTTTATAAACTTTTTCAGTAGTGTAATTATCCATTCAAATCCTTTCTGATCGCTATCATTAGTGATCATTCTACCGTCTGAATCAGTGTTTAACACACCATTGAGTCTCCTTGGGACTTAACGACCCGGGAATTCCCTATATTCTCTGATCTTCATTTGCATTTGTGTCTGAGCTGTTTTAAGTCTGTTTGACTTGACTGTTCAGCGCGAATCAAGCAATATTATTTCTAACATACACTAAATAAGCATAAAAATCACAGATATAAGCAGTGATAATCAATTGAACAGTGAAATGCCAAATTTAAGGATTTAGCTTACAAATTGCTTTATTGCTCAAAACTGAGAATCAAGGATCAAGACCACTTCCTACAGCTTTCCACAAAGCATCTAAACTAGGAAAATCCATAATACACCTTGCTTCAGCCTCTGTTTCATCTTCTCCATTGATTTTTGAATTTCTAATTATTTTTGAGTGTTCTTTTTTATTTTTGAGTTTTGAATCTAAACTGAATTTTAAGGTTTATAAAAGCTTAGAAAAGCTTAAATAAGAGCTTATATGAGCTTACAAGTCTTTAACAACAACTGATAACAACCTTTAAATATTTTGAGAATTCGAACTTGAAAATTGCATAATCTTGAAATGAAACTTAAAACTGAAATTGATGTTAACAAAAGCTTTATTACACACTAATAACTTGAAATACAAAGCTTTAAAGATTAAACATACACTGGAAAGCTAAAATTTATTAAAACGACATACATAAATTAAAATTACACTACTACTTCTTCTTCTCTGCTTTTCTTCTCCTTTTTATTCAAGAAAAGGGTTCCACTTGAGTCTCTGAAGAAATCCCATCATTAATCCTAGCCTTTGGATCACTGCAACTCATCTCAGCCTTCTATTTTGCTTTTGGCGCCAAAAGGTGAACAGTGGTGCTGCAATCTTTGATGGTTTTTGGACCAGGGTGAAGAGGAGGGGGGACAAGAGTGATAGATAGTGTGTTGGGGATGAGAAAAGGAGTGGGGAAGCATTAATGAGGGGGAGGGGAGTAACCAGGTGGAGGGTGGAACTGGTTTGGTTTTTTTTGGTGGGAAAAGAAGAAGAAGAGTTTGACTGGGGTTTGACTTGGACCGGGTTTGGGATTGGGTTTGGGCCAGCTGGGTGGGTTGGATTTGGATTAATATATAGGGTCAGTTTGTTTAGGCTTATTAAGACAAGGACCGAATTTGTAATTTCACCAAACTTGAAGGACCAAACCTGTCCATTTTCCAAAGTTATAATAAGGACCATTCCTGCCATTCTTTAATAGTACAAGGACCATTATGCATAAAATTCCATTTTTAATAAATCCAAGGACCATTTATGTCATTTTTCAAACTTGAGGGACTAAAGTTGTAGTTATGCAATTTTTAAACTTGAAGGGTTTATTTTGACAAATTTTGAATCCCATGGACTTTAAATGACATTTTTCTTTATTTTGATTTACCAGGGACTGTTTTTGACAACTTTTGAAACTTGGGGGACTAAAACTGCCAATTATGCAAACTTGATACGTTTTTCACCAGATTTTGATGTTTTTGCATTTAAAACACATAAAACACTTATTTGTGATATTTTCATCATTTTGATGCATTTCTGAGTGTTTTCAGATGTTTTTGGCATTCTAAACAGTACAAAAATGATGAGTATTTAGACACTCATCAATCCCCTACACTAAGATATTGCTAGTCCCTAGCAATGTTTTGAGAAAAATTAATGGATTTCAATCTCTTTACCAAAAGCCATCACTTCTGGAGTAGCCAATTGTTTCAGTTCAAGTAAGAACCTTGGTACAATGATAACCAAATGATTTTGAGCAAATCATAAGCTGTAAACGGATTTGATTTGTCTTTACCAGAAGCCGTTTGCTTATGGACTAGCCAACTCTTAGATAAATTATCAGTATTATCTTTGGTGAGCCGATTACCAATTATGGATTTCCAACTGCCTTTACCACAAGCCATAAACTTGCGGGCTAGCCAACTCTTCACTAATTAAAGATATGGTGAGCTGAACACCATACAATTTTGGGCAAATTGCAAGCCATAAACGGATTTGAGATATCTTTACCAAGAGCCATTTGCTCCTGGATTAGCCAATCCTTATGTGGGTTAGACATGGCGGACTGATAACCGTAAGCTGAGTAAGTGCAAAACACTTGCTCCAAAAAAAATTTTTGGCCAAAAATGGGGGAATTGGGTGGTATAATTACATGATAAAATTCGTGAGAATTCCCCCCCACACTAGAAATGAATATTGCCCTCAATATTCAAAGTACCGGCGGTTATGCCGAAACATAGAACGTAAAAGGGAAATACTACGGCCATTTTTTTCCTTTTTTTTTTTTTTTTTTTTTTTTTTTTTTTTGAAACTTTATATACAACAGCGGAGGGCAACTCCCCCACACTAGGGTGGTAGAAAATAGAAAGAAGTCAGAAATACGGGTGAAAACCCATATGGTGTGCTACTGTTTTTGATTCCCGAGTCGCTAGCTTGACTCGACCCCGAATTAATTTGTTCATGGGGAAGTAAGTGGAAGAGACAATCTCCATCGGACTTTCATTCAAGATGTTTGGACAAACATTTGAAGTACGTGAAAGTTCCACACCGATGAGATATACATAGATCCGGCTCAAAAATGATAAATGAAAATGCCGGGATCAAAAATAGTGTCCTCATTCCCGAAGGAGTGAAGAACAGGAGAAGCCACGGGATAGGTGAAGAAGAGAAAGAAAGTCACGATAAAAATCTTGACTAACTCATCATCACCCACAGGAGAATTCATAATAGCATGAATCTCATCATTTAAGCTCAATTGGTCTAGACATATCCCGGGTGTGTCTAGATCAAAGTAGAAGCTATCATACTCCGGTGGAGATATGATATGAGTGAGTTCACAGGAGAACTCCTCGAAGGTGAATGAATCATATTCTGGTTTGATGTGAGTGAGTTCATTGGTGAACTCTTCAAAAGTAAATGATTCATAATCAGGGAGAGAATTATGAAAATAAGAAGTGGTATTACCACTAATTTTCTCTCCCATCTGATCAAAACAGAAGGCTTCCATTTCCAGAATAGAATCATCGGAAAAAATGTCACTATCCTTTATGGGGATAGGAGATGAAATGGGTTTTTCTTTGAAAGCCTCGATTTTAGAAATGAGAAGACTGACATTTAATAATGTTGCTCGAAGAGCTTCATCTTTGATTTCAGTGTCAATTTCTTCATCATTCTCTTCTTCTAAGCTAACTAGCTCAGAAGGTAATTCCTCCATATAACTGATGTCTCCACAAGATAACGAATCGTCATCATTAGAATCGGAGCACATCTCAACATGATTACTTTGGAAGACAAGAGGAGGAGGGATATCACACATATGATCGAAAGTTCCCTGTGACTCTCTCGGGATTGGGACAAGGTCCTTAACACTAGACTTTATGAATTCGTCCGATTCATTTTCAGGAACAGTGTCAAGATGCTCGTTCCCCTTGTTCAGAGAGTGAATGGGAGCTTCGGGTGTGATAGCAGTAGACTGAGGGAGTTGAGAAATGATATCTTTCAAAGGAATAACACTCTCCTCGTCGTCCTCATAATATTCCCTCATTTGAATAGTATCCTCATCATCATCGTCATCATATCGGATTCTTATATTCATCTGCTGAAGCTTACATACCATTCTTTTCATTTGTAGTTGCTTTCGAATGCGTATTTCTTCAGAACTTTGTGGAAGATTACACTCCTCGTAATCATTGAAATGCTGTGAAGGCTCGGAAGTCTGAGTACTAGGATTACCCTTTCGTTCCTCAGCTAGTAATTCTCCAATAGTTTTATCATGAGGATATTGATGAATGATGGAATACTGTGGGGGTTGGAAATTGTCAAAACCGGGAGAATTGGAATTGTGAAAATTTTGATTCATCGGTTGACATTCAAAAGTCGCATGAGGACCCCCGCAATTCTCACAACAGAGATAATTGGGAAAATAACTTTCACCAAAGTTCTGATTGTAACATGGTTCTGGCTCATAGACAAGCGGGACCCGTGGTGGACAATCAAAACCGTAATGAGAATCATTCCCACAAAACTCGCATGAGTAGGATTCGTATTGGGGCTGTGGAGGTAGGTAGGAAAAATCGGGTGTTTCATTATTTGAAATGGGATCGGGATTACCGACAAACTTGTCTCCGAAACTCACATTGGTACATCGCCGACAATTTCCACCGTTAAATGGACCTCCACACCTCGAACATGTCGAAAACCATGACATAAAGAATTAAACGGATAAGAGGGATAAGAGATGAAGAATTAAACGGTTATAGAGGATAAGGAATGGAGAATTAAACAGATTAGAGGATAAAGGATGGATATTTTTGGATTTTTGAAAAACATGTTGTAAAAATAAAGAATGAAAATATTTTTGGGTTTGTTAACACTTTAGGAAAAGTGTTAATGAACTTTTTGATAATTTTGATAACTTTACAAAAAACTGTTTACAAAAGGTGGTATATGTGCAAGTACGGGTCTGAAAAATGCTTAAAACACGCTAAAGCCTCCCCGGCAGCGGCGCCAAAATTTGATTGGCTCCCGAACGGTCAAGTTTAGTCACACAAGCTGACCACTTGTGAATGGTCAACCGTAACAAACTTAAAACAGTCTGGAAGCAAATGCAATTAAGATCAGAGGAATATAGTGGATTCCTAGGTCGTTAAGTCCCACGGAGACTCAATGGTGTTTCAAAACTTTCAGATGATAGAATAATCACTAAGGATAGTGATCAGTAAGGATTTTGGAATATTTATACCTAAAGAAAAAGTTTTGTAAATTACAAGGGCTTAAAATGCAAATTAAAGAAAATTAAAAAACTAAAATATATTAAATAAATGCTATCACTATTTTTACAATGATGTTTTTCTTGATTTATAAAACAAAATAACTTAAATAAACTATTTTAATTAAAACGTAAACTTAAATTATCTAAAAACGTGACTTAAAATGAAAACGTGCGTTATTTATAAAAATTACGCGAGTGCGCAAGAAAAAACGTAAAATTTTTAAAATAAAAGTCCTACAAGTGTAAAAACAATTTTCTTACTTACTATATGACAAAAGAAAATTTTAGAAAAAAGATTTATATTTTTTAGACTTTTATATTTTTTATTATGAATTAAAAACTAAAAAATAGAAATTAAATGTTTAAAAATATCAAAAATAATTGGAAAAATACGAAACTTTTCAGGAAAATACTTTTTGGTAAACTAAATCTAAGAAAAATTAGAAACTTGAAAATTCAGCAACCAATAAGCATAAAATAAGCTAAAGGCCTTATTTAGTATTAAAAGTTAAAACGTATATAAAGGAATTAAGGGTGCAAAGAATGACAAGAAAGACCCAAGGGCAAAGATGGATTTGTGAGTTGTGTGTGTGGCGTGGGAAGGTTGTGCAGGAGGTCTCAGGTTCGAACCTGTATGCACCCTTTTTTTAACTATTTAATTTTTGGATTTTTCTTTTACAAACTTATTAAGCTACTTAAAATAAGCAATTTTCACAACTGAAACTTTTTATAAAAATGACTAATAAGCACAGATTCAGCTTAAGATTCTTAACAGTGGGCAAATATGAAATAAGCTCAAAAATTTAGCTAAATGGCTATTAAGCTAGAAATAAGCAAAAGGAAACTAGAAAGAAGCTAAGCAACTAATAATAAGCTAGAATTACAACTGACTAAGCACAGAAACTTAGAAATAAGCACTTAATAAGATTCAAATAAGCATAAGTCTATCTGTTGCACAGGGCATTTTTCAGAAAAGGTAGTCAAAAGAAGCTAAGTAAAAAGCACTTTATAAGCTGAGTAGAAGTAAGCTATTATTTTTCTAATTAAGTTAAGCAACAAAATTTTAATATCCCAAAAGCATTTAAGCTAAATCTCAATATTAAACACACACTAAAATTCGTAAGTTTATTCAAAAACTGCTCTTAAGAAAATTTGACTTTTTAAAATAAACTAGTAAGTTGACTTTTATGAGATTTGAATGATCCTAGATGATCTAATTTGATGTATTAGGCTAATATGAGACTTATTTAGGCTAAATAAACAACTTTTACACTAGTATGCATGATTATGCAATTGCAATTCTTAACAGTTATGAGTTTAAGAAATCTTAAAGCTAAAATTGACTTTTTTTATACTATGACTACTGGTTTTTATGCTCAAATTGAGATATTAGGAGCTAAGGTAGCATGTATCAAGCAAGAATAACAACATGAACAACCTTCTAACACAGTTTGCACAATAAACCAAACAACCCTTTAAGAAACTGTTGTGAAGCTTATCAAAGCTTAACACTAATTTAAGCTAAGAAACTGATTCATACACACATTCATTGATATAAAAAGCTGATTTGAGCTCCTAAATACCAACAGTAACAACAAAAACTATAGATTGCTATTGTGCAAAATTAAAAGTGGTAAAATAAAAACTAAGCAACTAAGGAAATTAATGAACAAGCTAGCAATATTAAGCAATATTATTTCTAACATACACTAAATAAGCATAAAAATCACAGATATAAGCAGTGATAATCAATTGAACAGTGAAATGCCAAATTTAAGGATTTAGCTTACAAATTGCTTTATTGCTCAAAACTGAGAATCAAGGATCAAGACCACTTCCTACAGCTTTCCACAAAGCATCTAAACTAGGAAAATCCATAATACACCTTGCTTCAGCCTCTGTTTCATCTTCTCCATTGATTTTTGAATTTCTAATTATTTTTGAGTGTTCTTTTTTATTTTTGAGTTTTGAATCTAAACTGAATTTTAAGGTTTATAAAAGCTTAGAAAAGCTTAAATAAGAGCTTATATGAGCTTACAAGTCTTTAACAACAACTGATAACAACCTTTAAATATTTTGAGAATTCGAACTTGAAAATTGCATAATCTTGAAATGAAACTTAAAACTGAAATTGATGTTAACAAAAGCTTTATTACACACTAATAACTTGAAATACAAAGCTTTAAAGATTAAACATACACTGGAAAGCTAAAATTTATTAAAACGACATACATAAATTAAAATTACACTACTACTTCTTCTTCTCTGCTTTTCTTCTCCTTTTTATTCAAGAAAAGGGTTCCACTTGAGTCTCTGAAGAAATCCCATCATTAATCCTGGCCTTTGGATCACTGCAACTCATCTCAGCCTTCTATTTTGCTTTTGGCGCCAAAAGGTGAACAGTGGTGCTGCAATATTTGATGGTTTTTGGACCAGGGTGAAGAGGAGGGGGGACAAGAGTGATAGATAGTGTGTTGGGGATGAGAAAAGGAGTGGGGAAGCATTAATGAGGGGGAGGGGAGTAACCAGGTGGAGGGTGGAACTGGTTTGGTTTTTTTTGGTGGGAAAAGAAGAAGAAGAGTTTGACTGGGGTTTGACTTGGACCGGGTTTGGGATTGGGTTTGGGCCAGCTGGGTGGGTTGGATTTGGATTAATATATAGGGTCAGTTTGTTTAGGCTTATTAAGACAAGGACCGAATTTGTAATTTCACCAAACTTGAAGGACCAAACCTGTCCATTTTCCAAAGTTATAATAAGGACCATTCCTGCCATTCTTTAATAGTACAAGGACCATTATGCATAAAATTCCATTTTTAATAAATCCAAGGACCATTTATGTCATTTTTCAAACTTGAGGGACTAAAGTTGTAGTTATGCAATTTTTAAACTTGAAGGGTTTATTTTGACAACTTTTGAATCCCATGGACTTTAAATGACATTTTTCTTTATTTTGATTTACCAGGGACTGTTTTTGACAACTTTTGAAACTTGGGGGACTAAAACTGCCAATTATGCAAACTTGATACGTTTTTCACCAGATTTTGATGTTTTTGCATTTAAAACACATAAAACACTTATTTGTGATATTTTCATCATTTTGATGCATTTCTGAGTGTTTTCAGATGTTTTTGGCATTCTAAACAGTACAAAAATGATGAGTATTTAGACACTCATCATAAGGTTACGCCGTAACTAGTATCGGAGCCTATAAACAGTCGAAGGTTCCACCAGTTTTAATCATCTCTCCTTTCTCAAACCTTCTAGGGTTTGGGAAGATCAAAACACAGAAGAAGAAGCATGGCTTAGGAGCACTGAATAACGAAGTCCTCGTCTACGATTTCCATTGTATTCGAGTTTGAATTCCTTCTATATTTTTCTAGGACTTATACTATGAATTCATGTCATTAATTGAAGTTTGCATTTATGTTATTGATATTCTCTTTAATTCTTTATAGACATTTGCTAGTATTTTCATAGATCGCTAGTCTTGGTAGTATTATAAGCTTGGTAGTATCTAAAAGGCTGGGAGATATGACCAACTGACCCCAGTCTGATAGATTGCGAAGTATGGGAGGAATTGGCCATAGTACAACCACTCTTCGTGTGCGAACTGACCAAATGATCACCTATCAAGTGGAGGTATTTAAGAGGTTAGGGGGGATCTAAGTTCCTAACGGTCGGGTTCCTACCGACTAGATCTAGTAGATTTGGTGCTTAATGACTGTTATTAGGTTGCCGAATGATCCCGGGTGACCTGTTCATCTTGGTGAGGAATCTAAGAACCATAGGCCATGACGAATTGACCAAAGGAGTCTGGTGATAATTAACCACTATATTGAACCTTCGTATCGAGAATCAATTCATATTTGTATTCTTCATTAAGCTTCGTTTATCTATCTCTTTTCCCTAAATTTATGGTGTATGTGTGAGTGGAATAATAGCATATCGATGAATTATAACAACCTTGTCATACCAATATATTATCATTATTATTTCTAATCATCTTAGTTCTTTCAAGGTCACAGCTCTCTTGGGACGACACTCGGATTTAGCTAAGGCTTTACTACATCTGATCGGGTTCTCTGCCCGTTAGTATGTGTTTATCCTAAGTTTTCTAAGTTTTATAAATATTAAAAGCAGGATGAAATAGCACATCAGTTTATTTTTTTATTTATATGTTCCAAATGTATTTGGTAATATGTTTTGTGCGTCTTTAAAGTACGTGTTGTCTTTTGGAATTTGATATATGGTTATCTTTGTTGATTTTGTGGAAAACGTAGGGGGGTTGAATACGTTCATGTTTAAAAACTTAATACCTTGTGTATCAAACACCAAATCAAGTGTGATTTAATATGAAAAGTGTCAACAATAATTTAACTAGTCTTACAAGAGCCAGAGAATATAAAGCAACAATTATGAGAGTGAGAGTGTTTTCGTTCCCATTTCGTGAGGTGTTCAGCTCTTATTAATAGCATGGAAATCTTAAACTGTACATTTTATATTGATGTATCTTTTGCAGCCTAAATTGGTCTACCTGAGGGCAAGTAGAGTTTAAGTGGAGGGATATTTGATAACATCAAATAGTCCTGATTTTCTAAGCGTTAATTTCCCCCTTTATCATCACATTTTGAGTAAAATACTAGTGAAAACATCCTTATTCCTTATTATTTCATTTCAGGACCTATTCTATGCAAGAAAGCTGTAATTGGACATTTTCAAGCCCTATGGAAGAGTTGTCTCTTGACTACGGCGTAACCAAGTGATCAGGTTACGCAGTAACAACGGATAAACACCTAATTGACAAAGGCTACGGCGTGACCCTCAGCTCAGGTTGCGCCGTAATGAAGAAATGCACATGATTTATGAAAGCTACGGCGTAACCCAGCTAAGGTTACGCCGTAACCATGGATAAGCACGAAAGATTGAAGAGTTACGACGTAACTACCTAATAAGGTTACGCCGTAACTAGTATCGGAGCCTATAAATAGTCGAAGGTTCCACCAGTTTTAATCATCTCTCCTTTCCCAAACCTTCTAGGGTTTGGGGAGATTAAAACACAGAAGAAGAAGTATGGCTTAGGAGCACTGAATAACGAAGTCCTCGTCTACGATTTCCATTGTATTCGAGTTTGAATTCCTTCTATATTTTTCTAGGACTTATACTATGAATTCATGTCATTAATTGAAGTTTGCATTTATGTTATTGATATTCTCTTTAATTCTTTATAGACATTTGCTAGTATTTTCATAGATCGCTAGTCTTGGTAGTATTATAAGCTTGGTAGTATCTAAAAGGCTGGGAGATATGACCAACTAACCCCAGTCTGATAGATTGCGAAGTACGGGAGGAATTGGCCATAGTACAACCACTCTTCGTGTGCGAACTGACCAAATGATCACCTATCAAGTGGAGGTATTTAAGAGGTTAGGGGGGATCTAAGTTCCTAACGGTCGGGTTCCCACTGACTAGATCTAGTAGATTTGGTGCTTAATGACTGTTATTAGGTTGCCGAATGATCCCGGGTGACCTATTCATCTCGGTGAGGAATCTAAGAACCATAGGCCATGAAGAATTGACCAAAGGAGTCTGGTGATAATTAACCACTATATTGAACCTTCGTATCGAGAATCAATTCATATTTGTTTACTTCATTAAGCTTCGTTTATCTATCTCTTTTCCCTAAATTTCTGGTGTCTGTGTGAGTGGAATAATAGCATATCGATGAATGATAACAACCTTGTCATACCAATATATTATCATTATTATTTCTAATCATCTTAGTTCTTTCAAGGTCACAGCTCTCTTGGGACGACACTCGGATTTACCTACGGCAGTCGAGTGTGGCTCCTGCTTCACGAACCTCTCCAGCACAGGGACTGTTGCAGCAACGCAGGGTCGACACTATCTTCTTCGGCTCCACGGGTAGTCTCCATCTAACGATCGACAAACGGACGAGCGAAAACAAAATAACAAAGTTCGATGCGAATAGAGGAGGGCCAATTCAGTGAAGGCAAAAGGATATCGAAGTCAAATCTGAACGACCATCAAAAAGAATCGAAAAAATATCTGAACAGACGGAAACCTAATGTCTACCCAATCCTCACAGGTCATAGCCTAAGCTCTAAGGGTCCTAAAACCTAGGCTCTCTGATACCATAATTGTAACACCCCAACCCGACAAGGGTAAAGATATCACAAATACAGTTTCATATCAGAACTTTAAGTACTATACAAAAGTGGAAGTCTTTACAAAATTTTCAAAAGAAAACATAAATAACTTAATAACCAAAATAATTCTAAGATCTCTATGGTCAAATCTTTGCTCTCAGCTCTACTCTCAAACCCAGATCAGCTATCCCGTAAGCTCATCTTGAATGCTTAATACCTGCCGCAGGAAAAGAAAATGCGGCTGAGCTTACAAAGCCCAGTGAACAGATATAACAAAAACGGAAACTAAACCAAACAGAAATGTAAACTGAAACAAATGAAACGAATAACGAAGTCGCAGCGGAGTGAGCATAATGAATCATAGAGGATTCTGCGGAACACAAACACACAGAAATCCGGAAGAACAACTAGCAATCAAGAGCAAACTCACATAGCATATTGATGACACAAACACAAACACATTAGAATATCCAGACACTTAACATATCAAGAAGATAGATTACATATAAACCAAACGAAAAGTCTAAGGACTAACGGAAGCAGTTCCTAGAAGGTAAACATGGCATTCATACAAATCAATTAATCTACATTTAACACACTTTATTCAATATTGTAGCAGCGGAATTAGCAGTCAAATCATGGCAGTCACACATACGGATAGAAGACACAGTAGACACGCTATAACCAAACAGACAAAGACATAACATAGCCATTACCAATTATCAGAACAGATATCATAAGCTAAACCGGTTCTCAGATCAAATCTTAACATCAGCAGAGTTTTAACATGGCAGGTCACATATGCAGACAGATAACTAACCGATAGGCAACGTTTATAAAATTAACTGAACCATCATACATACTAAACTTTAAAAATACTCAATTGTACACTAGCACATTCATCTCGCAGATCAACGCATTCACGTAACGATAACTAACATAATATCAGATATACGAATCATGTTTAAACATATTAATCATATCTTAGCATAACAGACGGTAGTCTCATAAACATACAAAAGCATAAACACATATAATAACATATAATAAGCCTAGCACATAATCATAAACACTTGAACATACCGAATCATAATCAGAATACTTAACATAAAGATAACAGATAAAGATTTAGTTAACTACCACGAGCCCAGAACATATCATATCAGAAGTAACTTTCTTATTCGGAGGGGTGACCTCGGAATACCTTTTATAATACGAGGGGAGACCTCAGTAACCAATGGAGTAGCTAGCTCCCAAAATTTGTGAAGACGCGTATTGCACACGACATCATTCACCAGACAAATCATATCAGATAACAGATCAGATCTAGGATGCATCCATACGCCCCTTCCTACATATACAAAATATGCTCCACCATCCAAGGACGTGGCAGAACATCACTCTACTGCCCTAGAGTCATATCAGAGGTGCATCACTGATACGGACATGGAACCCCCATGACTAGTTAAATATTTGGCTCGGGTGTCAAACTAACTTAGGTCAAACAGATTGTCATAATTTACACAGATCATAATTCATCATAAAAGTCAACAGATATATATATCAGAGGTTTCATATCATAAAGTCCAAATCAGATATTTCATGGTTCACTAAACAGAAGTTTCAGAGAAGCAACAGATCAAATAAATCAGAGAGGGTTCATATCAAATGTTCAAAAATCAAAGTTCATAATCAGAAATTTATACTCAAACATAGCAAGGTTCAACAAACAGAAGTTCAGACAAACAGAGATTCATATAAACAGAAAGGAATCATAGCAATGGCATAGGGAATCCTAATAATTGAAATAGAAAAGCTAACGAAAAGAAAACGTCATAAGGAACCTTTACTGAAAAGGTCAGAATATCTGTACGATAACATAAGTGTCTTAAAGTAAGACAGAATATCCGTACCTTAACGCAAATGAGGGAAAAGCAAATGAATGAACGAACACGAAGATACGACGCCACGTCTTCTTCAATGGATCTACACGGATTACGATTCGTATAATACTTATTAGTTCCTTTTATAAGCTTCTTATGCCTTTGTAAATGTGTTACCTATTGATATCATATTTTATCTTTCAGTTTCTTAAACTCATATTCGGACCAGACTTTAGCGATTTTTATAAAATACTTACTTAGCTCAAATGAAATCAAGCAAAATCCCAGGGGTTCCCATATGATTTAAAAGAGTCTCCAAAAATTGGTGGGTTCTATCTCTATGCCAAATGGCCTATGGAAAATCACAAGTACAGACCTATCCAGAAAGTAATCAGAAAATACACCTTAAAAGTTTACACTTATTGGACCTGTTTAGACACCTTGGAAAAATTCCCAAAACTCCCAGAAATTCATTTATGTCATAAATATCACTCCTGTAAAAGGAGAGCTCCCAATTCCTTATGGTTTGAAAATGAAAAATTAAACAATACAACTAATATTCAGACCCGTTTTCTCAGCTTTGACACTTGATTTTGTAAAATTCAAAAATACGACTTAGACAACTCCAAATTCGACCAAACCACTTGGAAAACTTAACTAAGACATAAAATAAACTTTTCCCACAAAAACCCAGGTTATTTCACTTATAAAATTGGATCTATAACACACACAAATTCGACATATGATGCTGTCCAGTTTTAGGGTTTATTAAAACCACTATAATCACATGTTTAGACCATTAATTACACTTAGGGTTCCATTCCAATTAGGGTTTCGAATTTATTAGGCATGATAACATTTATATATGTGGTTCGGTTCTTTTATAGCTCGACTTAACCATGATCCGATTCAATAATACATATTACATACATGTTCTTTAATACTTATAAGGTTCAAATCATTAGGGTTTGTGTTGTTTGGTTTCATACGGCTCGACACAAGGAAAAAGAAAACACAAGTCGACTAAAACAAATAAGTTACAATATATTAACTTAAGGTGCATCAAAGGAAGACGAGAAACACGTTATACCTTAGCTTTGTTGAAGCAAAATCTCGACACCAAAGGTGTAGGTATTCGGCCGAATGGGAGAAAAAGAAAAGAGAGGAAACCAAAACTAGGGTTTCACTTTTGAGTTTATGTGTTATATTTATAGTGGTAGTAAAATTTCAGTTAGGGATTTTAGGAGGGGGGGTTTGGGTTTCGGCCTAGTCCAACCGAACACAACAAAAACCCACGGCCTTTGGGCCTTCGGCTCTTGATCCACACGACACCAAAACAAACGCCCCTATGGCTTCTTGGACTCTCGGCTTGGCAAAAGAAACGAGCCCATCGGATAAAAAATCAAACAAATGGCAAGGCCCAAACTTTTACGCGAGACGTTTAATCTTTCGTCGTACCATGTCGATCACGTACATATTTTAGTTAAGTTTTTATTATTCGTAAGTTAAGTTTTTAATTTTCGTTAAATGATATAAATGTATTTTTACGTATTTAATAAATGTTCGATTTCAAGGGTATTTTAGTCTCTTAACACGTTTCGTATTTTTAGGGTTTTACAACTCTCCCCTTCTAAAAAGAAAATTTCATCCTCGAAATTGAACAGACGGAATAGGACGGAAAACGAATCGGATTTCAGAATTTCAAGGAACCTAGCGAACGCGAAACTTATCCTAGAACAAACGGATTCTTGTCAGAACATTCATACTCATACTTTTCGGAAATCGAACCAATAATCAAATACTTATAACAGATAATCATATACTTATTGACGTATTGGCAGAAAACAGATGAGATGCCGAAAATCAACAACACACTCTAACTTATTCAGATATCTAATGATGAAAACCATCATATGCATAGGCAGAACGAATCCTAATGGTCTTACTAATCGCAGATAATCAAACTAAAAGGATCTAATGTTCCTCAAACACTTATATTCAATGATCACAATAAGGGTACACGGAGACGTACACACTTAGAGCAAACATAGCAATCCATAGCTCACACAAATCATAACAATTTCGGTCCAACGCGCACAAAACGTACACGTGACAGATATCGACAAAATCTCACAAATAGGTACAAAATTTCAAACGAACATGAGGAGCACCAAATAACAGATACAAGTCAAAGTCTATACACACATCAACCATAGGCATTTCCCAGACGTCGTATACCTTCAATAAGTTCAGATTATATGATCTCGGTATTATTACGTTGATCAGGCGTCATAATACTTGCATCACATAACAAGTTCTTATTGTCATTATATTCGGTCTCGGGTCATGACAAAACACATAACTAATATCATAACAAAACATACCACATACAGATAGCAGGTAACATACCAAAACAGGCCAGGTACACATTCATGCAGCATATAACACATCAGACAACTTACCATATCACAATGAAAGGAGGCCACCAACTAGCATAAAACGGTTCTTCGTGACTCATTACTGACGATCCAAAAGAAAACTGGGATATTAACAAAATACCAGACGATAAACTTCACGATTCAAACCGAGTTCCGAACAAATCATAGAAAAGCAATACGGATCAGAATCACTTAGCAGAATATCAAACCGTCACAACACACATGACAAACGAATCAGAATATCACAAGTCGCGCCCAAATCATATAAAGTAGATGAACCTTCCCAGCCACCGGTTGAATCATGTCTTTGTCGTTGCGTCTTTGGTTGATTCGTCCAGCTCCCTCCAGCAGCATCCTGATGTTTCCAGCGGCACGGCAGTCGAGTGTGGCTCCTGCTTCACGAACCTCTCCAGCACAGGGACTGTTGCAGCAACGCAGGGTCGACACTATCTTCTTCGGCTCCACGGGTAGTCTCCATCTAACGATCGACAAACGGACGAGCGAAAACAAAATAACAAAGTTCGATGCGAATAGAGGAGGGCCAATTCAGTGAAGGCAAAAGGATATCGAAGTCAAATCTGAACGACCATCAAAAAGAATCGAAAAAATATCTGAACAGACGGAAACCTAATGTCTACCCAATCCTCACAGGTCATAGCCTAAGCTCTAAGGGTCCTAAAACCTAGGCTCTCTGATACCATAATTGTAACACCCCAACCCGACAAGGGTAAAGATATCACAAATACAGTTTCATATCAGAACTTTAAGTACTATACAAAAGTGGAAGTCTTTACAAAATTTTCAAAAGAAAACATAAATAACTTAATAACCAAAATAATTCTAAGATCTCTATGGTCAAATCTTTGCTCTCAGCTCTACTCTCAAACCCAGATCAGCTATCCCGTAAGCTCATCTTGAATGCTTAATACCTGCCGCAGGAAAAGAAAATGCGGCTGAGCTTACAAAGCCCAGTGAACAGATATAACAAAAACGGAAACTAAACCAAACAGAAATGTAAACTGAAACAAATGAAACGAATAACGAAGTCGCAGCGGAGTGAGCATAATGAATCATAGAGGATTCTGCGGAACACAAACACACAGAAATCCGGAAGAACAACTAGCAATCAAGAGCAAACTCACATAGCATATTGATGACACAAACACAAACACATTAGAATATCCAGACACTTAACATATCAAGAAGATAGATTACATATAAACCAAACGAAAAGTCTAAGGACTAACGGAAGCAGTTCCTAGAAGGTAAACATGGCATTCATACAAATCAATTAATCTACATTTAACACACTTTATTCAATATTGTAGCAGCGGAATTAGCAGTCAAATCATGGCAGTCACACATACGGATAGAAGACACAGTAGACACGCTATAACCAAACAGACAAAGACATAACATAGCCATTACCAATTATCAGAACAGATATCATAAGCTAAACCGGTTCTCAGATCAAATCTTAACATCAGCAGAGTTTTAACATGGCAGGTCACATATGCAGACAGATAACTAACCGATAGGCAACGTTTATAAAATTAACTGAACCATCATACATACTAAACTTTCAAAATACTCAATTGTACACTAGCACATTCATCTCGCAGATCAACGCATTCACGTAACGATAACTAACATAATATCAGATATACGAATCATGTTTAAACATATTAATCATATCTTAGCATAACAGACGGTAGTCTCATAAACATACAAAAGCATAAACACATATAATAACATATAATAAGCCTAGCACATAATCATAAACACTTGAACATACCGAATCATAATCATAATACTTAACATAAAGATAACAGATAAAGATTTAGTTAACTACCACGAGCCCAGAACATATCATATCAGAAGTAACTTTCTTATTCAGAGGGGTGACCTCTGAATACCTTTTATAATACGAGGGGAGACCTCAGTAACCAATGGAGTAGCTAGCTCCCAAAATTTGTGAAGACGCGTATTGCACACGACATCATTCACCAGACAAATCATATCAGATAACAGATCAGATCTAGGATGCATCCATACGCCCCTTCCTACATATACAAAATATGCTCCACCATCCAGGGACGTGGCAGAACATCACTCTACTGCCCTAGAGTCATATCAGAGGTGCATCACTGATACGGACATGGAACCTCCATGACTAGTTAAATATTTGGCTCGGGTGTCAAACTAACTTAGGTCAAACAGATTGTCATAATTTACACAGATCATAATTCATCATAAAAGTCAACAAATATATATATCAGAGGTTTCATATCATAAAGTCCAAATCAGATATTTCATGGTTCACTAAACAGAAGTTTCAGAGAAGCAACGGATCAAATAAATCAGAGAGGGTTCATATCAAATGTTCAGAAATCAAAGTTCATAATCAGAAATTTATACTCAAACATAGCAAGGTTCAACAAACAGAAGTTCAGACAAACAGAGATTCATATAAACAGAAAGGAATCATAGCAATGGCATAGGGAATCCTAATAATTGAAATAGAAAAGCTAACGAAAAGAGAACGTCATAAGGAACCTTTACTGAAAAGGTCAGAATATCTGTACGATAACATAAGTGTCTTAAAGTAAGACAGAATATCCGTACCTTAACGCAAATGAGGGAAAAGCAAATGAATGAACGAACACGAAGATACGACGCCACGTCTTCTTCAATGGATCTACACGGATTACGATTCGTATAATACTTATTAGTTCCTTTTATAAGCTTCTTATGCCTTTGTAAGTGTGTTACCTATTGATATCATATTTTATCTTTCAGTTTCTTAAATGAAATCAAGCAAAATCCCAGGGGTTCCCATATGATTTAAAAGAGTCTCCAAAAATTGGTGGGTTCTATCTCTATGCCAAATGGCCTATGGAAAATCACAAGTACAGACCTATCCAGAAAGTAATCAGAAAATACACCTTAAAAGTTTACACTTATTGGACCTGTTTAGACACCTTGGAAAAATTCCAAAAACTCCCAGAAATTCATTTATGTCATAAATATCACTCCTGTAAAAGGAGAGCTCCCAATTCCTTATGGTTTGAAAATGAAAAATCAAACAATACAACTAAATTTCAGACCCGTTTTCTCAGCTTTGACACTTGATTTTGTAAAATTCAAAAATATGACTTAGACAACTCCAAATTCGACCAAACCACTTGGAAAACTTAACTAAGACATAAAATAAACTTTTCCCACAAAAACCCAGGTTATTGCACTTATAAAATTGGATCTATAACACACACAAATTCGACATATGATGCTGTCCAGTTTTAGGGTTTATTAAAACCACTATAATCACATGTTTAGACCATTAATTACACTTAGGGTTCCATTCCAATTAGGGTTTCGAATTTATTAGGCATGATAACATTTATATATGTGGTTCGGTTCTTTTATAGCTCGACTTAACCATGATCCGATTCAATAATACATATTACATACATGTTCTTTAATACTTATAAGGTTCAAATCATTAGGGTTTGTGTTGTTTGGTTTCATACGGCTCGACACAAGGAAAAAGAAAACACAAGTCGACTAAAACAAATAAGTTACAATATATTAACTTAAGGTGCATCAAAGGAAGACGAGAAACACGTTATACCTTAGCTTTGTTGAAGCAAAATCTCGACACCAAAGGTGTAGGTATTCGGCCGAATGGGAGAAAAAGAAAAGAGAGGCAACCAAAACTAGGGTTTCAATTTTGAGTTTATGTGTTATATTTATAGTGGTAGTAAAATTTCGGTTAGGGCTTTTAGGAGGGGGGGGTTTGGGTTTCGGCCTAGTCCAACCGAACACAACAAAAACCCACGGCCTTTGGGCCTTCGGCTCTTGATCCACACGACACCAAAACAAACGCCCCTATGGCTTCTTGGACTCTCGGCTTGGCAAAAGAAACGAGCCCATCGGATCAAAAATCAAACAAATGGCAAGGCCCAAACTTTTACGCGAGACGTTTAATCTTTCGTCGTACCATGTCGATCACGTACATATTTTAGTTAAGTTTTTATTATTCGTAAGTTAAGTTTTTAATTTTCGTTAAATGATATAAACGTATTTTACGTATTTAATAAATGTTCGATTTCAAGGGTATTTTAGTCTCTTAACACGTTTCGTATTTTTAGGGTTTTACAGCACATCAGTTTATTTTTTTATTTATATGTTCCAAATGTATTTGAAAATATGTTTTGTGCGTCTTTAAAGTACGTGTTGTCTTTTGGAATTTGATATATGGTGATCTTTGTTGATTTTGTGGAAAATGTTGGGGTGGTTGAATACGTTCCTGTTTAAAAACTTAATACCTTGTACTTATAAATCATTATCAAACCGCAGTGAGATCGCATTCGTGCGATATAAGTGAATTCGTGTGATAAAGAGGCACCTTAGGATTTAACCCAAATGGCCTTCCATTTTCATATTATGATATATTAGCTAGCCACATCGGTTAGTTAACCACCTACATGGACCCATTTGTAGCACTCATCTTTAGTGCTAGATACCCTAGTTACACCCTCTGAGCCATCCTTTTTGTTTTTCATAAATCCAGAAAATACAAAAAGATTTTACACTTTAAACCTTAGCCTAACCCTTGTCAATGTCTAAACGGTTGGTTGCTAGTTGCCTGGTATGAGAAGATTATTTAAATGATTATGAGTAACCGCACCTTGTTAGTAGTGTGAGCCATTTCAAGGATGAGTCTGAGTTTAAAAAAAATGTGAATGTATTAGCTAATGTACTATGTTCGAAGAAAAGTTGTTATGGCGAATCAAAGCGAAGAGTTGTGGAAATCCGAAGAAAAGAAAATGAAGCTATAATCATTTATTGGCTTGCGGATTGTTTGGTAAACTAGCAACATGGGTATTAGACTTGATTTTTATTTTTATTTTAACACCAATTTCATTAACATTCCCATGCCTTATCCATACCCTTAGCCCTAAGCCTTAACATTATAACCCGAATAAAAGTCCTCTTTAGATGTTTTTGCTTGGTGCTCACGCCACGTCGGTGGAGTTTTGTTTCTTGTACAAGCTTATGGTAATAATCTAATCATGACTGAGCAATGAGTGTGATTTATCTTGTTACTCCACTAAATATCGAGTGATTGAGTAATTTATATTTCGTTCCTTTTTCGTGAGGTGTTTTGAAATGTTAATCATGCAAGAAAATCATTGGATATTGTCAAACATCTTAAAGTTTCGCCCTTAAAAGCTTAATTGATGAATCTTCTCTCGTGCTTGTACTTGGTGGATTTGCATCATATTTTTCGTAATCATAATTTTGTACCAGTGGATGTTTTTCCTAGATTTGCTTGAGGGCAAGCAAAGTTTATGTGTTGGGGAATTTGATAACGCTCAGATTGTACATGTTTTCAGTAGCGTTATGTGTGCTTTTGTATATGTTATTTGGTTATATTTGTATGATTTTAGTACTTAATCGCATCAGAAGATGTTTGTCTAGTATTTATAACCAAGTGCAGGGAAACGGAAGGAAAAGTAAAAGAATGTTCAATAAAAGGAAGATTCCCGTTTCAGTGAAGCATGTCAAGAACAAATCAGTATTTCAAGTATAAAATTAATGATCGATTTTCCGTCACTCAGGAAGACTAACCGAATCGGTTGAATGATGGTCAAAAGGTACCTGTGAAGATGGACCAACCGATCGGTTGCCACCGCAACCGATTCGGTTGGAGCAATGCTAGAAGACCAACCGGATCGGCTGGACCTTTGACCGATCCGGTTGGGAGACCTGTTTCTGCCAAATATTCATCACTAAGCTTCCTCATTGTATCCAAACGATTCTGTTAATACAAATAAACCGTAAAAACGTTTATTAATATTTTGCGATCTCTTTGTGTTTTGTTGATAACAAATATAATGTTGTCTTAAGTATAATTATAAGGATACATGTTATTTTTGTAAAGCATTTACATATAGTCTTTTAAATACAAAAATGTGGTAATTAAGCATTTGTTGTAATAGTTTATTAGGATGGGTAAAAACCATAACCCATGGATCTTAACCCATACTCAAGAAGACTAGACACAATGTATACTTAGATACATTGAATCTAAAGAAAACCCATGGACCAACCCATAACCCATGACCCATAACCAAAAAACCCATGGGCAAAGAGGAGCGTTCCACGAATCCCTAGGTTTACACTAGACGAATCCCAAGTGGAAGGGATCCGTGGGATCCGGGGAACAGTGAGGAAATTTGCCTATAAATAGAGAGTCATTTCTTCATTCTAACTCACCCCTCTTCTTACTAAATCTCTCATACACTCTCATTCTCTTCTAACATATAGATCACTTGATCTAGAGAGTTGTTCTTCTTTCTTTCTATTTGTGATCCTCATATAGGTCCTTCTCTAAGGCGAGATCACAAGCATTCTACAAGTCATCCAAGCAAGGGGTCCTTGATTGATTTGTCACTCCGCAAGATTTCTGTAGCGAAGATCTTGTATTTGATATTTCACATATTTGTTGTGTAATAGTTGTGTTGGTTTAGTCCACCGTGCTACGGACTCGGTATCTAGCTTTGTACGGGAAAAAGTGTAAGCAACGTTGTGAAGGCTTCTCCGCCAAGTGAAGGAGTTTGTTGACATAGTGCTTGAACTCTCGAGTAGGTGACTCGGGGAGTGGAGTAGGGCAAGGAAGGTGTCCTTGTAGCCGAACCACTATAAATCGGTTGTGTCATTTCTATCCCTTATCTTTATTTATTTGCTTGCATTATCATTAGATCTATACGTTCTCAACATCCATACGATTTCACATAATATCGGATCTAAAGTTTTTGAAATCAACTTAAAATCGGTAAAACTATTCAACCCCCCCTTCTAGTTTTCCACAATTGGCATCAAGAGCTAAGTTTATAAAAGTTTTAAAGTAAAATTGTATTTTAAAAACTTTTCGACCACTATGGGTTCTGAAAATTATAAGGAAGGGCAATCTATGCAGCGACCACCACTACTTGAAACTAATGGCTTTATATATTTGAAAAATAGATTCGAAACATATGTGAAGTCTAAAGATATTGATCTTTGGTACATTATTGTTGAAGGTGATTTTGAGGCTACCTCAAATGATGATAAGGGAAATTTAGTTAACATACCTCATGATAAACTAAATGATGAAATGAAGAAAAAGCTTTCTAAAAATAGTGAAGCAAAAATGGTTTTATATAATGCTTTACCGAAAAAGGATTTGAAAGAATTTATTTACTCAAAACCTCTAAAGAAATTTGGAATTCTTTAGTTGTAACTCATCAAGGCAACGAACAAGTTAAAAATAATAAAATTGATTTATTTGTTCAACAATATGAATAATTTTCAATATCGAATGAGGAAACTATAGATCATTCATTTGCTAACTTTAATACTATTATTACATCTTTACAAGCACTTGATGAATCTTTCTCTAGCCGTAACCATGTTAGGAGATATCTAAGGGCACTTCCATCGAAGTGGAGATCTAAGGTGACGGCGATCGAAGAGTCAAAATATTTGACAACTCTCACCCTCGATGAACTCATAGGCAATCTAAAAGTCTACGAGCTTGTTCTTGCTAAAGCTTCCGAAGCCTCAAAGGTAAAAGAGAAACACAAATCTCTTGCCTTAAAAGCCAAAAAGGCTTCAAGCGATGAAGAGAACTCTTCCTCGGGTAGTGACGACGAGGAGTACGCTATGGCGGTAAGGGACTTTAAAAAGTTCTTTAGAAGAAAGGGAAGATACGTCAAACAACCGTATGACGATAAGAAAGGCTTTCGGAAAAGCAAAGAGGAAGAAAAGCCAAAAGATGATTGTACTTGCTTTAAATGTGGGGACCCAAACCACTTTATTAGTAAGTGTCCCAAACGGGATGATCAAAAGGCGTTCGTGAGCGGCACCTGGGGAATGAGCGACGAGGAGGACGAAGAAATTTGTCTCATGGCAAATGACGAGGTATGTCACGAATACTATAGTAGTTCATCACTTGATGATGACTCCTTGCATAATGAATATGACAAACTATGCAATATTAGCTTAAAACTAATTAACAAAAATAAGCTTTAAAGAGTCAAAATCAACGTTTAGATAAAGAAGTCATAGAAATAAAAGCAAAACTAAAACGTTTAGAAAAGGGTAAAATAGCAAGTGGTGAATGTGAACTTTGTGTTCAACTTCAAACACTAGTTGATCATTTAGATTCTAAAATTGCTAGAATGAGTACGAACACATTAGATACAATACTCGATGGTGTTAAAACCGGTAACAACCAAAAAGGTCTAGGTATTCAACAACTTGATCCATCAACTAGTGAAAGTAAAGAAACAAAATTTGTTAAAGAACTAGAAAAACCAGCCAATGTTGTGGCGGATCCCACGGATCCCCTAAAAAGGGAACCGGCTAGTGGACAGACTGGGATCCGTGGATCTGCTGTGACAACTAGTGGTAATAACATAGCCTCTTCATCTAGAACTGAGTTCGTTATCGTTAATAGGAAGAAACTAACTCATGTCACCACTAGACATCCACCTCCAAAATATAATCCTACTTTTGCAAGAAACAAAGCACCATCTTTTCAAAAACATAATGCATCTAGGAGACCTAATAACGTCTATCCAAGAAGTAACCATCAAATGGGATGGAACCCTAATATGCAAAACGGTTTTTCTTTTCAAAACTTTGCTCCATGGAATGCATACTCATCTTATCCATACATGTCTAAAATAAATGGAATGTTTAACACTAATGGACCCATGAACAAATGGGGACCAAACTTTTGAGTTTATTATTGTTTTAGGTGTGCTTAAAGGTCGACCTAGACCCCGATGAATGGGTCAAGGATAGCGGGTGCACGAGGCACATGACCGGCAATAGGGATCTATTCTCCACATATGAATCCGTAAATGGAGGTAATGTGGTGTTTGGAAATAGCAAAAGTAGAATCATCGGTAAAGGTACGGTTTCTAACAAATCTCTAACCATTAACGATGTGTGTCACGTAGAAAACCTAAACTTTAACCTCTTAAGTATAGGACAAATGTGTGATAAAAAGTGCAATGTACTTTTTACCGAAACCGGTAGTAAGATACTTAAAAATGGCATAACCATAGGAAGAGGAATTAGGAAACATGGAGTCTATGTCATTAAAATCGGTAATGAACCTAAAGACAAACTATGTCTTACCTCTATGGATGATACTTCGACCTTATGGCATCGAAGATTGGGTCACGCCAACATGCGACTTCTTCAATCGCTATCATCCAAAGATCTAGTAAGAGATCTACCTAAGTTAAAATATGAATATCATTTTTGTGATGCTTGTAATGTAGGTAAACAAGCTCATTCGAGTCATAAAGCTAAAAACATGGTGTCCACAACTAGGTGTCTAGAATTACTACATATGGATTTATTTCGTCCATCCGCTATCCAAAGTTATGGAGGCAACTACTACACTTTGGTAATAGTGGATGACTACTCTAGGTATACATGGACAAAATTTTTAAAGAACACAATGGAAACCTTTAATTACTTTGAAATATTAAGCAAAAAGATCCAAAGACAACTAGGAAGTCCTATAGTGTCTATTAGGACGGATCATGGTAGGGAATTCGATAATGAAGTGCAATTTGGAGCCTTTTGTGACGCTAATGGTATTACTCACAACTTCTCGGCTCCACGCACTCCACAATCGAATGGGGTAGTAGAAAAAAAGAATAGAACCCTTAAAGAAATGAGTAGAACCATGCTTAATGAACAATCCATACCTCAAACATTTTGGTGTAATGCCGTTGATACTTCAACGTACATACTCAATCGAGTCTTAATTAGACCAATCTTAGGTAAAACTCCATATGAGTTACTCCGAGGCAAAAAGCCTACGTTAAATCACTTTAGAGTCTTTGGAAGCAAATGCTTCATTCTTAACACTAAAGATTACCTTACAAAATTTGATCCTAAATCAACCGAAGGTATCTTTCTAGGTTACTCGCCAAATATGTCACACCCCCAAATTACCTGTTTTGCAGCGGAATGGAATTCCTGGGGAATGATTGTCATAGCATCACAATCACAGTTATATTGAACGACCTAAAGTGTCGTTTGGAAAACACATCGTTTGATTTAATAAAATAATTAGAGTTTACAAAGTGTAGGTCCCAAATGAAAATCAATTTGTACGGAAATAAATTTGATACAAGCCAAACGATGTTTTTAAAGTTCATAAAACCCAAGTGAGACGCGTCGTCACCGCGACTCTATGATGTGTCCATATGCATGCCATGAAGTGAATGCCTTAGATACCTGAGATAAAACATGCTAAAAAGTGTCAACACAAAGGTTGAGTGAGTTCATAGAGTTTGTGTTGAATTGTAAAGCCTTTCAAAATCGTTTATGCAGCAAAGGCATTGTAAATCCACTCAGTTCCAAGTTCCGCCCATACAAAACTTGCAACCTGTGTGTTCACAACCCATTGCCCAAAATAAAATGACAATCATGATTATGCGCATCAAGGTAGTTAAAAGTATAAATGTCACTACAAGGGTCTTCCCACAACTCGTGTTGGGATGTTCCTCCAACGACTCACATTGGGCTGTATCCATAAAAATGGCCTTCCAACATATAGATGTTGGGATGTTCCTCCAACGACTCACGTTGGGCTGTATCCATAAAAATGGCCTTCCAACATATAGATGTTGGGATGTTCCTCCAACGACTCACGTTGGGCTGTATCCAAATAAATGGCCTTCCAACATATAAATATTGGGATGTTTGTTTAAGTCTAGTCACTTCACGCACCAAGTATAAAGTATAAGTAATATTGTTTGGCAAAAGAGTTTAAATGTTTTGATAAATAAGCATGTATCTCGCCCCAAATAGTTTATAAGAATTTAAACGAGTAAAAGCGGGGTATGAACTCACGGTAATCCGTAAAAGTTTAAAGTACTTGTGTAAATAAAAGCAAGTAGTTGAGCATGTATCTCCCCCAAAAATAGTACAAAACAATTGAAAGTGGGGCTATGAAAACTCACCTGATGCAATAGTTACGATGACACAGTGGATGCACAGAAATGAGATGCAACTATCTAACCGCGACTAGTAACTTGATGAGGTGAAGTGAACAAAGGTTAATCCTAACACCCTAGGTTTTTATTTCACAACCTTAATCAAGAGTGTGACTAGAGTGTAAATAACTTGTCTTGAAAATTTTTGATGATCTCCTCTTGATCCTTATGGTTGGCCGGTTTGTGAAGAGAAGAGAGAAAGGATATTTTGATCTTACACTTTGCAAATATTATGTTGTATGTGTTTGAATAATTATATAATATGATATATAAGCTAAGATATTTAGGAAATCTCATGTGACTCACCCCCTTGTGTCGACAAGGGGGTTTTAATGTTTAGATAATACATATTTTTTTTTAAATGTATAAATGTTTAAGTAAATATGAAGTTAAATAAAGATAGTTAGTAACTTGTATACACATTTGAGCATTTAGGGTAGCGTTAGCTAAAAATAAATTTTAACGGGTCAAAATAAAATATATTGAAGTCACAAAAATTATAAAAATACATTTCTTGCAAAAATTTAGTGAAATGATAATTATCGAGTAGAATTTACGAAGACCGTCGTAAATATTTATACATAACAATTTGTATACAAAATAAATTGAAAATATCGGGTAAAGTAATAATATTATTTTTATAATATTATTATGAGTACAAAAATATATCGGAATAACTTTTGGAAATGTCGGATCAAATGTTCAAATAATGTTTACGCGATAGCGTTTATTTAATAAGAAAATAAACGTTTAATGTAAAATGCAAAACCCATGCATAAATTGATATGAAATGATGTTACTAATGATGTATAAACTAAATCTAGTCTATATGAAATGTCCTGAAATTACGGGTTGTCACATTCGCCCATCCAAAAAGGAATTCAGTCCCTGAATTCAGTTCGTGTTGGTCTCTCCGGTTTAGGGTTTGATGTGGCAAACTTTCCCATTCTCGAGCAAAACCCTCAAAAGACTTTTAGGTAACCGATTTTTACTTAATCCCACAACTCATCAAACAAGAACTGTCATACGATTAGGCTAAATCGGTTTAGGTAACAACTTGTTTCTAGCTTGATCTTTGCAACTCATCAAACAAGAACTGTCACTCGGATCAAACTGGAAATAAGTGGTTTGAAGAAAATCTTTTGAAAATTTGGCTCGATTACGGAATTGCTTACACATATAAGACTACTACTCCCTTCATTGCATGATTCTTCCTGAATTAGACATAGGTGATCAGGCTATGTATAATTTAGGAGTAACTATGCAATGCTTGGACTAATCGACTCATATAATAATTGGTGTTAAGTCATAAACCCGCATGTATAATGAGTATGCACTTATAATGATATGATGAGATGCTATGATGATGTAGTTATAGTCTAGGGTCAATGATGCAACCTAGTTCTCTATAACCGAAGCTCTGATGCCAATCTGTCACACCCCCAAATTACCTGTTTTGCAGCGGAATGGAATTCCTGGGGATTGACTGTCATAGCATCACAATCACAGTTATATTGAACGACCTAAAGTGTCGTTTGGAAAACACATCATTTGATTTAATAAAATAATCAGAGTTTACAAAGTGTAGGTCCCAAATGAAAATCAATTTGTACGGAAATAAATTTGATACAAGCCAAACGATGTTTTTAAAGTTCATAAAACCCAAGTGAGACGCGTCGTCACCGCGACTCTATGATGTGTCCATATGCATGCCATGAAGTGAATGCCTTAGATACCTGAGATAAAACATGTTAAAAAGTGTCAACACAAAGGTTGAGTGAGTTCATAGAGTTTGTGCTGAATTGTAAAGCCTTTCAAAATCGTTTATGCAGCAAAGGCATTGTAAATCCACTCAGTTCCAAGTTCCGCCCATACAAAACTTGCAACCTGTGTGTTCGCAACCCATTGCCCAAAATAGAATGACAATCATGATTATGCGCATCAAGGTAGTTAAAAGTATAAATGTCACCACAAGGGTCTTCCCACAACTCGTGTTGGGATGTTCCTCCAACGACTCACGTTGGGCTGTATCCATAAAAATGGCCTTCCAACATATAGATGTTGGGATGTTCCTCCAACGACTCACGTTTGGCTGTATCCATAAAAATGGCCTTCCAACATATAGATGTTGGGATGTTCCTCCAACGACTCACGTTGGGCTGTATCCAAATAAATGGCCTTCCAACATATAAATATTGGGATGTTTGTTTAAGTCTAGTCACTTCACGCACCAAGTCTAAAGTATAAGTAATGTTGTTTGGCAAAAGAGTTTAAATGTTTTGATAATTAAGCATGTATCTCGCCCCAAATAGTTTATAAGAATTTAAACGAGTAAAAGCGGGGTATGAACTCACGGTAATCCGTAAAAGTTTAAAGTACTTGTGTAAATAAAAGCAAGTAGTTGAGCATGTATCTCCCCCAAAAATAGTACAAAACAATTGAAAGTGGGGCTATGAAAACTCACCTGATGCAATAGTTACGATGACACAGTGGATGCACAGAAATGAGATGCAACTCTCTAACCGCGACTAGTAACTTGATGAGGTGAAGTGAACAAAGGTTAATCCTAACACCCTAGGTTTTTATTTTACAACCTTAATCAAGAGTGTGACTAGAGTGTAAATAACTTGTCTTGAAAATTTTTGATGATCTCCTCTTGATCCTTATGGTTGGCCGGTTTGTGAAGAGAAGAGAGAATGGATATTTTGATCTTACACTTTGCAAATATTATGTTGTATGTGTTTGAATAATTATATAATATGATATATAAGCTAAGATATTTAGGAAATCTCATGTGACTCACCCCCTTGTGTTGACAAGGGGGTTTTAATGTTTAGATAATACATATTTTTTTTAAATGTATAAATGTTTAAGTAAATATGAAGTTAAATAAAGATAGTTAGTAACTTGTATACACATTTGAGCATTTAGGGTAGCGTTAGCTAAAAATAAATTTTAACGGGTCAAAATAAAATATATTGAAGTCACAAAAATTATAAAAATACATTTCTTGCAAAAATTTAGTGAAATGATAATTATCGAGTAGAATTTAAGAAGACCGTCGTAAATATTTATACATAACAATTTATATACAAAATAAATTGAAAATATCGGGTAAAGTAATAATATTATTTTTATAATCTTATTATGAGTACAAAAATATATCGGAATAACTTTTGGAAATGTCGGATCAAATGTTCAAATAATGTTTACGCGATAGCGTTTATTTAATAAGAAAATAAACGTTTAATGTAAAATGCAAAACCCATGCATAAATTGATATGAAATGATGTTACTAATGATGTGTAAACTAAATCTAGTCTATATGAAATGTCCTGAAATTACGGGTTGTCACAAAATAGCAAAGCTTACGTCATATTAAACAAAGAAACAATGAAGGTAGAAGAGTCATTAAACATAAAATTTGATGAAAGTCCACCCAAACCCTCTCCACCTCTTGTCGATGACGAGATCATAGAAAGTGAAGCTATTGTAATTAAGAAAAAGATAAATGAAGAAGAAGAACCTCTAAATGGTGAAATCATTAACATTAAAGAGTCCAAAGATCACCCCGTAGATAAGGTCATAGGAAAGCTAAACCAACGAACATTAAGGTCTCAAGTTCAAAACCAAAGTAGCTTATTTTGTTTTGTTTCAACCATAGAACCTAAGAACACACAAGAAGCCATAAAAGATGAAAGTTGGGTAATGGCTATGCAAGAAGAACTAAATCAATTTGTTTCTAATGATGTTTGGACACTTGTCCATCCACCTAGTAATCAAACCATAATAGGAACAAAGAGGGTTTATAAGAACAAATTAGATGCAAACGGAGTAGTGTCTAGGAATAAGGCTAGACTCGTTGCCCAAGGGTATAACCAACAAGAAGGAATAGACTTTGATGAGACCTATGCCCCCGTGGCTAGATTAGAGTCTATAAGAATACTTCTTGCGTATGCTTGTGCTAATGATCTAAAGCTTTATCAAATGGATGTCAAAAGCGCTTTTCTAAATGGTTTCATTAATGAAGAAGTATATGTAGCTCAACCTCCGGGCTTCATCGATTTTGAAAAACCCAAACATGTTTATAAATTAAAGAAAGCCCTTTATGGTCTTAAACAAGCTCCAAAAGCTTGGTATGATAGACTCAAGTCCTTTTTAATTAAACACAACTATACCATGGGGTTAGTTGACAACACACTTTTTACTAAGAAAAGAGAGTCACACATAATCATAGTACAAATATACGTAGATGATATTATATTCAGATCCACTTGTCAAGACATGTGTGATGATTTCTCTAAAATCATGCATGACGAGTTCGAGATGAGTATGATGGGAGAACTTAGTTTCTTTCTTGGTCTACAAATTAAACAAGTAGAAGATGGTATCTTCAATCAATCTAAATACATAAAGGAGATGTTAAAGAAATTTGGTCTAGAAGAGTCGAAACCAATTAGGACACCAATGTCATCCGACACCAAACTCACAAAAGATGAAGACGACGAATCCGTAGATAATACTAAATATCGTGGCATGATAGGTAGTCTTCTCTACCTCACGGCAAGTAGGCCGGATATCATGTTTAGTGTTTGCTTATGTGCTAGGTTTCAAGAAGACCCCAAAACATCACACCTAGAAGCCGTAAAAAGAATATTTAGATACATTAAGGGTACAACACAATTAGGATTATGGTATCCTAAGGGCACGGGAGTAGAAACAATTGTATATGCAGATTCTGACCATGCAGGTGATTACGTTGATAGAAAAAGTACATGTGGGGTGTGTACTTTCATGGGATGTTGTTTAACATCGTGGTTTTCTAAGAAACAAACGGCACTAGCAATATCAACAACCGAAGCCGAGTACGTCTCCGCCGGCAAAGCATGCCAACAAGCACTATGGATGAAACAAGCGTTAGTAGACTACGACATTCATCTAAGCGACATAGCCATTCTATGTGACAACAAAGGTGCCATCGACTTAAGCAAGAATCCGGTATTGCATTCTCGCACAAAGCATATAGAGATTCGTCACCACTTCTTAAGAGACAATGTTCAAAAGGGGAACATTTCTATTGAGAAGGTAGCATCCGAAGATAACATAGCCGACGTCCTCACCAAACCGTTGAAGAGGGAACAATTCAGCCTACTTCGTCTTGGTCTTGGTTTAATGGAACACATGTCGTAACTTATTTGACCCTACAAGGTATGTAAACACTAGCCTTCTTCTTTCTGAGTCTAGGATCTCTATTTCACGCACAACTCACAAACAATACGGGAATTTTCAAAACCCAAGACGAGTTTTCCACTTATAGCTTTCTTATTTTTTTATATACACATTTTCAAAGAAAACCTACTTTCACAATGTTTTCTAAAAGGATGATACCTTCCCGTATCAATTTCACAAAAGCAATCTCTCACGTCTAGGACAAATCACTTTTTCATTATTAATACAAAGTAAAAACCCATTTTCATTGCATCTCATGTCTTTTGAATGCTAAAGGGGACACATAACTAATATGTGTTTTCGGGTACATTCATTTAAGCTACAATGAATTAGGAGCATTGACAACACAAAATTACGTACTTATGTACTAAATATGTGTTTTCAGGTTATCTCAATAGGATGTTTTTATACTTCTAGTTTATTTTCTATTTCTTTTTAGGGGTCGAGATAACCGCAACTCCAAATAGTTTGCATATAGGCACACAATAGGCAAAAATGTTTCCAAAAAGAAAATTTTGTGCTGCCTGAATCACCAGACCCACGGATCCCAGCCTTCATGCTGGACGGATCCCTAAAGGGAAGGATCCGTGGGAACCGTGCAATAGAAGCTGATTTTACCTTCTATTTTTTCACTTTGAATGAAATATTCCACATTTGTTTCACTTTTGGGAGTATGCTCTTTAATGCTTGTGTTCTCATGATCACATGCCTTGAATTCATATCTAATCATTAGATTTTAATCCACATTTTGGGTCAAGCATTCATTACAATGCTTTGTTTTTCTCTATATATAGATCTCCCAAAATGCTTGCATAATCCATCTCATCCTCACATACACAATACACCATGTCATCCAAAAACCCTTTAGATGAATCACCTAGTACAAACAAACATCTTCATGATACCCAAACCTTTGTACTACCACCATCCAAAATACCACAATCCAACTCTAGGATATCCGCACGAATTAGTATCCGATCTTATTGTTGGGCAAAACCAACCTCAAATGATTCATCCTCAACAAATAACTCACCACAAGATGCTTCCATTATAGCACCTCCCTCATCACCAACAAGTACACCAACTTCATCACCACCTAAAATCACTCTTTTGGAACTCCTTAAGACTCCAACAAGATCTACCCAACCTAAAGAAAAAGAAATAGTCTTTTCAACACCCCCCACATCACCAAATACTATTTTTCAAGATCTTGAAACATCACCACCATTAGCTCCCATCACATTACAAGAACATCTAGGTTCTTTTCCACCACCATTTACAAACATTCCGGATATTGACTCATATTTTCCTATTTTTCCACCACAACTTCCGCATAACTCAAATCAAAACAACCCGGAAAACTTCCGCACTCATTACCCACATCATTTACATTGTGAACATTGCCAATCCACTAGGGAAATTGCAATAGAAGTTAGGGAAGAAATGCGTTTCATACTCAACCTCATCCTTGATCGCATCAATACCATTACTCATCAAAACCTCCATCCATAAACTTATGCAAGCATGGAAGGAATCACTACTACTATTTTTCACTTTTAGTATTATTTTTCTTTTGAAGTCATTTTCAAGAACAAGTCTTGTTCTTATTTTTACATGCTTGTAAGTGGCATAACTACCACTACAATTTGTCGTTTTATTACAAGGCCTTGTTTACATACCTTGGCTCCCAATCTTGATTCTCGGCAACCACAAGATTATTTAAGCATGTTACTAACCTTTCTTTTTGTAGGGTTTTTATTTTTCTTCACTTGACGCCCCAAACAAGGGGGAGCTACCGTCAAGGGGGAGTAAGAAATACGTAGACTACTTTTTCCTCCAAGGGTTAACTTTTTGTTTCGACAAAAAGGGGGAGAAGAAGTAAAACTTAGGGGCTTTCAAAACTTACATCTATTCTTAAGTTTTACTCATCATAACATTATGTTTTCTCATCAACAAAAAGGGGGAGATTGTTAATACAAATAAACCATAAAAACATTTATTAATATTTTGCGATCTCTTTGTGTTTTGTTGATAACAAATATAATGTTGTCTTAAGTATAATTATAAGGATACATGTTATTTTTGTAAAGCATTTACATATAGTCTTTTAAATACAAAAATGTAGTAATTAAGCCTTTGTTGTAATAGTTTATTAGGATGGGTAAAAACCATAATCCATGGACCATAACCCATGGATCTTAACCCATACTCAAGAAGACTAGATACAATGTATACTTAGATACATTGAATCTAAAGAAAACCCATGGACCAACCCATAACCCATGACCCATAACCAAAAAACCCATGGGCAAAGAGGAGCGTTCCACGGATCCCTAGGTTTACACTAGACGGATCCCAAGTGGAAGGGATCCGTGGGATCCGGGGAACAGTGAGGAAATTTGCCTATAAATAGAGAGCCATTTCTTCATTCTAACTCACCCCTCTTTGATGAGTGTGTAAATACTCATCATTTTTGGTTAAATCTGAACTGCAAAACGTTTAAAAATGCTCAGAAATGCATCAAAATACTGAAAATATTCCAAAATTGCATTTTATATGTTTCAGATGCAAAATGTTTAAAATCAGATGAAAAATGAGCAAAGTTTGCATAATTGGCAGTTTCAGTCCCCCAAGTTTCTAAAATTGTCAGAAATAGTCCCTGAGTCCTAATTTCAAAAGAAAAATCACCAAAGGTCCTTTTAAAATCATAAGTTGTCAAAATTAGTCCTTTGGTGAAAAATATAAAAAGTTTAAGAAAATTACAAAATTGGTCCTTCAAGTTTGAAAATTGGCAAAAATGGTCCCTGGAAATTTGAAAATGTCAAGTTTGGTCCCTAAACTATTGAAGCTTGTCACTTTTAGTCCCTTGGAGAAACTTTGCAAATTGGCAGTTTTGGTCCCTTGAATTTCAGAAATTGCACATTAGGCCCTTGTGTTTTAAACCTTTATACCCCTTGGCCTTGTCAAAACCAATTGTGACCCTGCCTTTTACCATATTGACCCCCTGTCAATAACACTTTTGGACCCCCCCCCCCCCCCATTTTAATATTACCACCAGTCAAACCCATAAGTCAAAAACCACCCCTACCCGCCCTTTTTCCTGTCTTCCCCAACATCTAGCCCTGCAACCCATCCCCCCTCCTCACCTTTCCACCTTTCTTGTTCCCCCCACCTCCACACAACTCCAAGAATCATTAATTGCCTTCCCCTTTATCTCACTCAACCTCAACTGCTAAAAACCAATTTCCCGCCAAAAATGATCAATGGCCAAAAATGATCTTGAAGTGATCCAAAGGCCTCAAACAATGGTGGGATATTCTCAGAGAGGAGAGAGAAATCATTGGGAGCTATAAAAGAGAGAGATGAAGGAAGCAAAAGAGCTAGCTAGTTTTTATAATTTTCTTTAATGTCGTTTTTTTTAAAGTGTATTAGTTTAAATCAAATGTTGTAATTTTAGTTTGTTTGTATCAAATTTAAGTTGAAACATTGTTGTATTATGCTTTTAAGTATCAATCTCAAGTTTTTTATATAAGTTCTAAGCCCCATGTTTACTGTTGCCATTTCAGTTTTAAAATTCTATTGTCAAAGCTTTTATTAACTTACTCTTAAGCTCAATTAAGTCATTTAAGCTTATTTTAGCCTTTGAGTAAGCCTAAATTCAATTTTAAGCAAGTTTGTTCCATGGTCAATGAAAGTCAAACTGGGGCTCAATTTGAAATGGAAGCTGATTTGGGTGGATGCAGGACTTGGATTTGGGTTGGAAATGGCTTAGTTTAGTGGTCTTGGGGTTTGGTTTTAGCCTGCATACCAGCTGGACACATGTGAGTGATTTTCTCATTTCCAATTTTCAAGTCATTTTGCAGCTTTTGTTGGTACTTGTATATGTGGTCATACACTGCTCAAATGTGTTTATTTAGCTGTATTTGAGTCATTCAAACTTAGTTTGATCATTAATGCAAGATTGGTTTAGTGTTTAGCTCATGTCAAGTTCATAACAGTAGATATAGGGGTGTTTGGATCAATTGCTTGGTTGAGATTGAGCATTGTTTTGTACTTGATATCTGTCTGTTCAGTTTCAAAATCAGTTATTTGACTCATTTCAGTCATAACTTTGCAATTGTTTTAGTCAAAAGTCAAATCATACATTAATCTGTCTTAACAGTTAACTGTTGAGATTTTGTCAAAACCAAAAGCTCATTTTGTATTTAACTATCATAGATAAAGCTTGCATTAGTGTTATTTCATCAATTAATATCAATTTCAGTTCTTAAATCTAGATTAAACCTCAAATTAGTCAACTTTTCAGTTTTGTTAAAAAGTCAAAATAGTGCAAAATCAGTTTTGAGCCAACCTAAGATGAATTTTCATTGATTCATTCTTGGGTCATTTTAAGTGAAACTTGTGGCTTTTAAAACGTCTCTTGGTCTATTTTATCATTATCATTTTTGTCAAATTTTGTAAATTTTTCTTAAGCTCTAAACTAGCTTGTCAAAATGGGATTAAATCCCCTGTGCAGGGCATTGAGTCTGCACAGGGATTATGCAGGTCTTGCAGCCCTTGCACAGGGCTTAGTTTAGCTTATCAAGGTCTGAGCTTTGGATATTAGATAGCCAACCAGGTCTAGTCTAAGTCCCTTCTTTTGTTTTCTTGATTCCAGCTTATCTCTGTGCTTATTTTCTAGTCCTAAGTAGGAGCCTAAAACTGTTTTGGCTTATAATCTCAAATCAATCAAATCTGTTGAGCTTGTGATTTAGAGGTTTAAGATAGTTGTAATCTGTTGCATTTAGGTTCTTTTAGCTTATCCAAGTTCCTGTTCTCAGTTGGTAGCTTGTTGTAGCTTCTAGCTTATCCTAAGTGCTTATTTTTAAGCACTTTGCACATCAGTTTCATAATCCTTCACACAAACCCTGTTTTTTATATTTTTATTAGATTCTAAATATTATTTTAAGCTTAACTTGAATTTTTCAGATTTTTCCAAGTCATTTTGCTATTTTTCTGCATTTTAATTACTTTTTAGCACTTTTTAAATAGCTTTTAATCCAATTAATTAAGAAAAGGTTCAAAAAAATAATTTTTCATTTTTCTTAAGTTAAGATAAATACAAAAAGCCAAAAAAATATTTTTCTAGATTTTTCTTAGTTAAACTTGTATTTTTAAATAATTTAATTAGTTTTTAATAGTTTTTAATTCCTAGAAAATCCAAAAATAATCAGAAAAATACTAAAATAGTTTTTAAAATTCTTTTTAGTTATTTTAGATTTTTCCAAGTCACAATTTTATTTTTCTAGCTTTATTTCATAATTTCTTGTATTTTAGGCTATTATTAAATAAGTAAAAATAGTTTTTAATTAATAATAATTAATTAAATAGTTATAAAAATAATTTTCTTTTTCTAATAATTTTCTTTTATCTTTAGGTTTGTAAAAATGTTATTTTCATATTTTTAGGATTTATATTGCTTTAGTTTAACATTTTCATTTGTGTGTCGCGTAGTTTTTTAATTCAGTTTTATAAAAACATAAAAACAAAAACATCATTTTAAAAATAGTGATAGCGTTTATTTAATATTTTTTATCTTTTTAACTTTCTTTAATTTGCATTTAAGCCTCTGTAATTTGTTGGCTTTTTCTGTAGTTATAATCATATCAGATCTCCTTTTCCGTTCAAATCTCTCGATCACTATACGTTTGGTGATCCATTGCATAGCTCGCTGGGACATAACGACCCGGGGAAACACTATACTCCCCAGATCTTCATTGCATTCGTGTTTAAACCGTTTTAAGTTTCTTACAGTCGGCCATTCACAAGTGGTCGGCTTGCGTGAGAAAACTTGACGGTTCTGCACCGATCAAATTTTTGGCGCCGCTGCCGGGGAGCTGTGCTGATTATCTTACGTCTAGCAGATTAGTGATTTGGATATTCACTCCTTGTTTATACCATCTGTATGTGTTTATATTTTCTTTTAAAAATCAAAAATCCAAAAAAAAAAAATCATTCTTTGTTTTTGCAAAATGTTTTTCAAAAATACCAAAAATATTCATCTTTACCCTCTCACATCTTTGATTCTTCATCCCTACCCCTCTGAAAACATTTGATTCTTTCTATGTCTTATCCTCACCCTCTTGGTTGTCAATGGTGTGGTGGTCCTTATAATGGTGGCAATTGCCCCAGTTGTGGCATGGTGGAGTCAGGAAACGGGTCTGTCTACAACCAAGATCCCTATTCTTACCATGACACAACTGATTTATTCCATCAGCTACCACACTGTGAGACTCAGCAGTTTTACTATTGTGAGTACTGTGGTGGTTCACACTCCAGTTCTGATTGTCAATCGGGAAACACGCTTGTCTATGAGCAGGTTCCTGATAACAATTATGACTACAACACATGTGACTCACAGCCACATCAGTTTTACTGTTGTGAGTATTGTGGAGGTCCTCACTTTAGCTCTGATTGTCAAACAAGGAATCCATTTCCTTGTAACAATTACGACTCTTCGTATCATGACCAACCTCTACAGTACCAAATGAATCAGGCACCACCTCAGCCTGATCCACTTCCTCAAAATCTTCTCCTTGATCTTTTGGATTTAGTGAAAGATTTGAAGGAATGTAAACATTCTGTTAGGAATTAGAAATTCCCGGTATTAAAGAGTCGGTCACCTCAAGTATATGTAATCGTTAGAAAGCTCGTAGTCGTAGTAATTCTTAAGTTAAGTAGTATTTAGTTAAGTAACACCGTGGAGGACGGACGGGTCTTTACCCACTGTATGCCTGATCCACAGCCCGATGTGTGGCGATTTATGTAAGACTATAAATACTCTCTACCTCCCAAGGTAGAGAGTTGGAGCTCATAATAATATCTTTCACTTTCTCTCACTAAGTTCCCTAAACCTCTAACTTTCTCTCTCTAGAATTCCATCTATATGCTACTTTGTGTTATGGTTTGATGTGTATGTGAAAATTTATATCTTACAATTGGTATCAAGAGCCATGGTTAGATCATATCTTGCACATCTTTGGATTTATAGTGGTTTTTAGGTGGTTTTTGAGTTTGAAAAAGTTTAGTGGTTTTTGCATCATTTGGGTGATTTCTTGTGTTAAAGTTTGAATTTTGTTGGTACTTTTATGGTTAGAATCATCACAAGTGTTTAGGTTTTCATTTGGTAAGCTTGAATCATCTTGGTTGGGTTGTTTTTGGATTGAAAATTGATGTTTATATGGTTTTTCAAGCTAGCGACTTAGCTCACGGAGTATTTTCTTGGTAGCGACTTGCTTCACATTTTTGTAGCGACTTACAGTGTTGGAGCTAGCGAGTTAGTAGTGGACTCTCCACTACGAGTAGCGACTTGGTGGTAGCGACTTGGTCTGTAGCGAGTTGCTCTTTAGCGACTTGTATCTCTAGCGACTTGTGTAGCGAATTGCTGCCAAAATTTGGCTAGCGACTTGGTCTGTAGCGAGTTACTACTTAGCGACTTGCTTTCTGTCTAGCGACTTGGGAGTCTAGCGACTTAGCTGTCTAGCGAATTAAGAGTTAGCGACTTAGTGCATTATTTTCTAGCGACTTAGTGCATTATCTTCTAGCGACTTAGTGCATAATCTTCTAGCGACTTGAGTGATTGTTTACGGTTTTCTCTTGATTTAGTAAAATCCCGTGAAAGAATCTATTTCCCGGTTTAATCATAGAGTTATAAAATCCCGTATAATCTGTTAACATGTCTACCAACGTCCCTACTGTCATCTCCACTGTTGCCGAGGATGTACAAGCAGCTGGCTCAGATACTCGTCCACCCATGCTTGACAGAACTGACTACGATTCTTGGGCTCAACGAATCAGATTGTATTGCCTTGGAAAGGAAAATGGTGTCAACATTCTCAAATCCATTGATGAAGGACCATATCGAGTTGAGACGACTAGAGACATAATAGATACTAATGAAGATGGTACTCCTGTTTACGGAATGGACAGACCTAAGATGTATGATGAGCTTGATGATAAGGAGAAAAAGAGATTCGATGCAGATATCAGGGCTTCAAACATTGTTCTTCAAGGTCTTCCTAAAGACATCTACAAGCTGATCAATCATAACACTGAAGCAAAGGCAGTTTGGGATAATGTTAAGATGCTTCTCTCAGGTTCAGAACTAACTATGGAAGACAGAGAATCCCAACTCTATGACGAATTTGAGCACTTCAAGATGAAACCAGATGAGAGTGTCTATGAGTACTATGTGAGATTTCATAAGTTAGTGAATGACATGAGGAACATCAGAATGACTATGCCTAACATTCAGCTGAACTCAAAGTTTGTGAACAACATGAATCCCGAATGGCACAAGTTTGTCACAGCTGTGAAGCTCACTAAAGGATTGAAGAACACAAACTATGAGCAACTCTATGCCTTCCTCCTTCAGAATGAGAGACATGCTATGTTTGAAAAATTGATTCTCAATCAGTTCAAAACCAACCAGGGAGAGACAAGCTCGTCTAATGACTCAACAGCTTTCTACTCAAACATCGGAATCACAACCAAAGCATCACAAGTCATACCCTTGGGTAATGGTAATCACAAACTCATCCCTGATCCTATGTTCAAACAAGCTGATGCTGATGCACACGTGGGTAACATCATTAATCAACTAGCTCTTCTCATTAGTCAAAACATGAATTCTCTCCCACAAACCAACAACAACCTCAGAACTGCATCTAACCCACATAATCAAGCCACTGTTAAAGATGGAAGGATCGTGGTGCAACCAGTTCAGGAAAGACAGTATGATCAGGGAAGAGGTGGAGCTGGGAGAGGTTATGTTGGCAACCTGAATCGAGGAAGAAATGGTAACCAAGGTCAAGCTAAGCCAATCAAATGCTATAACTGTGGTGGTGAAGGACACATTGCTAGGAACTGCACATCTCCAAAGCGTCCACAGAATGTTGATTACTTCAAAGATAAGATGTTGCTGGCACAAGCTCAGGACAATGGTGCTGCGTTGGATGAAGAGGAATTGCTGTTTCTTGCTGAGGGCAATGCCAAGACCTATGATGCAGATGTGGATGAGCAGCCTATTCAGGAGATAGGTCACAATCATCAGAATGCCTTTCAAGTCACTGACTGTGATGCATACGACTCTGATGTAGATGATGGACCTACTGCACACACAATTTTCATGGCTAGCATTTCTCCAATGGTTTCTCCCAAGGTCTCTTCTTCACCACAAGCTGGCACATCCAAGGACAAACTCATCTCAGAGGTATTAAAACTATATGATGATGCTGATGTGCAACAGATGCATGACAAAGTACAATCAACTGAAACTATTGAATCAAATGTTGAAAATATGGGTAATAACAATATTGTCCCATACGATCAATACATGAAACAAAGTGAAAGTGAAGTTGTACCAAGTGATGCATCTTCTGCAGTCAACAATGACTATGTCTTTGATGAATACACTGCATGTGCTCCTGATGATTCCATAATTTCTGAACTAAATGCCTATAAGGAACGTGTTGCTATTTATGAACAACGTGCAAAATTTGAGTTGACCACTCGTGAGCAGGAAATGGATGTCCAAGTGAGTACAGTAATTAGAAAAAGTAAGTTTAGAGAAGAAGTATTGAAACAAGAATTAAATTCCTTGCAAGAAAAACTTTCTAAAACAGCTAAGCAAAAACAAGAACTTCAAGAAAATGTGAAAATGCTTAAGCAAGAATTTAATGCAAAGGAATCAAAACTCTTGAGAGATTTTTCTAATCTGAAAACTTTGAAAAACAAACTTGAAAACAAGCTGTACATACAAGGAAACACCATTCAGACTGCTCACATGGTCACTAAACATCGAGTCTTAAGCGATAAGCATAGCATTCCCCTTGTTGAGGAACCAAATCCAGAGGTAATTAAAAAGGCTAAAAATGCTCATAAGGTGCTTTATGATGGTAATGAAATCCTTAAGCCTAGGCAGAACCCTAGTTGCGTTGAGTGCACTGAGGAAGATAAGAAATCAAATGAAATCACTAGGGAAAAGATGAATAAGAAACAAAATGATCCCAAATGCAAAGAGAAAAACATAATTATCACTCCTCATGATTACAAGAAGGAAAACTGGATTTCCTTAAACAAGTTTAAGCCTCAGACTCTGTTGACTCCCGAACAAGTCTTCTGGAAAAAAGATCTAGATAAGCAGAAAGCGGAAAATATTGTTGTAACTAACCCTCCCCTTTGGAAAATGCCTAGAGCGACTGTGTATCCTCCTAATACACCAATGCATCTTGTCCCTAGAACAATTGCCACTAAAAGCAAGACATTAATTAGCCAATACGTTATATTTCAACTATTTGTTGATTTTGAGAAAACTTGCAAGAAAAGGATCACACCCACTGGTATTACTGAAGGAGAAAGGGGTTTTGAACAAATGAAAGAATGTTATCTGACTGAGGTCATGCCCTTCTTTAAACTTCTAAAAGATCACTTTGAGAGTCTCAAAAAGGGGATAGAAACTGATATTAAGGGAATGGAAAAGGAATTTGATGCAATGGTTGTTGAAGTTAGTGACTATGAGCGTGCACTGAAATATAATGAGATTGAGAGAAAGAACTTGCATACATTAAATGAGAATCTTATTACTGAATGTGTTGCTCAAGATGTGTTTTTCACTGCTTCAAATTGCTCTATTAATGCTTCCAAATTTCATGAATTATCTGTGGCCCTGAAAGTCTCCCATGATCGTGTCATTGAGCTTGAAAAAAATAATTCTAAACTAAATGAGAAAATTGAACTGGATGATCACGACAATTTCGTTAAACATTTTTCTAAACTAGAAGTTGAGCATTTTAATTTACAACTAAAATATCAACATCTTAAAGAAAATGTCAAAACTTCAAATGTCAAGACATCTTCAGATGCTCCAGAGTTTGATGCAGTTTTTCAAATTAACAAACGTGATGAACAGATTCAAGCTCAGTGCAACACGATCAGAAAGTTGAAAGCCCAAATCTCTCAATTAAAGGGTCAAACGAACAATATGACAGGCTCCCAAATGCCTCCTCTTTTAGATTCTCAGAACTCTCAAACGTTTCATCTTCAAAACCTAGTAAATGCTTTACAAAAGGAAAACGAAAGTTTTCTAGAGGAAAATGAAAAGGTTAAACGTCATTTCAATGAGTTGTTTGAATCAATTAAAGTCACTCGTAACAAAAACAACGAACAAATAGCTTCATTGCAAAAGGAAATTGAGAATCTGAAGAGTCAGGTAAAAGGGAAAATGCCAATGATCTATGGGGAGAATGTTGTATCAAAGGTTCACTCTGATAATAAATATGCTTTGTCTGTGACATATGTCCCCCCTCATCTAAGAAACAACAAACTAGCTATTCAAACATACTTTTCATCTCTTAAGGATTGCTTAGAATGCCTGCGTGAGATTGTTGAAGAGGATAAGCTAGAGAAACCTCATGATAGTGCAATTGGACATGCATGCTTATATGCCAAACGATCTCAAGAAATCTTAGAATGCTTGATCACAATTTGCCCAAAGTCATTAGGTGAGAGAGTTAATCCTTTGATTCCATGCTCGATGCCTAAAGCCAAGTATGATATGCACTCGATTCCCAATGTGTTGAATGTGAACCGTAGTGTGCCGTTAAGGGGTTCAGATGCTAGATCTATCAATGCTAAGAAAGAGAACTCAAGTGTGCCTTCTAGGAGTACAAATCTCAGTACCTCTAGTTTTAAGAATGTGAACCGTAGTGCACCTGCATGTAGTTCAGATCCCAGCACATCTAAACAGGTGGTGCAAAGAGTAGTAAAACAAACTAATTTTCCCATTCCCTCTACAGGAGTAATCAGTGACATTAAAGGGAGCAGGTCAAAGTCTCAAGACAATACAAGGAATGATAGGATCTCGCAAGCTAAGAATGTGCACTGGAAAAGAGTAAAAGAACAATCTAGGAACTTTAAGTTTGAATCGAATAAAACGAATCGTGTTGATTCTAGTATTAGCCATAGGCGTACTGTAATTAATTCGAATTTTGATACTATTTGCAAACCTTGTACTGATGTCTGCTTGAATTCTGTTTCTAATCATGAATGTGGTGTTAATGTTTTGCCTAATGATGTTAATTGTCCAGTTAATATTGTTAATGCTAAAGTTCATGCTAAGAAGGCTAAAAGGCAAAAACGAAAGAAAGTTAGAAAACAGTGGAAACCCACAGGAAGAACATTCAGTAAAATAGGCTTTTATTGGACACCTGTTGGTCTTAAGACTAATCAGATAAAGCCCACTAGAAAATGGATGCCTACTGGTAGAACTATTCCCTTAAGAAGTGATCACACTATGAACAGGGCTAATACTGACACTAGTACTGCATCTATTCACAACGATTCCATTGCCTCACTTTCTGATACGAATGCTTCTATTTCTGATGTGGGTGTTCCAAACATTGTTACTAACCAAATGGAACCCATTCTTGCATGGGGATCCCAATTATCCAGTTATCCATTCTTGTCTGTGTTCAACTGCAGATCGTTCAAATCGTTCTGTGGTACCTGGACTCAGGCTGTTCCAAGCATATGACTGGAGACCGGTCGCGGCTCATGAACTTCGTGAGCAAATTCATCGGGACTGTTAGATTTGGTAATGATCACTTCGGTGCTATTATGGGTTATGGAGATTATGTTGTTGGTGATAGTGTCATCTCTAGAGTGTATTATGTGGAAGGTTTAGGTCATAATCTGTTCTCTGTTGGTCAATTCTGTGATTCTGATCTAGAAGTAGCCTTCAGAAAACATACCTGCTTTGTTAGAGATCTTAATGGTAAGGAACTGTTAAAAGGAACTCGTGGCTCAAACCTTTACACCATCTCTGTCGATGACATGATGAGGGCCTCTCCAATCTGCTTGTTATCAAAGGCTTCTAAAACAAAGTCATGGTTATGGCATCGTCGTCTCAATCACTTGAACTTCGGCACCATCAACAATCTTTCCAGAAAAGACTTAGTTGTAGGTTTACCTAGACTAAAGTATGAAAAGGACCATCTTTGTTCAGCATGTCAATTGGGAAAAAGCAAGAAGTATGTCCATAAACCCAAACCTACTAACTCTGTCACAGAAGTTCTTCATATGATTCATATGGATTTATGTGGACCTATGAGGGTGCAGAATATCTTTGGGAAGAAATATGTGTTAGTTGTGGTTGATGATTACTCTAGATTCACCTGGGTCAAGTTCTTAAGGACAAAAGATGAAACTCCTGATATCATCATCAAACTCATCAAACAGCTGCAGGTTCGACTAAACAAAACTGTCAGAATTATCAGAACAGACAATGGAACTGAGTTTGTCAACAAACAACTTAGTGAATTCTATGAAAGCGTTGGAATCAGCCATCAAAGAAGTGTTCCACGAACCCCTCAACAGAACGGTGTAGTTGAAAGACGAAATCGTACTCTTGTTGAAGCCGCTAGAACAATGCTGATATACTCAAAGGTTCCAATGTTTCTCTGGGCTGAAGCAATTGCCACTGCATGCTACACACAAAATCGTTCCCTGATTCACACTGTTCATGAAAAAACTCCATATGAACTTGTCCACAACAGAAAACCTAATCTATCTTTCCTTCGTGTGTTTGGTGCATTGTGCTATCCAACTAATGAGGGTCAAGACTTAGGCAAACTTAGGGCCAAAGCTGACATTGGAGTATTTGTAGGATATGCATCAAACAAAAAGGGATACCGAATCTACAACAAAAGAACCCGAAACATCATGGAAACAATTCACGTTACGTTTGATGAGCTGACCGGTCAAATGGCTCCTGGACACTCCAGCTCAGGACCAGCACTTCAAAACAGTCCCATTGGTTCATCCCTTGTTCCAATCTCCTCTCAAGAAACTCCATATGTACCTCCATCTGAAGATGATGTAAAGAAATTGTTTAATCCTATGTTTGATGAACTGTATGATTCAACTACTAATGAGGTAATGATTCCTACAACAGAGGATGCTCATATTCCAGTGAATGAAGTCAATCCCTCAGTCTCAATATCTTTAAGTCAAGAAGCACCTGCTGCTGATCCTTCAGTCTCATCAACAAATCATCATTCTTCAAATGTACATCATGGAAATGTTTCTGGCATCAATGATGAAGTTAATCTCTTTGCGACTCCTAAAGATGCTCCATTTGAAAACATATTTGCTACTCCTGAATCTTCATCAGAACCATCTTCTTCAGGAGACATCGACTCAGCTACCTCAGTTCCTCAACAATTGCCACATGAACACCTCAGAAAATGGACTCACGATCATCCATTAGACAACATCATTGGAAATCCCTCTCGTTCTGTATCAACCCGGAAACAACTAGCAACCGATGCCTTATGGTGCTTCTTCAACTCCGTACTATCTAAGATCGAACCAAAAGATGTTAAAACCGCCATGAATGAAGACAGCTGGTTCAATGCCATGCAAGATGAAATTCATGAGTTTGATCGTCTTGATGTATGGGAGTTAGTACCTGCTCCAGAATGTGCTATGATTATAGCTCTAAAATGGATCTTCAAAGTAAAGCTTGATGAGCATGGTGATGTGTTGAAGAACAAGGCTCGATTAGTTGCTAAAGGATATCGTCAAGAGGAGGGTATAGACTTTGAAGAATCTTTTGCTCCAGTTGCTCGAATCGAGGCAATCAGAATCTTTCTGGCTAATGCTGCTAGTAAGAACATGGTAGTTTATCAGATGGATGTAAAGACGGCATTTCTGAACGGAGATCTTAAAGAAGTCGTCTACGTCAGCCAACCTGAAGGATTTGTGAATCAAGAGCATCCTACTCACGTTTATCATTTGAAGAAGGCTCTTTACGGTTTAAAGCAAGCTCCAAGGGCATGGTATGATACACTGTCAAAGTTTCTTCTATCAACCGGATTCATCAAAGGAGCAGTTGATCCTACATTGTTCACCAGGAAGTCAGGCAAACATTTAATTCATGTTCAAATTTATGTTGATGATATTATTTTTTCCTCGACAGACCCAATGGAATGTGATCGGTTTTCAAATGAAATGAGTTCAAAGTTTCAAATGTCAATGATGGGACAAATGTCATTTTTCTTGGGATTACAAATTTCACAAAGTCCCGGAGGCATTTTCATAAATCAATCTAAATATGCAACAGAGATTTTAAAGAAATTTGGATTTGATTCAAGTGACCCTGTTGACACCCCCATGATTGACCGAACCAAACTAGATGAGGACCTCTCAGGGATCATGATTGACCAAACAAAATATCGAAGTATGATTGGATCCCTGATGTATCTCACTGCTAGTAGACCAGACATCTTGTTCGCTGTTTGCATGTGTGCTAGATACCAGGCTAAGCCTACTAAAAAGCACCTTGAAGCAGTTAAACGGGTCTTTCGGTATCTCCAAGGAACCATCAATATGGGTCTTTGGTACCCGAAGGACACCGGTATGTCACTAACGGCCTATGCAGATGCTGATCATGCAGGTTGTCAAGATACACGTCGAAGTACGTCAGGAGGTGCTCAGTTTTTGGGTGATAAGCTTGTGAGCTGGTCTTCAAAGAAGCAAATGAGTACTTCTATTTCCTCTACAGAGGCTGAATACATAGCCATGTCATCTTGTTGTGCTCAAATCTTATGGATGAGATCTCAATTATCTGACTATGGCTTTGAATTCAACAAAATCCCTCTGTACTGTGATAATAAAAGTGCTATTGCTCTCTCATGCAACAACGTTCAACACTCAAGAGCAAAGCATATCGACATTCGACATCATTTCATCAGGGAACAAGTGGAAAAGGGTGTGGTGGAACTATATTTTGTGAGGTCTGAATATCAGTTAGCAGACATCTTCACCAAAGCTCTTCCAAGAGAACGTTTTGAGTTTATTCTTCCACGACTTGGTTTGAAAAGCCTTCAACCAGAAACTCTCAAACGTTTTCAGGAGGAAGACGAGGAGTAAAGGTCTATCTTCATCTATTTCTTGTAAATATTTATTTGAAAAACAAAATACAAAAATATAAAACTTTCAAAATCCATAAAAATTTGAAAAATTCGAAAAATCTTCAAAAAAATATTGTCATTTTGTCATGTTTTTTCCGGTTCGATAATATCTACGGTCTTTGTGCTGTCATTCAAAGAATGACACGGGACTTTAGATGTTGGTCGAATTTTAAAAAAAAAAAATAAATAAAAAAAATAAAAAATAAAATAAAACTGGGAGAAAGAGGAACAATGGTTTATTGTCATTTTCAGGCAATAACCCGGTTTTAAAAGAAAGAACAGAGCCATGTTTTATCATGTTTTCAAAATTCCATGCTCTGATTCTATAAACATTTATCTGCTGAAAACTAACTGCTTTGAAAAATAACTCGGTCTCTATTTTTGATAATCATCAGGACTTATTTGTCAAAATCTCTATCTCTCAATCAACAACCTATGTCATTGATTGAGGGGGAGAATGATTTCAATTATTTTAAAAAGTTATTTGGCATTAAAGTGTTTTCAAAAGATATACATGCATGTTTTATCAATGGAGTTTAAAGTCTTAAAATCCGATCCTTATCAGTTCAAACGCTTTCATAATCTAGTCACAATTCTCCTTAAAAGCTTTCAAAATCAATTTAAATCTATACGAGATCACAAATCTCAAATGTTTTGATAATTGTGATCGGGGGAGAATGTGTGATTTAAATTGGATTTAAACTGATAATTCGGTAAATGGTTTTATAAGAATGTACATGCAGTCCTTCCCACATGTGACAAACGATTTCAAATTTTCATGCACATGTTGAGGGGGAGCATCTATCTTAAACCTATGATTTGAACTGTGATACTTATCTTAATGTGCAAGTTCCCTCTAGTATGTGCAAAACTCTTTTCAAACCTCGAGGCACATATTGAGGGGGAGCAAATTAATGGAAACCTCATCCTTCCCGGAAATGCTATTTCTACTTGATTTGATGTGGGAAGTGATGTTGATATCTTTTAAAAAATGGTAATCAAAGAAGTTAATTCTTTCTCTTGCCTCCGTGTGCAAAACATTTTCAAATACTTGATGCACATGTTGAGGGGGAGTTCTCGTTCTAAAAATATCAAAAACAATTCAGGTACAAAATGCTTTGATAATATATCACAAGTATCTGAACTGATTTTCAAATGGTTTTCAATTGGTTCCAATGGCAGATGAACAATACCAAATAGACCGACCAACTCTACTTTATGTACAGTGATATAAGGATGATAAGGTTAGGTATGTGTTCCCATGATCCGCCAGAACCGGAGGGATCTACCCAGGGATAACCCACTAGTTAGTGTAGAAGTCCTTAGGTATGATGATAAAAGGAGAAAAATGAGATATGGGAAGAGTGCGGACTAAGACTGAGCTAGTACTGGAATATACCCAACAAGGTTCTAGTTATGAAGTCTCGGTAAGCACTGAAGGGGTTGAAGAATTAAAAAGAATTGAATGAGAATAGGGTGAAAACAAATAACCCTCCATTTATTCAACCTTAGGGCAGAAACCGGGTTCAATTCATATGCTACTGATGGTAACATCGGTATTGAAGACAAGACGTCATGGACCCAGTGACGCACTGCACTTCAACTTTCCAAACCACTCAAGTTCCTCTTAAAAGGACTTGTTTCATTCTCACGGGGAACCGACATTATCTATCGACTTTCTCTTAGAGATGGTTGATATTGAAGAAGGAGACCCTCTCCCTAGTCTCCGGCACAGGATCCAAATATGCACAAATTGAGTCTAGAGCCACGAGATCATCAATAAATCTCATTAGGACACTTTCAATGAAGACTCTCTGTTTCACACAATGTGGAAAGAGAGATTATATCTTGAGTCCTTCGCATTATCCTTGTGGTATTGCTAGAACATCTGAGTGATGTGTTTACATATTCACAATGAAGATGGAAAGCCTTCTGGAGCCTACATCAAACAAGCTCCTGGTAGGTGGCATGTGAGATCTATTATATGGATCAACCATGTGACAACTGAACAGAAACAATTGGGCGATTCAATCTCTTGAATCAATCCTGGTTCAGGTTATGGATTGACGGATACCTTTGAAAAACAGGTCTTTGTGCTTAAAAACTCTTTTCTTTAGCACATCGACCGTGTACTCATTTTTCAAACCAAAAGGTGTTTTTATGATTGATAATTGATTTTCAATAAAACCTTCGTTGTATTGCAAAAACAATTTCTATTGAGCAATACTATAAATACTCTCTACCTCCCAAGGTAGAGAGTTGGAGCTCATAATAATATCTTTCACTTTCTCTCACTAAGTTCCCTAAACCTCTAACTTTCTCTCTCTAGAATTCCATCTATATGCTACTTTGTGTTATGGTTTGATGTGTATGTGAAAAGTTATATCTTACACATTCCCAAGATAATCCAAAATCCATGGAAGAATTGTTAGCCGAAGAGCGGGCTGCTAAAATAAATTCCCAAATTGCCTTTGAAAAATCTATTAGGGAATCAATTGCAAAAGAAAAAGCAGCCAGATCTAGCTCTCAATTTCGTTTCATTCCTGATGACAGTGATGATGAAGATACCCTCGATATCCTTCAATTCTATAATGATTCATCAAGTTCATCAGTTGATATCCCAGCAGTTGAGATTCATTCTCAAACTACTGCTATCACACCCGAAGCTCCCACTCACTCTCTGAACATGGGGGACGAGCATCTTGACACTGTTCCTGAAAAGGAATCGGACGAATTCATAAAGTCTAGTGTTGAGAACCTTGTCCCAATCCCAAAAGAGTTACAGGGAACTTCTGATCATATGTGTGATTCTCTTTCCCCTCTTGAGTGTTCGAAAGATCATTTTGAGACTTTCTCCAATTGTAGCGAAGATTGTGCATCATATGGAGACATCGAGTATGTTGAGGCATCACTTCCACAATCTGATGCTAATCATCTTCTTGAGGAGTTCACCGATGAACTCACTCACATCAATCCACTTTCATCGGGAAGTGATGATGGTCTCCTTGATTTCGAAGCCGATCTGGGAGAGATTGAAAGTCTCCCTTATAATGATCGTTCACTCACTTCTTATCCCAACAGTCCAATAGAGAATGTTGATCACTTTGTTCCTGAAGCATTCAAAACAACTTTCACCAATCCTCTATTTGAATTCGACTCTGAATTCACTTTAATTTCTGAGAATCCACTCTTTGATACTCAGATTGAGGATAGTGATGAGTCTACAGTGGAACAAGAATTCACAGATTTACATCTTGTGATTGATTCTCTTCATGAAGAGTTCTCCGGTGAACTCTCTCATGACATATCTCCTCCGGAACATGATCATTTCTATTTTGATCTTGAGGATGATATTGGCTCGGAGGAAGGTGTACTCTATCATACGAGTTTACCTATTAATGATACTACCCTCACCCTTCCTCCCGATATGTCTACATTTGAGGATGAAGAATGGATCTTGATTGTTATCAAAATCTTTCTTCCTTTCCTCAAATATCTTGTGATTTCTCTTCATCTTCACTCCTTCGGGAATGAAGACACTATCTTTGACCCTGGCATTTTCATTTATCATTTTTGAGCCGGTTTTATGTATATCTCATCGATGTGGAACTTTCACATGCTTCATATGTTTGTCCAAACATCTTGAATGAAAGTCCGATGGAGATTGTCTCTTCCACTTACTTCCCCATGAACCAATGAATTCGGGGTCGAGTCAAGCTAGCGACTCGGTAATCAAAAACAGTAGCTAAACATGGGTTTTCACCCATGTGTTCCACCCTAGTGTGGGGGAGTTACCCCACATATTATATACATATAAGTTCTCTAAAAAAAAAAAAAAAAAAAAAAAAAAAAAAAAAAAAAAAACATTCAAAATAATGGCCGTAGTATTTCCCTTTTACGTTCTTTGTTTCGGCATAACCGCCGGTACTTTGAATATTGAGGGCAATATTCATTTCTAAGTGTGGGGGGGAATTCTCACGAATTTTATCATGTATTATCCGCCTAATTCCCCCATTTTTGGCCCAAAAAAAAAACATTCAAAATAGCTTTTAATCCAATTAATTAAGAAAATGTTCAAAAAAATAATTTTTCATTTTTCTTAAGTTAAGATAAATACAAAAAGCCAAAAAAATATTTTTCTAGATTTTTCTTAGTTAAACTTGTATTTTTAAATAATTTAATTAGTTTTTAATAGTTTTTAATTCCTAGAAAATCCAAAAATAATCAGAAAAATACTAAAATAGTTTTTAAAATTCTTTTTAGTTATTTTAGATTTTTCCAAGTCACAATTTTATTTTTCTAGCTTTATTTCATAATTTCTTGTATTTTAGGCTATTATTAAATAAGTAAAAATAGTTTTTAATTAATAATAATTAATTAAATAGTTATAAAAATAATTTTCTTTTTCTAATAATTTTCTTTTATCTTTAGGTTTGTAAAAATGTTATTTTCATATTTTTAGGATTTATATTGCTTTAGTTTCACATTTTCATTTGTATGTCGCGTAGTTTTTTAATTCAGTTTTATAAAAACATAAAAACAAAAACATCATTTTAAAAATAGTGATAGCGTTTATTTAATATTTTTTTATCTTTTTAACTTTCTTTAATTTGCATTTAAGCCTCTGTAATTTGTTGGCTTTTTCTGTAGTTATAATCATATCAGATCTCCTTTTCCGTTCAAATCTCTCGATCACTATACGTTTGGTGATCCATTTCATAGCTCGCTGGGACATAACGACCCGGGGAAACACTATACTCCCCAGATCTTCATTGCATTCGTGTTTAAACCGTTTTAAGTTTCTTACAGTCGGCCATTCACAAGTGGTCGGCTTGCGTGAGAAAACTTGACGGTTCTGCACCGATCACTCTTCTTACAAAATCTCTCATACGCTTTCATTCTCTTCTAACATATAGATCACTTGATCTAGAGAGTTGTTCTTCTTTCTTTCTATTTGTGATCCTCATATAGGTCCTTCTCTAAGGCGAGATCACGAGCATTCTACAAGTCATCCAAGCAAGGGGTCCTTGATTGATTTGTCACTCCGCAAGATTTCTGTAGCGAAGATCTTGTATTTGATATTTCACATATTTGTTGTGTAATAGTTGTGTTGGTTTGGTCCACCGTGCTACGGACTCGGTATCTAGCTTTGTACCGGAAAAAGTGTAAGCAACGTTGTGAAGGCTTCTCCGCCAAGTGAAGGAGTTTGTTGACATAGTGCTTGAACTCTCGAGTAGGTGACTCGGGGAGTGGAGTAGGGCAAGGAAGGTGTCCTTGTAGCCGAACCACTATAAATCGGTTGTGTCATTTCTATCCCTTATCTTTATTTATTTGCTTGCATTATCATTAGATCTATACGTTCTCAACATCCATACGATTTCACATAATATCGGATCTAAAGTTTTTGAAATCAACTTAAAATCGGTAAAACTATTCAACCCCCCCCCCTTCTAGTTTTCCACAGATTCTAGGTCCTTCCCTTGGTGTATTCTAGTCCCTTCCTAACTCCTTGGAGGCCAAGTTCAGCAATTAATACCCTAGGCCTTGGAACTAGTATAAATAGAGACCTCTTGTGAGCATATGAGACACACACTTCAATACAACTCTCTCTACTCATCAAACAAAGCTCTTAGCTCTCAAATTCGTCCTTAGAAGTCCAGGAAAGTTTAGAGTTCCATAAGTACCACATTTGGAGGTCAAAATCCCAAGGAGTCTACCCCAATACTTTGGGAATCATTACTTCACTATTTGTAATCTTATTCCAAGCATTGTAAGACTCTTAATCATGTTTTCTAATGTTCAAAGTTCTGAGTTTATGTGTATGTTTGCTATGAATGGCTAGTTTCTTTATACACTTGCTTAAATGATGTTGATTATTATATGATTAGTTTGTGATTGTGTTAACATGTTTTAATTCAATTTCAAGTTGATTCTAAGATCCAATTGTGCTTAAGTTTCATAGTGGAATTTTTTAATCAAGTTTGACTAGTTGATAGTAATCGTAGAGGTCGAAAGAACTTATTGTTATTCAACTAGTTATAATCATTTTGTCTATGGATGATTGTTTTTACCCATTATTCTTGATAAAACAAAGAAACTAAAGTGTGGTTGTTATAAGAACGCTTTTTGATTATCAAGTTGGATTGATTGGAAACATCTAAAAGGTTGTAAGATTAGTTGTTGACAATCAATTGTAACATTTTTTCTATAATCGGTTACCTTTTGTATTGACCATTTGTTAAGCAAATTTGATAAAGCAAATGGATGTTTTTGTGTTTAAGTTTGTGAAAATAAACTTATGAAACTTGAATTGATCTTGAATTGATTGGTTAAACTTAATGCTTGTTTTTATAAACTAAAATCTTGACGAAGGTTTAACTTGTAAGAACAATAGATTAGTACACCAACTAATTATCATAACCAACATGTTAAGAGGTTAACACAATCATACTAATCAAGGATAAGAAACTAGTTTAAGCAAGTGTAGTTTTTAATCATCTGAATTTCATTATATCTATTTTCATTGTTATATGCTTTTGGATTGACTTAGTTGATTTAGACTTGTTAATCAGATTCACTCAAATCCCTGCGAACGATCCCGACTTATTTTCAAAATCTTGCTATAACGGACGAGTGCACTTGCTCGTATTTGTTATTGGTAAAATTGGTAAATCGTCTTTTATAAATTTAAAACTTGTACACACGTAGCACATCAAGTTTTTGGCGCCGCTGCCGGGGATTTGATTGTGTTTCAGCAAGTTTTGAATCCACGTCAGTCGATCCATTTAAAAAAAATAAAAAAATTTAGAAAGCTCCAACCGATCGGTCGTCTCATAACCGATCCGGTTGCGTCAAAACCATAACCAAGTTGATCTAACCGATCGGTCGCTCCTCGCAACCGATCCGATTACTCGTCTCTGTCCAGAAATCTGTTTTCTTTGTTTGTCCGTGTGTTTAGATATTTCCTGGATTCTCTAGGTCATTGTATGAACACTCGTGCAGCAGGAATAGAACCAATCTCACCTCTTACCAACCCCGAATGTTTGATTCGAAGAAGAAGAAGAACACCTTTCATACCCTTAGAAAATCGTGTACCTAGAATACCAAACCCACCATTCGATAACCTCGTAGAAGCCAAAGTTGTTTACAACCCTTTCACCAATTTACCTTTTCCCATGGCGGACGATCAACCCATGTGGGGAACCAACCGAGCCGTAGCACCAACCCCTGGGAGTGATATTGTTGCTGTCAACCTTGGTGACAACTTCACCATGAAGGGTCATAATCTTTCTATGATCAAAGACCGTCAATTCGATGGCCGTGCGCGGGCCAATCTGCATGAGCACATTGCCGAATTCATCGAAATTTGTGGCATGTTCCGTTATGGCGACACCGATGTCAATGCCATCAAACTCAAACTTTTCCCATCATTACTCGCCGGAGATGCTAAAGTATGGTACAATAAATTGACCCCATGAATTATCAACACTTGGGAGGAGATGAGGCAAGCCTTTGTAAGGGGATTCTTTCCACCTGCCATGTTTGATCGATTAATGTGAGAAATTTGTGCTTTCACACAAAACCCCAACGAATCACTTGTCGAAGCTTGGCTTCGGATGAAAGATTTGCTTCGTAGTTGTCATGGACATGGACTATCTAAAGGAACCATTATCCAAATCTTTTACCATGGACTAGATGAAATCTCTCAAGGCATCCTTGATGCCGGAGGAATTTTTCTATATAAGTCTCCTAACGATGCACACCAATTACTCGAAGATCGAGTACTTCTCAAACTCGATTGGTCTAAAGATTCGAAAACCAAACCTCTTCGAAAAACCGTTGCTTTTGTCGAAAACACCGATACTTCAAAACTCATGGAGAAAATGGAAGCCTTAACCTCAAAAATCGACTCGCAATACAAAGATATCAAAGATGAAATGAAGGAAATGCGACACGGATGCAACAATTTTGGAGGAAATCACCCATCGTCTGAGTACGACGATAAACCCATGGGTGGACCTAACGAAGGAGAAGCGAATTATGTCCAAAGCGAATATCGTGAAGGAGGATACCGTGGAGGAGGATATCGTGGTAATTATTACGGTAGAAATTCTGGAAATTGGCAAGACCGCCAACCAAGGGATAACAACCGTGATTCTCAACCTCGAACTGACAATCTGCCCCCACAAAACTCTGACAAAAAGATGGAAGAATCCGAATTCGAAAAAACCATGAGGGAATTCGTGGCTGCTCAAAAATCTGCGAATGATTTCATCAAAAATCAATTTTTCAATCTCAAAGCCAAGATCATCAAGCATCTATCCAAGATCTTGAAAACAAATTTGGCAGATTTTCTTACCAACATTCCTCTCGACCATCTGGTTCGTTACCAAGTAACACCCAATCCAACCCAAAACCATCAATCGAAAACGTACCGTCCACCACAAACAAGAAATGAGCATATCAATGTTGTCTTCACAAGAAGTGGTCTCTCGTACGATCCACCAACAAATCCTAACGAAAATACTCCTATCACCCAAGATAGTGAGGATGAAGCTGAGGAAACCAACCCAACTCAAACCACCAAAAAGAAAACCATCCCATCTGTTAAGGCGTACACACCAAAAATTCCATATCCTCAACGCCTTAAGAAAGAAAAAATGGAAGAGCGTTATAAGAAGTTCATTGAAATAATCAAAGAGGTTAGACTCAATGTTCGCCTCGTTGATGTCTTAGCCGGAATGCCGAATTACGGGAAATTCTTGAAAGAACTTCTTAATAATAAGAGCAAGCTAGAGCAAATATCAGCTACCTTCCTTAACGAAGAATGCTCAGCCATCGTTCAAAACAAAATCCCGCCAAAGCTCGGAGATCCTGGGAGCTTTCTTATTCCATTTACTTTCGGGAATAATATTCAATGCGATGCTTTAGCCGACCTTGGCGCAAGTATCAATTTGATGCCTTATTTGCTGTATTCCAAATTATGCAACAACAGCCTTAAACCGACAAAGATGAGCATTCGATTAGCAAATCATTCTTATCAATATCCTGTTGGAATTGCTGAGAATATGCTCGTTCAAGTTGGTAAATTCATATTTCCCGTGGACTTTGTAATCCTAGAGATGGAAAAAGATAGTAAAGTCCCACTCATCTTAGGAAGACCTTTCCTGAATACCGCTGATGCAATCATCAAAGTGAAAGGAAAATAACTCAACCTTGGAGTTGGAGAAGATCGAATCACCTTTCTGATCAATAAAGCAATGCGCTATCCACGTTCCAGTGATGACACTTGTTTCAACATCGATGAAGTCACTGATGAATAATTGGATGCATTACTTAACGAATTTGATCCATTCATGACTACTTCTGAAAAAATCAATGAAACAGACCTTGACAAAGAGTTTGTTGATTTTATGAAATTAGAGTTCGAAGGAGTAACACGGAGGAAATGGAGGAAGAGAATTTTGAAGAAATAACTTTCGATGACGAGATGAGAATAAAATCTTCTCTTGAAGAACCACCAACAAATCTCGTGCTCAAACCTCTCCCTGATCATCTTGAATATGCTTACCTGGAGGAAAACTCACTTCTCCTAGTAGTCATACCTTCATTACTCGAGGCCAAGGAGAAAGAAAGTTTAGTTTCTGTCCTAAAAAATCATAAACAAGCTTTCGCTTGGAAAACATTTGATATCCCAAGAATTAGTCCTAATTTCTGCAAACACAAAATCAATTTCGAAGATGGGATTAAACCTGTTGTAGAACGTCAACGTCGACTCAATCCCAACATGAAAAAAGTTGTCAAAAAGGAAATCATCAAACTTCTCGATGCTGGTATCATTTACCCAATCGAGGATAGTCCTTGGGTGAGTCCCGTTCACTGTGTTCCCAAGAAAGGAGGAATGACGGTTGTAACTAATGAACGGAATGAACTAGTGCCTACTAGAACTGTCACTGGTTGGCGGGTTTGTATTGACTATCGTAAATTAAACAAAGCCACCAGAAAAGATCATTTTCCACTCCCGTTCATGGATCAAATGCTTGAAAGACTAGCAGGGAATAAATTCTTTTGTTTCCTCGATGGATTTTCAGGATACTTTCAAATTTCAATCGATCCTAATGACCAAGAAAAGACCACTTTCACTTGTCCTTTTGGAACCTACGCATATCGGCGTATGCCTTTTGGTCTTTGTAATGCACCTGCGACTTTTCAAAGGTGTATGATAGCCATATTCCAAGACATGCTTGAAACCTCCATGGAAGTTTTCATGGATGACTTTTCAGTTTTCGGAAACTCATTTGAAGCTTGTCTTTCCAATCTTGATAAAATGCTCGAAAGATGCGAAGCTACACATCTTGTCCTTAACTGGGAAAAATGTCATTGTATGGTGACCGAAGGAATTGTGCTTGGCCAAAAAATCTCCAGTGCAGGCATGGAAGTAGATAAAGCAAAAATCGACGTTATCACGAAACTTCAACCACCAACTAACGTTAAAGCCGTTAGAAGTTTTCTAGGACATGCCGGTTTCTACCGCTGATTTATCAAAGATTTTTCAAAAATATCCCGTCCGATGACAAAACTTCTTGAGAAAGATTCTATCTTTGACTTCAATGCTGATTGCATAAAAGCATTTGAAACGTTGAAATCTCAACTAACTCGTGCTCCGATCATGGTTTCACCTAATTGGTCACTACCCTTCGAACTTATGTGCGATGCAAGCGATTTTGCTGTTGGAGCCGTCTTAGGCCAACGAAAAGGAAAACACTTTCAGCCCATATATTTTGCTAGCAAGATACTAAATAGTGCTCAGCAAAATTATACAGTCACAGAAAAAGAATTACTGGCCGTAGCTTTCGCGTTCGACAAATTCCGATCCTACCTCGTACTCTCAAAAACAGTCGTGTTCACCGATCACTCGGCACTCAAATATCTGTTCACCAAGCAAGATGCTAAACCGCGTCTCATCCGATGGATTCTGCTACTCCAAGAATTTGACATCGAAATCAAAGATAAGAAAGGAGAAGAGAATCTAGCCGCTGATCATTTATCACGTCTTGAAAATCCCGATCTAGAGGAGTTGAAGGAAGAAGAAATCGATGATTACTTCCCTGATGAAACCCTAGTGATGGTTGATGGAAACGACGACCCATGGTTTGCTGACTTTGTGAAATATCTCGCTGAAGGAATTCTCAGAAAATGATTAACTCACGCTCAAAGAAGCAAATTCTTTTTGGAACTTAAATACTACTTTTGGGAAGAACCATATATTTTAAAAATGTGCCCTGATGGAATGATCCGAAGATGTGTTTCTGGTTTCGAAACCCGCAAGATTCTTGATGAATGTCATCATGGCCCAACTGGGGGACATTATGGTCCTTCCACCACAGCTAAAAAAGTTTTTGATGCTGGATTCTATTGGCCAACAATGTTCAAAGAAGCACATACACTTGTCCAAAACTGTGATGCTTGCCAAAGAACCACCAACCTTTCACGCAGAGACGAAATGCCATTGACAAGCATTCAAGTGTGTGAAATATTCGATATTTGGGGAATTGATTTCATGGGACCATTTCCTAAATCCCACAAATACGAATACATTCTCGTTGCTATAGATTATGTGTCCAAATGGGCAGAAGCTGAATCTTTACCAACAAACGATGCTCGTGTCATCGTTAATTTTCTCAAAAAGCTTTTCGCTCATTATGGAATCCCCAAAGCCTTGATAAGCGATCGAGGGACCCATTTCTGTAACCAACAAATGGAGAAAACCATGAAAAGATATGGGGTTCATCATCGATTTGCGACAGATTATCACCCACAAACCAGTGGCCAAGTTGAAAACACCAACAGAGCTCTTAAAAGAATACTCAAAAAAACAATGAAGGACAATCCTTCAGTGTGGTCGAAGAAACTTGACGATGCTCTGTGGGCGTTTCGTATGGCTTACAAAACTCCTATCAGCACAACTCCTTACAGACTCCTGTATGGAAAAACTTGTCATTTGCCGTTCGAAGTTGAACATCGTGCTTACTGGGCTCTTAGAAACTGTAACACCGATCTCAAAATAGTTGGAGAAAAGATATTTTTGAAATTGCACGAACTCGACGAATTAAGACTCCGAGCTTATGAAAATTCCAAACTGTATAAGGCCAGAACAAAAGCTTATCACGACAAAAAGCTGAGAATTCGAAAAGAATTCAAAGCTAGAGATAAAGTTCTGCTTTTCAACATGAAATTTAAGTTCAAAGCTCCTAAATTACAACCAAGATGGTTTGGCCCATATATCGTTAAACATGGATATCCATCCAGATATGTCGAACTGTATGACAAACAGGGTGGAAGTTTCATAGTTAATAGGAACCGAATCAAATTATACTACGATAAGGAGCAAATGAACGAAATATCATTTGAGACAGTTTCACATGAAAATGAATTCGAAACCATCACCTTTGTAGCACCTTTTCCAGGAAGAATCCCACAAAGTGTTCTTTGAAAACCATCCGCTGAATTCATTTGGAGCGATATTGATGCAACTGGTGAAGAATTCATGTATGTCCCCGAACTTTTTAAGATGTTCTAGGCTGCAACTGCGGCCAAGTAAATTCGAGAAGATTTGAGTCAGGCTGATGACTCATTAATAAAACAAGCGCTTCTCGGGAGGCAACCCGTATGTTTCAGATTTGATTTTCTGTGGTCACACCCCAAAGTTTAAACCCTTGGTTGAACTTAAGTGTGGGGGGGGGGGGGGTTGCCACATCTTAATAAAACTCTTTTTGTTTGTATATAAGATTTTGTGCAGGTAATGATTACTCCAGTGGACGCTTGGATAAAGAAAAATAAGCTGACAAACTCATTGGAATATCTGGTTTTATCTCTATTTCCCTATTTCTATACTTTGAAGTTCGTTTTTCACATTGAGGAAAATGTTTAACTTAAGTGTGTGTGGGGGGGGGAATAGGAAAATCAAAGTTTTAAAGCTTAAAATTAAAATTTTGTTTGCCCTTGTGATCTAGTTATTTTCACGCTTTTAGGATAATATATTAGAATAACTCGATCAAACCACTGGTAAAACTGGTAATATTTGAAAATTTGAGATGTGTTCCGATTAATATTGCAATCCATTATGGGATCGATAACATTCGCTAGCACAAACTATAGCCCTTACCACTAAAATTGTGAGGATTTGAGCCTATTCTATAGAAAGCATACATCTTTTATGCTTGAATCTTTTGCTATGAGTGTGCCAGTGATTTGATTTATTCTAGGACTTGTACTTATAAATCATTATCAGACCGCAGTGAGATCGCATTCGTGCGATATAAGTGAATTCGTGTGATAAAGAGGAACCTTATGATTTAACCCAAATGGTCTTCCATTTTCATATTATGATATATTAGTTAGCCACATCGGTTAGTTAACCACCTACATGGACCCATTTGTAGCACTCATCTTTAGTGCTAGATACCCCTAGTTACACCCTCTGAGCCATCCTTTTCGTTTTTAATAAATCCAGAAAATACAAAAAGATTTTACACTTTAAACCTTAGCCTAACCCTTGTCAATGTCTAAACAGTTGGTTGCTAGTCGCCTGGTATGAGAAGATTATTTAAATGATTATGAGTAACCGCACCTTGTTAGTTGTGTGAGCCATTTCAAGGATGAGTATGAGTTTAAAAAAAATGTGAATGTATTAGCCAATGTGCTATGTTCGAAGAAAAGTTGTTATGGCGAATCAAAGCGAAGAGTTGTGGAAATCCGAAGAAAAGAAAATGAAGCTATAATCATTTACTGGCTTGCGGATTGTTTGTTAAACTAGCAACATTGGTATTAGACTTGATTTCTATTTTTATTTTAACACCAATTTCATTAACATTCCCATGCCTTATCCATACCCTTAGCCCTAATCCTTAACATTATAACCCGAATAAAAGTCCTCTTTAGATGTTTTTGCTTGGTGCTCACGCCACGTCGGTGGAGTTTTGTTTCTTGTACAAGCTTATGGTAATAATCTAATCATGACTGAGCAATGAGTGTGATTTATCTTGTTACTCCACTAAATATTGAGTGATTGAGTGATTTATATTTCGTTCCTTTTTCGTGAGGTGTTTTGAAATGTTAATCATGCAAGAAAATCATTGGATATTGTCAAACATCTTGAAGTTTCGCCCTTAAAAGCTTAATTGATGAATCTTCTCTCGTGCTTGTACTTGGTGGATTTGCATCATATTTTTCGTAATCATAATTTTGTGCCAGTGGATGTTTTTCCTAGATTTGCTTGAGGGAAAGCAAAGTTTAAGTGTGGGGGAATTTGATAACGCTAAGATTGTACATGTTTTCAGTAGCGTTATATGTGCTTTTGTATATATTATTTGGTTATATTTGTATGATTTTAGTACTTAATCGCATCAGAAGATGTTTGTCTAGTATTTATAACCAAGTGCAGGGAAACGGAAGGAAAAGTAAAAGAATGTTCAATAAAAGGAACATTCCCGTTTCAGTGAAGCATGTCAAGTACAAATCAGTATTTCAAGTATCATAGAAGACCAAGATGATTGAAGAACCAAGCTCTACAAGTCAGAATAAAATTAAAGGTCGATTTTCCGTCACTCAGGAAGACTAACCGAATCGGTTGCAACCGCAACCGGATCGGTTGAATGATGGTCAAAAGGTACCTGTGAAGATGGACCAACCGATCGGTTGCCACCCGCAACCGATTCGGTTGGAGCAATGCTAGAAGACCAACCGGATCGGTTGGACCTTCGACCGATCCAGTTGGGAGACCTGTTTATGCCAAATCTTCATCACTAAGCTTCCTCATTATATCCAAACGATTCTAGGTCCTTCCCTTGGTGTATTCTAGTCCCTTCCTAACTCCTTGGAGGCCAAGTTCAGCAATTAATACCCTAGGCCTTGGAACTAGTATAAATAGAGACCTCTTGTGAGCATATGAGACACACACTTCAATACAACTCTCTATACTCATCAAACAAAGCTCTTAGCTCTCAAATTCGTCCTTAGAAGTCCAGTAAAGTTTGGAGTTCCAGAAGTACCACATTTGGAGGTCAAAATCCCAAGGAGTCTACCCCAATACTTTGGGAATCATTACTTCACCATTTGTAATCTTATTCCAAGCATTGTAAGACTCTTAATCATGTTTTCTAATGTTCAAAGTTCTGAGTTTATGTTTATGTTTGCTATGAATGGCTAGTTTCTTTACACACTTGCTTAAATGATGTTGATTATCATATGATTAGTTTGTGATTGTGTTAACATGTTTTAATTCAATTTCAAGTTGATTCTAAGATCCAATTGTGCTTAAGTTTCATAGTGGCATTTGTTAATCAAGTATGACTAGTTGATAGTAATCGTAGAGGTCGAAAGAACTTATTGTTATTCAACTAGTTATAATCATTTTGTCTATGGATGATTGTTTTTACCCATTATTCTTGATAAAACAAAGAAACTAAAGTGTGGTTGTTATAAGAACGCTTTTTGATTATCAAGTTGGATTGATTGGAAACATCTAAAAGGTTGTAAGATTAGTTGTTGACAATCAATTGTAACATTTTTTCTATAATCGGTTACCTTTTGTATTGACCATTTCTTAAGCAAATTTGATAAAGCAAATGGATGTTTTTGTGTTTAAGTTTGTGAAAATAAACTTATGAAACTTGAATTGATCTTGAATTGATTGGTTAAACTTAATGCTTGTTTTTATAAACTAAAATCTTGACGAAGGTTTAACTTGTAAGAACAATAGATTAGTACACCAACTAATTATCATAACCAACATGTTAAGAGGTTAACACAATCATACTAATCAAGGATAAGAAACTAGTTTAAGCAAGTGTAGTTTTTAATCATCTGAATTTCATTATATCTATTTTCATTGTTATATGCTTTTGGATTGACTTAGTTGATTTAGACTTGTTAATCAGATTCACTCAAATCCCTGCGAACGATCCTGACTTACCTTCAAAATCTTGCTATAACGGATGAGTGCACTTGCTCGTATGTGTTATTGGTAAAATTGGTAAATCGTCTTTTATAAATTTAAAACTTGTACACACGTAGCACATCACCTACCCTTTTTGTCGTGAAGCGTGTATTGGTGATGCAGCGAGCAATCCTTGATGTCTTGGCCATGGATTTGGTCATGTATCATTGATTTTGTCCACTTCGCCATGACACGTTAGTAATAACACTACCCCCAAAGCCTTTGAATCACTGTTACCCAACATTGCTTTCTAAAATCTGTCTTAACCTTAGCTCTAGTGATGGAGTTGTGTGTAATTGCCAAGCTTATGATAGAATACTTACTATGTCCGTGCAATTGAGTGATCACCCCGAAATTAACACTTAGATTAGGATGAGAGTGAGAGTGTTTTCGTTCCCATTTCGTGAGGTGTTCGGCTCTTATTAATATTCTAGCATGGAAATCTTAAACTGCACATTTTATGTGGATGTATCTTTTGCAGCCTAAATTGGTCTACTTGAGGGCAAGTAGAGTTTAAGTGGGGGAATATTTGATAACATCAAATAGTCCTGATTTTCTAAGCGCTAATTTCCCCCTTTATCATCACATTTTGAGTAAAATACTAGTAAAAACATCCTTATTCCTTATTATTTCATTTCAGGACCTATTCTATGTAAGGAAGATGTAATTGGACGTTTTCAAGCCCTATGGAAGAGTTGTCTCTTAACTACGGCGTAACCAAGTGATCAGGTTACGCCGTAACAACGGATAAACACCTAATTGACAAAGGCTACGACGTGACCCTCAGCTCAGGTTGCGCCGTAATGAAGAAATGCACATGATTTATGAAAGCTACGGCGTAACCCCAGCTAAGGTTGGGGTTACGCCGTAACCATGGATAAGCACAAAAGATTGAAGAGTTCGTAACTACCTAATAAGATTACGCCGTAACTAGTATCGGAGCCTATAAATAGTCAAAGGTTCCACCAGTTTTAATCATCTCTCCTTTCCCAAACCTTGTAGGGTTTGGGAGATCAAAACACAGAAGAAGAAGCATGGCTTAGGAGCACTGAATAACGAAGTCCTCTTCTACGATTTCCATTGTATTCGAGTTTGAATTCCTTCTATATTTTTCTAGGACTTATACTATGAATTCATGTCATTAATTGAAGTTTGCATTTATGTTATTGATATTCTCTTTAATTCTTTATAGACATTTGCTAGTATTTTCATATATCGCTAGTCTTGGTAGTATTATAAGCTTGGTAGTATCTAAAAGGCTGGGAGATATGACCAACTGACCCTAGTCTGATAGATTGCGAAGTATGGGAGAAATTGGCCATAGTACAAGCATTCTTCGTGTGCGAACCGACCAAATGACGACCTATCAAGTGGAGGTATTTAAGAGGTTAGGGGGGATCTAAGTTCCTAACGGCCGGGTTCCCACCGACTAGATCTAGTAAATTTGGTGCTTAATGACTGCTATTAGGTTGCCGAATGATCCCGGGTGAGCTGTTCATCTTGGTGAGGAATCTAAGAACCATAGGCCATGACGAATTGACCAAAGGAGTCTGGTGATAATTAACCACTATATTGAACCTTCGTATCGAGAATCAATTCATATTTGTATTCTTCATTAAGCTTCGTTTATCTATCTCTTTTTCCTAAATTTCTGGTGTCTGTGTGAGTGGAATAATAGCATATCGATGAATTATAATAACCTTGTCATACCAATATATTATCATTATTATTTCTAATCATCTTAGTTCTTTCAAGGTCGCAGCTCTCTTGGGACGACACTCGGATTTACCTAAGGCTTTACTACATCTGATCGGGTTCTCTGCCCGTTAGTATGTGTTTATTCTAAGTTATCTAAGTTTTATAAATATTAAAAGCAGGATGAAATAGCACATCAGTTTATTTTTTTATTTATATGTTCCAAATGTATTTGGAAATATGTTGTGTGCGTCTTTAAAGTACGTGTTGTCTTTTGGAATTTGATATATGGTTATCTTTGTTGATTTTGTGGAAAACGTAGGGGGGGGGGGGTTGAATACGTTCCTGTTTAAAAACTTAATACCTTGTTTATCAAACATCAAATCAAGTGTGATTTAATATGAAAAGTGTCAACAATAATTTTACTAGTCTTACAAGAGCCAGAGAATATAAAGCAACAATTAAGACATATCACAATAACACAAACTAAGACATATAACATGCCATGACACAAACACAACTAACACAACATAAGCACAAGCCACACAAATATAAACGCAATGCAAAATATAAATATAAAACGGTAAATGCAAAAATAAAAGTAAAGAGAAAAGTAAAGAAAGCGCAAACCTGACACGATGATTTATAGTGGTTCGGTCACGAAGCTCTTCTTCGCCCTACTCCACTCCTCGAGTACCCAACTCGAGAGTTACTTCACTAATCAACAAGCTCCCTTCTCGGCGGAGAAAACCATACAACGTCGCTTACATTATTTTTCGACACTAAGCTAAATGTCGAGTACTAATCTAGCTAGTACCAATCTCACACACGATCTACCTGATCCTTGCAAATCACACAAGCTACAAGATCCCCACGATCTACTCGATCTACACGATCAACCCGATCTTCACGATCCACACGATCAACACGATCTACCCGATCTACACACGAACAACACAAGCTTCTCGAGACCTACTTGATCTCAACAAGATCACAATGATCTACCCAATCTAACTAAACAAGATGATGGACAGCTTGATGTATATCTAGATACAACAAGTACGTAACAAGTGTTACGGACACACTACACTAACACTACAACACTTTGTATCTTCTTGATACGATGTGTTCTTCTCTTAGACTAATAAATATGCTGTTGAGTGTAAATTTTCGTTAAAAATTATGATTTCTTCAAAATGAATCTGGTTTCAAAATCTTGTTTCATATAAATACATGTCTTTTTTAGCTAGTCTACTAATAAGTCAAAATAAATATGTCTTCTTAGTTTGTTTACTAGATGAAATTGTACCATTTATTAAAAGAATTCTTTACATTTGTATAAAAATTTATGCACTTGGTAACTTAAATCTTAGGTCTACCTTGCATACAATTTGACCTTACAATACATTATAAGTTAGTTAGATAATAATGAGTTTTCAAACAATTTTTGATAATGAGTTTTCAAACAATTTTTAATGTCTAGACTTTCAAGTTGTGAATATTTAAATTATAAGTTGGTTGGATAATAATGAGTTTTAAACAATTTTTTAATGTCTAAACTTTAAAGTTGTGAATATTTTATTTCTAAGAAATAATAGAAGTGCATGTAATAATAGGAAACTATCTGCCACTTTTTTTGCCGACATTCAAGTATCATATCCATTTTATCCATATCGATCTTTGTTTACTTTTTAGGATTTGTTTTCATGTAAAACTTATTTTACCCAATAAAATATTTTACCCTTGATCAGGAAAAACAAAATAATTTGTGAGGGTTTCATCTTTTAAAGTAGCCAGGTGTGACAATAAGTTCGTGTTTGTTTCTCTAATAAAACCATTAAATACTTTTTAGCGAATTACGAATTTAAATCGTTAAAAACTTTTGACAAGTAATTTTTTTTTCCCTCTTTGTTTAGTGGTGTTAAGAGGTTTAAAGCTCTTGCTCAACAAGGCATAATAAAGGATCTTTTTATCTCTTAAACCTAATTTTTGTTTTTTAATCATGCAAATGTTTATAAAAACAAACAACATTATTTGATTCAGATTTCGAGTATTCCGTCACAAATTCAGATTCAAATATGCGATCAGATTTACAGTCTCTTAACTGTTAGCGAGAAAATAATAAGACTGTGAGAGGATAGTTGTCGAAAAGGAAAAAGTACAATAAGCTGATTTCAAACATTAAATGTGTGAGATACAACCCATATCTTATTATCTTATTACAACATGCATGGTAAATGTGATTTGTTTTGATGGTCGACATAGCCTGCCCTTTGACATGGTTGATATGACATTTATGAAGTTATTAAAGGTGATACTCACATCACTTTTTTTTATGAATGCACCACATTTTGCGCATTACAGAATTGTACGATACAAACTGTAATGCACAGAATGTGATGCATGCATAAAAAAAAGTGGTGTGAGTATCAATTCCTATTAAAATAACATGAAAATTTACAAGTTTATTTAATTAGTTAATTATATTATTTATTTAAAATTCAACAACTAAGATATTATTAATTACCTCTTTATCATTTAGTTTTCTTTTTATAAAATCAACATATATGAAAAAAAAAAACACCCACAACAATAACATCCCAATAACATCAATAATATTGTCAACAATTTACAAAAACAACACCTCATTTAGGGGCATAAAAAAAAAAAAAAAAAAAAAAAAAAAAAAAAAAAAAAAAAAAACGTGCGTTATGCCACTAACGGGCAGGGACTAACGCTGCAATAACGCTGGAGGTCCAGTGAGAATAACGGCTTAACGCCGTTAATAAGATCTTCAACGCCGTTATGGCGTTTATTCATGCTCTTATTATCTTATTAGAGCACTCCCATCCATAACACCAATAACACCGTCCACGTCAGCGCCACATCAGCTTTAACATCTAACATTAACATCCCCAAAAAACACTCCCATCCATAACATCCCAATAACACCATAACACCAATAATATTTCATATTTTCAATTTCAACCCCTAAACTAAAACAAACACTTCATTTATTAAACTAAAACAAACATTTCATTAAAACTAAAAACATATTACAAGACGAGATTATAAAAAAATAAAAAAATACAACGAAATTAAAAAAAAAAAAAAAAAAAAAACATAGAAAATACTTATTCATCGTCGTCGCTCTGTTGTTGTTGTCCATGTCGTTCAAGATTATTCTGCCAAACATGCTCCATAAGGTCCTGTTGGAGTTGGGTATGCGTTTGTCGGTCGTGTATTTCTTTTGCCTTACGACTGTGAGTATCACATCTTTCGACCCATCTTCGTTGCCTCAAATTTCTTGACGGATCCACCCACAGTTCGTTATAGTCACGTAATTCAAATTTTTTATCTTTTACAATCATGTTATGCATAATAATGCAACAATACATGATTCTACGTATCGTAGCAATTTCATATTGACGTGCCGGTTGTTGTAGTATACCCCAACGACCTTGAAGAACACCAAAAGCACGTTCAATATCCTTTCGGGCACTTTCTTGTCTCCTTTTAAAGTACGTATGTTTTTCATCAGTTGTTGCCGTGAAGGATTTGACGAAATCTGGAATATTATCGGAAGTATAAGATTCAATACCTTCAATTATTTGCAGGAATAGTTTCCGGCTCATACGAAATCTTCTACGAAAATTCCGGTTTGAATACTTACAACCTTGTATGAAATAATCGTTGAGCAGACGTTCATCTGCAAGCTCACGTTCACGATATATATGGGTACGAGGACGAGTAGGATGTTGAGATTCACTACCTTCTTCTTGTTCCAACGGAAGGTGATACTCGTACGCGGACGCCATAAATTGGAAGTCTGCTAGGTCTTCTGTGTCTGACCGAGACAGAGGAAAATCACCAGCTTGATTTGGATCCATTGTGAACGAATTTGATTTTTTGAATTATGAAAGTGTGAGAGGAAGTATATAAAGTGTGAGAGGAAGTGTGAAAAAAATAGAGTTTTAGTTGCGTATTTATAGTGGTAAAATAATGTTTTTGATTTTTTTTTTTTTTTTATTTTTAAAACTAGCCGTTAGGGGGTTTTATGTAAATTTTTTAAAAAACTTAACGTTACAGGGACTACTTTTGTAATATTTTCAATTTTTTTTTTCCTACCCTTAACGGGCGTTAAGGGGGCAACGCCTCCCCTATAACGCCGTTATCAAAATACCCTTCCAACGGGTAACGCCTTCCAACGGCGTTAACGCCGTGCCTCACGGCGTTATGGAGGTGAACAATGGGAGTGCTCTTACAACATCCATGGTAAATGTGATTTGTTTTGATGGTCGACATAGCCTGCCCTTTGACATGGTTGATATGACATTTATGAAGTTATTAAAATAACATGAAAATTTACAAGTTTATTTAATTAGTCAATTATATTATTTATTTAAAATTCAACAACTAAGATATTATTAATTACCTTTTTATCATTTAGTTTTCTTTTTATAAAATCAACATATATGTTTTTATACATATTTTATTTGCCGGATAATTTAGATGAGTTTAATCCAATTGTTTCAATTTTGACTTTTAATTGACCAATGAAAAAACTTCATTTTTCTTACGTGACAAAATAATGCACTTTCATTGAGACGATTTCAATTACTTCAATTATTTTTTCTTTACTTTTTAAAAATATCTTATTATATAAAGACATGGTAACGTGTATGATATCAATCACACACACCTTTGTGAATGATATTTGGAATCCAATCGTCTCAATCTTTATGCATAAAATAAAACCTTTACAATGAGCAAACGAATAATGATAATTTTTTATAAGAACATCGACAAAAACATGTGATTATTTTAAGTTTTAACTTATTGTTTTTTTTAAACGAAAACATTATAAAATTATGGTTAAGTTTCTTTCTTGATCTGTAATCCACAATGTTTATACTTCAAGATGTGGTCTAAGTACATCTTAAACATTTTTTTATAGGGATTGGATATCGTTATCTCTTAAACTACAAGTAAAACTCTCTTTATTTTTTTTATTATTTTTTTTTTTACTTTTTTAATTTTGTTTTTATTATGATAATGTTAAATAAAATAAAAAAACGAAATAAAAAATATAATGTTTGATAAGTCCAAAGCAGTAAAACATAAAAATCGAAGCAAAAAAACATAAAAAGGTTGTGTTGTCATGTTAATAAAATGCGTATAATTGTCGAAAAAAATACAGAACATAAAATATTAAGTTTGACAAGTTAAAGATGATAAAAAAAATAAGAAACGAAAAATTATAATTTTTTTTAAAGAATAAAGAATTTGAATAGTACCACCCATTTTTATAGCCATCTATTGACTTTCCATTCAAGAATCAAAAGGACAAGACCTCAATTTTAAAGCATAAGGGTAAGAAAGAACAACTAGGTTTTAAACTATATTTAAAGCCGACCTAGAATAATTATATCTCTTCATCTTTATCTAATGATAATTGATAACTTAGTTAATAATGGAACTAATTGGGATTGAAGCAAAGTATGCAAATATTTTAAACTCTTTTTAATAAAGAATTTGGTGCTTCTTTGTAACTACCAATATATCTTTTTCATATGATAATGTTGGTTTGTGTCATCATCATCCTCGTACAAAAAGAAGTATTTTTTATTTTTCTGAAACCTTTGTTTATGATCTTCTACAAGGTTTGAGCTCGTCATTACACAAATTTTAACCTTAAGAAGTTTTTTTTTAAGGATGTTAGGCGTGACCATTTCGTTTTATATGCACCAAACAAGATATGAACTTGAAACTGATCACATTTTAGTAAACAGATGAAATTTTTTATGTTCAGGTTATTTAAAGAGGACGCACAATCTTTATTCAGATGTACACAACCTCTGCGTTTATCTCGAGATTGTATGACCCTGATCGTCCAATATATACACATCTGACTAGGTTTGTATAAATTGATAATCCACAATGAATAAATAAAGAAGTTTTTAACTTTTAAGAAGATTTATAAGTTGAATTTATAACGACTTTAATCAATTTTTTTACAATTTTAAGTTAATTTTTTCGGACCATTTGAAAATGTTGGTATAAACTTTATCACCACCTAAATCTTCACCAGAAGCACCCGTTGCAACTCTTAATACATCTTCAATGAGTTGAAAGTTGCCCAAAATGTCGACATGGGCCCCGCTCTCAGTTCCTCGCCCCTCGAGGAGATTTGAGGGCGGGTTATGGTCGTACTCTCTAACGTACGTTTTGATCCCTGAGGGATTAAACCTTGTTTTCCCTCGCCACCCTTTTGCACACATGAAACCCGCGCTTAATGCTGGCACGGTTTCATCACCATCTACCGTGTACACGCCGTCTTTTAGACATACGTGTGGGTTTGTGTCCCCGGCTGTGTTGTCTATTTGGAATGGAATGTAGCATTCGGTTTGTGGAGTGAGTTTGTAGACATATGCTCGTTCAGTAGGGATGCCAACTCCGTACATTGAGTATATCTCCATGTCGGGAGCATTTGGTAACCTAAAAACGGATGAGCGTATAGTTAGTCATGTATGCTAAATAGGAACTGTTTGGACGTGCAATTTGAAAGTGAACATTTGACCCAAAAAAAGTAAACATTAAAAACTTTTTATTGCGACACCCAAATGCAATAATCAGATAATGAGTTCCAAGAACGAAAAAAGGTTCTTACTTTGTTTCTAACGCGTTGGACCAGTATTTGTAATGTTGGTATTTTGGGTCGTCTAGATCGTCAGCCAACCCGTGTGAATAGTGAACACTTCCTCGTTCCATCATCTTTGGAGCAACAAACTCGAGCAGATCCACAAGATCTCCAGCTGTATACACCTTATAGTCTGCTATCGCCTTGATACCACCAAGTCCCATATCATGGTACTCGGTCCACACATCACGACAGGTCTTATTCGCATGATTGTTACCCTTAATAGCCCCCTACAATAAAAACAAGCAGGAACTTAATTCAAATAATGTTAGACGATTAGTCGATAAGTGATCTTTTAATGCTATGTGGAAATTAAAACTTACTCTAAAGTCAACCCGCTCGATTTGTGATGAAAGTGTCTCTGCCACATCTCTTCGGAATGATATAAGTCTTCCATAATTAGGATTTTTCGCTTGAGATCCTTTACTATGGGACTCATTTTGGGTGCTAAGTGAACTATCGTTGTTTCCTTGTGTTTTGTTTTTTGGAATGTAACCTTCCTCGGGTGACCAGTCGAGTCCACCCCAAATGGTTTCACCACCTTTAGGTATCATAGACATGGTCGAGTCCCATGTACGGCTCATCCTCATGATGTGTTGTAGTGTTTGGATGTGGAATACATCCGAGTCTAACACACCTGGTGCTATGCCCCTGCAATATAAGTACGGGATTTAGTGTCATGTAAACGTAAATTGAATTAGATGGTTTAAAATTAGATGTATAAACCTTACAAACGCGATATCTTTAGCTTCAGCAGAGAACAGGCCTGCTAGAGCTTTTGGTGCCCCCAAAAGCGGCCCACCGATATTCATCACTGCTTTTATGTGTTTAGCACACCAATCGGAACCACCACCGCCACCCATTGGAGCGGGTGCTTCCACCCATTTCATAAAATGCAAAAAATAAAGAACGCCCATGGAATGAGGAATAATAACTGCCTTTTCACCTCCGTTTATCTCAACCATCATTTCTATATTTCTTTTTAAGCGACTCAATGTTCCGTCTCTTACCTATGTCAAAAGATTTCAAACACTGCATAAACATGTAAACGAGTAAATGCTAAAAATATAAGCAGTCAAAAGTCTACCTCAGTGTTTTGAAACGAGAGTCGCCAGTCATATGCAGCCATGTACATGTTTTTTTCTTCGTATCCAACACGAGCAAAGTTAGCAATCAAAACTGCCCACACAAAGTATCCTGGAGCAAAGTAGTCAGCGGCTACGAGCCCACTGACTGGTCTAACCTTTATACCAAATGGGTCAAGACCAGTTTCGTTGTCTAGTGACATATGTTGTAGCCAGCACGACGGCCTGCAATATATCCACTATCACACACATATATATGTTTTCTATACAAAATTCAACTTATAAGGAAAGATTTGTACTTGTAATACAGTGTTTTCAATGTATGAGAGCATACAGTTGCATTCAAAACAAACAGTACAAGAATTACTAAGAGATAAATATAAATGTCTAGAATCCCACATAGGTAAAAGTGGAGAAATGGTCCTAGCTAATATACCACATTTTATTTCAATCATATGTTTTAGGATGAGTATAAAGTATTCTGATATATCATTAACATGTTAAGGTTAACATGGACTTTGATCTATTAGGAAAGTTTATATGAATTCCCAATTTTTTAATGGTATTTGATTCGTATAAGTTTTTCTTAACAAGTTTCTAAATTCTCCTTACAAATGATTTGAAAGTCCCCAGATGTCATGTTTCGTAGCTATGACTTATAAGTGGAAGGTCTAATATGCATATTCAGATACAAAACAATTGGAAATGAGAATGCATCAACTTCAAACTGTAATAACTCATAACTTTTGATATAGAAGGAGTTACAAAATACAAGACGTACAACCAGCTAACAAAGTTATGAGTTTTCCATTATTTACTAAACGTTTTCCGTTTTCATAGTATGGCATATTAACCATTTATAACATGAAATTTGAGTTTTTCGATCACACATGCCCGTTAAGCTAACATTTCTATACACTTTACCGTTGAAATCTTAATTGAACCTATAAAAACGGAAGGAGTGCATTATTCTTAAATAAACCATGTTCCATTATTTGCAGTTTGCTTTAGGGTTGTACTTTATCTATAACGGGTCAAATGGGTAAGGTTGAAAAAATCAACTTATAAGGAAAGATGTCATAGAAGACGGTTACATTCTATATACTCTAATGTAGATTGTACGTTCTTGCTTTATACTTATGTATAATTGAAATGACGAGATACAACATCTAGCGTATCTTGAAACCTAAAAGTTATATGGAAATCGGTATATCTCTTCTATTTGACTAGGATAAACGATCAACAATGGCTAAATTCTTAATAAAACTGCAATCCTATGGAAATCGGTATATCTTTAAATGGTCTGCAGTGGTTTAGCAAGATTTTGGCTTTTTCGATATGGGACATATACTATAGATTTTCTGTGGCGTTTTGTAGCATTTTTTAGAGACACGGTTGTCTAAAAATGGCTACGTCGTGTCGTGGCCAAGATTTGTACTTGTAACCAAGCGTTTTCAGTATTCAAGAGCATACAGATACATTCATAACAAACAGTACAAGAATTGTTAAGAGATAAATATAAATGTCTAGAATCCCACATAGGTAAAAGTGGAGAAACGCTCCTAGCTAATATACCACATTTTATATCAAGCATATGTTTTGGGATTAGTATAAAGTATTCTAATAGAGACAAGTATCTGTTAAGGTTAACATGTACTTACATCTGTTAGGAAAGTTTATATGAATTCTCAATTTTTTCTTGGTATTTCAATCGTACTAGTTTTTGTTAACAAGGTTTCTAAAAATTCTCCTTACAAATGCCGTTCAAAAAAAAAAAATAAATAAATAAAATACTGTATATCATGGCCTTTTAAGTTTTAACCGTCTATATTCTATAACATGAAATTCGAGTTTTCCTTCCATCACGCATGATGTTAAGCTAGCATTTCTATACACTTTACCTTTAAAATGTTAACTGAACCTATAAAAGTGTATCGACTAGCAGCATGGTGTGGGTACCGCGATCAGGTATTTCACAAGTATCAAACCTTTGTTGGGTAGGGTTGATGGGTACCAAAAGATACACAGGGTTGAGGTGTCCCTGCCAAGCTGCACTTTTTATTTTATTTGCAGTCTGCTAAAAGGAGTTTTTGGCATCATACATGTAATCTTACAATGCAAGAAAATATCAATATACATGCCAAAGAAAAGAATCAATACCTTTTATAAACTTCACCAAAAGTACCACCCCAAAGCCTCTTTCGAAACAATCCATCGGCACATTCATGCCCTTCCCACAGTTCAAGTCCACCGGTCACAATCCCGGGCACAAACACAACCGGATGCTTCGGGCCTAATCCTTCTTTCACACACTTAAGGCCCGGAGGATCTGGCAATGGCCCAGTTATCTTTTCGGTCACATATTGTGGAAAAGAAGCCGGCAATGTGTTATACAAAAACAACAATAGCCACCATGTTGTACATATGCATCCAACTAACCAACAACAATTATCAAAACATGAATATTTTTTTATTCTTTTGTTGTTGTGTGTTCTTTTATTGGATTTTGTTGTTTTTGCGTCTTGTTCTTCCTCGGCTTGTGAATCGTTGTCGTCGGGTCGTTTTTTCCTATGGATTAATGACATTGTATGGTGATTTTTGGTGGTGGAATGGTGGTTGATTATGGTGGTTTGTGGAGGGAGATTTAGTTAGGTTAGTTGAAAACGTGGCTTAAGAGTAACGGTTGGTCAATGTTGACCATTTGAATGTTTTATTATGTGCGATAATTATGGAAAATATTTCTGACTAATATGGACCATTAAATATCAAATGTGTTTTAACTGTTAAGACTTTAAAAAATAATTTGGGCCCTTAAGCCTAAGTCATATTGGGCTAATGTTTGGGCTTATATTTTGGGCTTTTCTCAATAGGGTAAAGATTCAATACAAAAATATCAACGAGTTAACTTGTCACCAAATATTAATTTTTTTAGTTTGGGGTTGAGATAATCTCATATTGAGTCTAACATTATTAAGTTATGTTGTTTCACATTAAAAAATAAAAAACAATGAGCAAGTTATTGTATAGAATAAGTCTCTCTAATGTGAGACAACACGACTATTTATGTGAAAACTCAATATAATAGTATCTAATAGTGTATATGAAATTTATTTGATAAGCAAACTCGATTTAGATTTTGGCCGAAAAAGATAAAATGTATACGGCTAAATCAATGTTCAAGTCCGATTCTTATATATTTGAACCCGAATCATATGTTTTGAGCTTATTTTTTTTTCCTCAAATAGCTAAATGCTTAACTAAACAAATTTTGTGTGTACAATGTTATACTTTATGTAAAAGGTAGATCAAAATTAAATATTGCATTTGAGTTGCAATGGCGGGTATGAGGCTTTGGGGTGTATGAAGTAAAGAGAAAAGCAAATAATACTTTGGAAACAATTTCCCAAAAGAAGTAAAGAAGCTATAAATGTTATGGTAGCTATAAAGCCAAAAGTGGAATTAAATGAATCTCCATTAAGGCAATATTCAAATATTATAGGCATTCTGTGTGTCAAATATTTACAAAATTATTTAGTCAAAAAAAAAAAAAAAAAAAAAAAAAAAAAAAAAAAACCCTGCTAACCAGGATTTTCTCCTCTCATGCCGGGGTTTTACAGTGAGTCAAGTTGTTTTGAAAGTCGGCTCGTACAAAGTGACAAAACGCACATTGAAAATTAACATATTTTTATTCCTTTTGCGTTTAATACTTTTGGTTTTCTTGTACCTAATGCAGTGAAGCTCCTCAATAGAGTCTAACAAATTATGCATTTTAATGTTATGACACCTAGATCCAAATGTTGTTTTCAAAGATTTAGTTTTCGATCCAAAAAGGACCACCAATGAAGTTTGTTGCTCGTTTGCTTTTCACTGTAAATCCAAAATGCTAAATATCATATTATAAAAACTGCTAACAAAAAAATAATGTATATATGTACATAAGTTAAGCATTTTTTTTATTTTTATCTTTTGCTATTGTATGTATGTACCATACAAAAAGATTATATAGGCGTTATATTATGCTTTAACAAAGTTCCAAATCACCATTCTTTTTTACAGCATGTTTTTAGAAAAGACAATGAAAAAAAACATATTTTACTATAACCATTCGATTAAGCAACCCATTAAAGCAAGAACTTTTCCAAAGTCTTAGATTAAGATTAATCTAAGAGAGACATGTGCCTTCGTTTATAAATAAGACAAATATAAACACTAGCTTTTTCTAGTGTTGTTGTGACAAACTCAAAAATATAATAAACGAAGTGTCAAAACAAATTGTTACAAAATGAAATTAAACACAAACATAATTTTATTTACTAGACGTATATTCGCGCAAAGAGACGGTGTACAGCGGCAAATAATTATATTTGTGAAATCGTGATTTTGGTTCGACCTTTGATACAAAATATGTGTTTTTGAAATACAAAGCGTGTATTTTTAAAAATTAATATAGAGCGTGTTTTTTAAATGTTGTCAATTTTAGATATGATAAAAAAGCAAGAATTCAGTTGTCAAGGTTTTAAAAAGTTGTCAAGCTTAACAGTTACTTGGAGGTATTTTAAGCAAACAACATTAATTTAAAAATATATATGTATATATATACACTTTTTATAAGTAGCAGAGAAGCGATAATAATAGAGTAAAGATGGGTTAATGCATTAGAATGAAAGCTTGAAGATAATTTATTTAAGTAATAGGTTGAGATTGTTCAACGTTTTAATAAATTGGTATGTGAGAGTTGATTGTAAGTTGAAATTTAGTTAAGGTCGATGAATAAGTTGAAATTTTTAAATATTTTATGTATTGAAGATGCTCTAAAATTAAAAAGTTTTGGTTCAGTTGATACTTAACTTCGAAAATTTTATGGGCTTACTAGAGATATTTGTGGATAAAAGGTTAAGGATTCGAGTTTTGGCTCTTACTCACTACGGTTGGTACCTCACTGGCCTAGGAGAGTTGCTAAAGCTATTCCTGATGAACAATTGCTGGAGTTAAAAAGCATCCGAAGTCAGGTTGTTTTTCACACCTTTTGTGAATTGAAGATGCTCTAAAGTAAAATCAGAGTGGTTACATTGATGGTTTGTATATGATACAATAGAAATGTAGATCCCTTTCATTGATAATTTGTACATAATGTGTACTTTGGTGCACTTTACGATCACAATATCTAGCAATATTTAATAAATTAATGCAAGCACTTTTTAGTTTTTACATATATAATAAAGACCTCAAGTTTGCTTAATAGAAGCAAAAAGTGGTAATGCACTTTTGCCTCATTGGGATGCCAAATATTTTGCTAGCCATATTGCCTATACGTATTATTGTTCTCAAAACATTTTAAAAATCGGTAGAGAAATCTATTTTCCTTTCTTTTTCTTCATATATCGACTGACCTTCCTTCATCGACCTGCTTCATGTTATCGCATGATCTTCTGACCGAAGATGGGATCAAAGCCAAACAGTTTTCTCAAACATGCTCTCGTTGATCGAAGTAACTACGTGTTTGTGCTGAACGAATATTGTCGCCATAGCAATACCTCTTTTTTATTTATTGGAATTCAGTTTATGTCGATCAAACTCGTGAAAATATATGGAAGATGCGAGTTAATGAAAAACAAGTACACTAACATGAACATTGACGGAATTTGAACCATTTTGTTGAGGGGCCGAAACGTTATTGATTAATTTTTAGGAGGGCCAAATTACTAAAACAAAAGCTTAGCACTAATTTACTAAACAAAATACATTAAGGACAAATTTTTTCGGAAGGGCCATGGCCCTCCCTAGCCCTCAGAAGATCCGTCCATAAACATGAACCATGATAAAAAGAGGTGATTGGCGCACTTTGTTTTATTATTTGCACATAGTGTTGTACAAAGAGACAAAAATATGTGTCACAACTATTTAACGCATAAAATGATATGTTCCAATAAAATACATTGTGTGCAAATTAACTATCATGACAAAAGGATCAACCATGCGAGATTGGATATGTTGTTGTTGCTTTTTCACCCGCATACTTGCACGGGCGGGAAGTCTTTCAGAAAGCAGTCTACCTACTTTTCAGGTTATCATAAAGTAGGAGCAAGAATGTCTATGTTCTATCTTTTAATACCTTGCTTCGACGGGATTGGATTTATTGTACAAAAGATCGATCGTATGTAACTCAAAATAATAATATTTAAATTTTGATGTACTCCAACATGCAGGCGTTTAAAAAACTTTAAACAAATAATGCAACAAAAAGTAAAAGTTTGTTACAGTGTACGTGTGCCAAAGTGTAAAAATGCTCAGAAGATGTTTCAAAATCATTTATTTATGTAAGACTTGCTCCTTCTAAAAAGAAAAATGCTTCTTAAGTCCTTTAACTTTCTTTTCTTTTTAACGTCTTTAGCTTTTACAAAAGAAAAACAAAAACACCTAGCTCGTTTTCTTTTAGGTTCAAAGCTTATTTTTTTAAACGTGCCATCTTATTTCTTAGTGAGACAGTATTAACTTTCACTTTAACAAGTTGGTGGATATGATTGGTAAGTACAATAATATTATACAAATAGAGGAAAAATGTATTAGGTTTTTTTTTAAACGACGAATTTATTAACGACTAGCAAGAAGCTAGAAACAATTAAAAATTAAGAAAGTTTGGGTTTTGAATCCAAGTAGTCCAAACGACCTTGGATTTACAACGACTAGAAATCCATAAAAAAGACATTTGAACTATATCATCGAAAATAAGATCCTTTCTTGACTGACGAGGGTGTCATAGTGTTCACTGTTCAGCTTGTCTAGTATCGTCACAAGAAGTCTCAGAGTTAAACCTCATTAGGTAAATTTTGGGAGTGGTCAAGGAAAGAGTTTAGAATATTTATGGGAATACCCAGATAAAATAACGTATATCTAACTCAAATATCCACATAAATAAACAAAATAAAACCTCGTATGTTTACTTGTTTTATCTTAGGTGATTTGTCAACATAATTAGATACCAAAAAAATGACAATTAATCAATGAAATGAGGATGTTGCGGACTACCAGTGCAATTTCGACGGTATTGGAAACTATCGAGTTGCCTTCTGTAATAACCTCAACTTCGGTGCTCAACACTGAAACTATCCATTATCGCAAAATATCGTGTGTACTTCAAATAAAAATGATCTAACATGTAAATTATTAAATTGTTGGACAACCTTAGGTCTATAACGATGTAAATTATATTCAATGTATTTTTTAAATGAATCAAGTCAAAACTAGTAAATTTGAAAAACCAAAGTATGTGTATGTCATAGAACACATCATAAAGCGACAGGAGTTTTAAGTATAAGTAAAGTGATTTGCACGCATCTAATATTGGTTTGCTCACGACATTATATGTTATAAAGAGTTGTATATTCGTTATATCTTGCTTTCTCTATTTGCTTCTAATATGTGCCGATCAAAATAAAAATGTGCAAATCAACTCCTTGAATATAATAATTTTGTAATGACACAAGGAGACACACATACGATATAGGTTCGACGGAATGAGCCCCACAACTTGATTAATAACCATGTTTTATGCTAAAGAAAATAATACATGATGAAGCGTGAGTGAGTTGGGTGCACCAATGCAACCAGTCCGCAAACATGAAACAGATCGATAGGGACCTTGATGGCTAGTTCATGGGTCCATCATATATCATCTTCAAACCCTACTCACATGTGCACTAATCAATAATATTAATTTTTTTTCATAAATACATATTTAATACCATAATAAAAAAATGACTCATGACATGATTGTATTTGTTTAATGATATATCTATGTGTAAATTTTGATCATAAATGTTGTACTAAATGGGTGGTCAGGTAATTAAAAGACACCCATCCTTCTTAAAATAATTGTTTCTCGACAAAAAATATGAAATAAAAAAAAATGATGTAATTGTTTGGGTTGGGGAGTTCGGGTTGTCAGGTTGGCGGGTCAGAAAATCTCAACCCAAACCTGACCCATTTAAATCATCGGGTCAGCTATGTCAACCCTAACCTGTTTAGACACAACCCGAACCTAACCCATTTAACCCGTATATATACTTGGGTTGGCGGGTCAACTAGGTTACATGGGTTGAATATGTTAAACGGGTTGAATCGGTTAAGCGGGGTTTCGGGTTAACACATTTAACCCTTTTTATATACAAAATTTGGCACATTACACGAGCTAAACAGGTTTTCGGGTCGACCCGTTTAACACATTTAACCCACATAATAAAATATAAATAATTTTGAGTTTATGAAAAAAAAATCTTAAACGGGTTGGCGGGTCGACCCACTTATTTTATTCCCAACCCGAACCTGACATGTTTAATAAACGGGTTAGATAGGTCGACCCAAACCTGACCCAGAATCTATTTAGCACAACCCAAACCTGTTAATTTTCGTGTCGGTTTCAGGTCAGATTTCGTGTCGGGTCAGAAATTGCCACCCCTACCTTGTACCCCTTTTGACTAACTGTTTTTAGTATAACACAGTTTTTTTATCAGTTTTTGTTTCGTACTTTTTATCAGTTTAATACCTTTTACTTACTGTATGAAACTTTATAATTTTTTTCGGCACTTTTCGTTTCACACTTCTATAATAAAAAAAAGAAAAAAAAAAAGAAAGGGATATAACTTGTAGAAAAAGGGGCCTTCATTAAATACCACAAGAAAAAATGACTAATTGTATTTTTAATGATACATCTATCCTTTAACATCTGAAAAAGAGATTTCAGATATGGACAATGATAACGAGAGTATGAGAGGGAGAGAGTATTAAATACCATAAGAAAAAATGACTCATGACATAATTGTATTTTTAATGATACATCTATGTGAAATTTTGATCATAAATGTTGTATTAAATGGGAGGTCAGTAAATTAAAACATACGTGACAAGTTGTAAGAGAGTTAACTAGCTACTAAGTACATATGGCCCCTCTAATTGTCTAATTTCATTTACAATAAATCCCTGGCAATGATTATACACGTTCAAGATATTGAAACTATAACTAGCTAGTAAGAGCATGTACAACGATAACGTATTAAGTATTAACGTCGTTGGAGGGCGTTTTAACGCCGTTGGAGGCGTTACTCCGTTGGAGACGAAGGGAAATAACGGCGTTATATGGGCTGCGTTGGGTGGTTAACGCCCGTTAAGGGCAAGAAAAAAAAAACATTTTGAAAAAGTTACAAAACTAGCCCCTCAACGGCTAGTAGCCGTTACATTTTTAAAAAAAATTTACATAAAACCCCCTAACGGCTAGTTTTTTTTTTTTTTTTTTTTTTTTTTTTTTTTTTAATTCAAAAACATTTTTTTACCACTATAAATACCCAACTAAAACTCTATTTTTTTCACACTTCCTCTCACACTTTATATACTTCCTCTCACACTTTCATAATTCAAAAATCATGTTCGTTCACAATGGATCCAAATGAATTTGGTGATATTCCTCTGTCTTGGTCAGACGTCGAAGACGAAGAGGACTTCCAATTTATGGCGTCCGCGTACGAGTATCACCTTCAGTTGGAACAAGAAGAAGGTATTGAATCTCAACATCCTAGTCGTTCTCGTAGCCATATATATCGTGAACGTGAGCTTGCAGAAGAACGTCTGCGCAACGATTATTTCGTAGAAGGTTGTAAGTATTCAAACCGGAATTTTCGTAGAAGATTTCGTATGAGCCGGAAACTATTCCTTCAAATAGTTGAAGGTATTGAATCTTATACTTCCGATAATATTCCAGATCATTTTACTTTCTTTAGGCAAACACCCGATTGTACGAGTCGAATGAGTTTAAGTGCTCTAATGAAGTGTATGTCTGCCATACGCCAATTGGCGTACGGCACCTCACCCGATGCATTTGATGAATACTTGCAAATGGGTGCGAGTACTTCAAAAGTATGTCTTGATAATTTTAACAAATGCATTCTTGATTTGTTTATGCCGGAGTATTTAAGAAAACCAACATGGGCCGACATTCAAAAAATTTATCAACATCATGAAGAAAAACATGGTTTTCCGGGAATGCTTGGTAGCATTGACTGTATGCACTGGGAATGGAAAAATTGTCCAGTAGCTTGGCAAGGGCATTTTGCTAGGGGTGATAAAAAATACCCAACAATTATGCTTGAAGTTATTGCTTCTCAAGATTTATGGATCTGGCATGCATTTTTTAGGATGGCGGGGGCAAATAACGATATTAATGTTTTAGATAACTCTCCGTTATTCGACGACATTCTTGCTGACAATGCCCCAAGAGCACCTTATATGGTCAACGGAACTAGGTATGAACAGGGGTATTACTTGGCTGATGGAATTTATCCACAGTGGGCAACTTTCGTCGAATCCTTCACGGCAACAACTGACGAAAAACATACGTACTTTAAAAGGAGACAAGAAAGTGCCCGAAAGGATATTGAACGTGCTTTTGGTGTGCTTCAAGGCCGTTGGGGTATACTACAACAACCGGCACGTCAATGGAAAATTGCCACGATACGTAGAATCATGTATTGTTGCATTATTTTGCATAACATGATTATAAAAGATCAAAAATTTGCATTACGTGACTATAACGAAGTGTGGGTGGATCCGTCAGCAAATTTGAGGCAACGAAGATGGGTCGATAGATGTGATACTCACAGTCATAAGGCAAAAGAAATACACGACCGACAAACGCATACCCAACTCCAACAGGACCTTATGGAGCATGTTTGGCAGAAGAATCTTGAACGACATGGACAACAACAAGAGAGCGACGATGATGAATAAGTATTTGCTATGTTTGTTATTTTTTTTCGTTGTCATTTCCTTTATGTTGTAACGTTTAATTTGCCGTGTGTCTTTTTAATTTCAATGTATTTTTTTATTTGTTGTAATTTTTTTTTCCGATGTATTTTTTAATTTCGTATTGTAATATGTTTTCAAATTTAATGTTATGTTTAGTTTAATAAATGAAGTGTTTGTTTTAGTTTAGGGGTTGAAATTGAAAATATGGAATGTTATTGATGTTATTGGGATGTTATTGTTGTGGGTGTTTTTTTGGGATGTTAAGGTGAAATGTTAAAGCTGATGTGGTGCTGACATGGACGGTGTTATTGGTGTTATGGTGTTATTGTTGTACATGCTCTAACTTTTTGTGGTCTAAGGATATGAAACTATAGCACAGTGGTGACCTCGGTCTAGGGGTGTAAATGAGTCGAGTCGAGCAGAGTACTGCCAAGTTCGAGCTCGACTCGAATACCAAAACTCGAGCTCGAAACTCGACTCGAGCTCGAAACTCAACTCGAGCTCGATCGAGCTTTATATTTCGAGCTCGAGCTCGACTCGTGATATAAAACTCGAGCTCGAAACTCGACTCGAGCTCGATTATTTCTATATTCATGCTCGAACTCGATAAATACTCGGTATATCAAGCTCGACTCGACTCGATTTCTATGAAAATTAAGTACATGTATTTATATAAAAGGGTAAATGTGTAATTAAATCGAAGCTCGATAAGGCTCGCGAGCTTGACGAGCCGAGTGTTTTGGAGCTCGAACTCGACTCGGAAAAGTACTCGAGTAGCTCGAACTCGACTCAGAAAGGTACTCGAGTAGCTCGAACTCGAGCTCGACTCGTTTAAATCGAGTCGATTTCGAGTAGTTTACGAGTCGATCTCGAATAACTCACGAGTTGTCTCGTCTCGTTTACACCCCTACCTGGGTCACTTGTGCCATATCAGATTTCTTTTTTTGACGATTTGACGACGATCTAGTTGCTAGTGATTTTTTTTTTAATTCAATCTTTTTAAAGTGGTGTATTTATAATGTTGTAAAAGTGGTAATTTTTTTTTTTATTTTTATTAAATTGCCAAACGGTACAATTTTTTGGATTTTAGTGTGTTAGACGAACTAGTTTGTGTGTTTGTTGTTGCTCGACCGAACATCACCCAACCCTCTCAATGGGCTCGACCGACCCTCACCTAGGTCGACCGATCCTCTCAACCCATCCACTGTGTGCAGCCTATATTCTAAATCAATGTAGTAAAAAAAGAGAGTAACTTTTAAATCAACATAGTTAGAAGAGAGAAAAAAGACTTTTGGGGGGTAATGAAGTGTAGTTGTGTACAATAGTTTCGTCGGTGGGAATCACAAGGGGCTAGGGCATAAGCTCACGCTTCAGCTCTTAAGGCTTAGCCGTTAATATTTTGGTAACGATGTAAAATTAAATGTTTTCGTCAATATGATAAGATAGACAGGTTAAAAGCGACTAAATCATTGTTGCATCTATCAATATAGCACTTATCTTTGTAATAAGTTGTAAGACGCAAACAATGACAATAATCACATGTAATAGTCTAACGTGTCATCGCCTTCACGCGTTAATCTTGTTGCACCTCTCTTGCTTCACATGTGGTCAAACAAAACGTTTAAGATGGTGGGTGGTCTACACCATTGTATGATTTTTCCTTTTTGTCTATGTATGTGAGAGTTTTGTGAGGTATTTTAATGTTTAAGTTAAATATAAGTAAATGATAAGTAAAGTGTTAACCAGCACGGGAGTTAAGGGGGTATTAGAGTCGGCTCGATCGGCAATTCTAGTCAATGGGTCACCCACGTTTGAATTCCAGTGTGAGAAGGGGATTCGCCAAGGGGATCCATTATCTCCATTTCTTTTTCTTATTGTGATGGAGGCCCTCCATTGTATGTTAGAGAAAGCAGTTGAGATGGGGGAATTCAAGGGTCTTCGGTTTTCTAATGGCGAGAAGACTTTTTCTCATTTATTTTATGCTGACGACGCATTGCTTATGGGTGTTTGGTCTAGAGAAAATACTGAGAAGGTAGCTAGAATTCTTCGGGTTTTTCACTTGTGCTCGGGTTTGAAGATAAATATTCATAAATCCCACTTGTTTGGTATTGGGGTAAACGGAGGGGAGACTGAAGATATGGCAGCTGTCCTCGGGTGTCGGGTAGGGAACATTCCTTTTGATTATTTGGGGATTAGAGTCGGAGCAAACATGAACAAGATCTCTCAGTGGAGCACGGTTATTGAGTCGGTTCAAAACAGACTCTCTTCTTGGAAGGCTAAAACTCTATCTATAGGTGGTAGATTGACACTCATTAAATCGGTGTTATCTAGTCTCCCTATTTATTATTTATCTATTTATAAGGCGCCAGCAAAAGTTTTAGAGCAGATGGACCGACTGAGGAAGAATTTTCTCTGGTCCGGTTCTAATGAGGTTAAAAAGGTGCATTGGGTGTCTTGGGAGACGGTTACCACTACGAAAGCAGATGGAGGCTTGGGTATAGCTAAATTGGCTGATGTTAATTTGGCCTTAGTGGACAAGTGGGCTTGGCGCTTCACAGTCGAAAAAGATGCTCTATGGCGGAAAGTGGTGGAGGCGATTCATGGCGGGAGAGGGTTGTGGTGTTTTCTACCGGTTAAGAGGGTTTTTACGGGCTGCTGGAAGACAATTGTTTGCTGGCTAGAAGCATGATGTATGCAAGGTAAGAAATTACATCAATATTTTCGTTGCATTGTAGGCTCGGGTGATAAGGTTCGTTTCTGGAATGACATTTGGTTGGGTTCCGTGAATTTAAAGACAAGGTGGCCTTACTTGTATAAACTAGAAAAGAATAAGAAATGTTTTGTTAGAGATCGGATTAGGCGAGGCAATAATGGCTGGGATTTTTGTGGGGAGTGGTATAGAAGTCCAGCGACTGTGGTGGAGATTTCGGAATTTCATGATTTGGGTGAATTGCTTCAGAATTTTTCGGCCTCTAATACGGATGATAAATGGGTTTGGGATGGTGGTACCAGTGAAGTTTTTTCGGTCGCAAACTGTAAGTCCCTCATGCGTATAGGTAGAGATGCTAGTAGACCGCATAATATGCAATGGGAAAGGTGGGTACCGATTAAAGTTAACATGGTATCGTGGCGGGCCGAATTTGACCGTCTCCCGACTCGGGACGCTTTAGTTAAAAGAAGAATTAACATTGTGGATGTTGCTTGTCCGCTGTGCGAGGCTGCAAATGAAGAGATAAACCACCTGTTTGCGGGTTGCGGATATTCTTTTGGTGTGTGGAATTACATTTGTAGATGGTGCAAATTGGATCCATTCTTTGCTTATGACTTTGATGATTTACTCCAGCTTTGTAGGAATGTTCATGGTGGAAAGTGGAGGAAAAAAATTGTAAGGGGTATAGTAATGGTCACGGTTTGGGTTATTTGGAAGACAAGGAATGAAAAGGTGTTTCAACAAGCTTCAAGGCAAGTGAGAGAGTTAGTCGCTGAAGTTAAGTCATTTTCATTCTTATGGTTAAAAAATAGATCGAAATTTAAAGGTATTGTTTGGAATGATTGGGTCAAGGACCCGTTGTATATGTGTAATTAGTTTTGGCGATCCTCGCTTTGAGGGTTAGCCGGTGTTTAATGAAAGTTAATGTTCAAAAAAAAAAAAAAAAAAAAAAAAAAAACAGCACAGGAGTTTGATGATAAAAATGCATACTGAAGTAACATTGTAGAAAGTGGTGACTAATCATAGATTAGTCTTAAAATAAAACAACATGAATAATATTTACAAGTTACAACTTAGACTTGTACGAGTGCACAATGATGAGATCTTACGCCGCCAAATAGTTATAGTGATATTTGGGGTTAAATGTTTCGTGTAATGTTTAGCAATTGACGTTTGCAAGTCTTTATCATCACCTGAGATGACAATATCATACGAGTTTCAGTTTAACAAATTGAGATTGAAATGTGGATCGACATTGAGAAGCTGGGAAGAATATGTAGAAAAGAAAAAAAAAAAGCTTTGGTCATAGAATAACAACGAACTTTTTTCATTGCATTGTTTTGGTACGTGAACTCTGAAAATGTTGTGTAAATGTAACGAACTTTTATAAGTGTTCAGATCTGCACATTTTGATGACGTGTCATGTTATAAATGGTGCCACATGTTAGACTATCAGGTATGACACGTCATCAAAATATACAGATTGGAACAATTTATGAAAGTTCATTTCATTTACATAACTTTTTCAGAGCTTACGTACTAAATCGATACATTAATTTTTTTATTGCTATTTAATGATCAAAACCATAAAAAAAGAATAATAAAAATTAGGTAATTTTATAAACAAACGTTAGTAATTAAAAGCAAATTATAGGACAACATTTTTGACAACACATAGAGACATATTACTAATTCAACATTTTCTCTTTAAATATAATAAAGATAATCGATATGTGTCTAAATACACATATATATATTATATTATTTAAACCCACAAAAACGACCAAAAACACACAAATGACCATATAAATGTTACAAATATCATTGAAATGTGTTTTTATGTGACTCAGGTACAAAAAGATTGAAAACAAATAAAAAATATCAAAGTTCACACAATTGACATTTTCAGTCCCTGAAGTTTCACAAAATGGCAAAACTAGTCCCTGAAGGTTTAAAATGAAAGAAAAGTCAACCTTAGTCCTTGGATAAACAAACATGTTCAAAATAGTCCTTGGATGAAAGTTTTCTACAAATGGCAACTTTTACCCCTCAAGTTTCAAAAATGACATAAAAGGTCCCCCGGATGTTTTAAATTGTAATAAATATCATAAAGGTCCTTTGGTTTATCTAACTTGGCAGGTATGGTCCCTTGAATGAAATTTGGAAGCTTGTCACATCAGGTCCCTCAAGTTTCAGATTGTACAAGTTTAGTCCTTAGGCTTATCTATTATACAAACCAACCAAACCCTTTATTACTTCATAAACACAAATAAAAAAATCATAAACCTAACCTACCTGTTCCCCCTTTTAACCCAGAAAACTGACACACCCTTTTGCCCATCATATTCCCCTTCTCCTACTGTCAGTCTCCCCATCATTTTCCCTCTACCCATCCCGTGTTTCCCACGCCTGCTTCTCAACCCATCACCCAAGCCAGAGTCACAAGCTACCCAGGGCAGAGTTTTGTCAGAAGAAAGCACAAGTTGGGTTTTGTTTAATCTCACAGAAGCACAGAAGAAAGAGAGGAAGACATCTAGTAGTAGTATAAAAGCTTGTAGCCATATTAAGGAGTTGGTTTTTTTTAGTTTTTTTTTTAGTTTTAATTCAGTTTTAGTTTGGAGTCTAGACTTTAGTTCTAGCCCATGCTTTTTATTTTTCTGCACTTTACTTTCATTGTAATGTTCTGAATTCAAGTTTTTTATTTTTTAGTTAATGAAGCAAATTTCAGTTTTCCTTGTTTTAAATTTCTGTTGACCTCTTAATTCATGTTCTATGGTTGTTTGCGATGTCATAAGCTCTCTTAATGCTTAATTAAGTTGTTTGTTTGAGATTACAGTTAGTTCTTTAAGTTCCAAGGTCTGAAACCATTTTCAAAACTTTTTCTTTATTCCGAAAAGGGTGTTTGGATTTACAGGAAAGTTGGGTCAAATCCAGATTTTGACCCGTTTTTGGTGTCAAAAATCATTTAATTTGGTCTTTACTTGGTTCATTTAGAAGCATTGTACCCTTTACAAGTTGTTTTGAAGAGGTTTGAAAGTTTATTTTTTTTGTTGTTTTCCGAATCTGTCATCAGCTGCAGCAGCCCATTTCAGCAGCATAACAGCTTATTTTTAAGTTGTTGTGCTGTTTTTCCAACCCCCAAATCAGTGTATTTTGAATCTTGGCTAGACTAACTTGATTTTCTGTAGATTATCTTGCTTTGGAAGGGTTCCTGTGGCTTATAAATAAGCTCTAAACAGGGCCTTAACAGCCTGTTTTCTGTCCTAGAAGCAGAGGTCAGTTCTGTCTTTCATTTAGCTTAACAATCTCTTGCATTAGCTTATTTAGGATTACTAGTTTCCCTTTTAGGTAGAATAGTTTAGGATTAGTTATCTTAGTGCTTATTAGTGCTTGTTGTTACCCTTTATTTAAATAATGCCAACTGCTTGTCCCCATAATTTTTAGCTTTAGTCTTTGTTTATAGCTTATTTCAGTTTGTACATTCATGTTAGCGTAATTCCATCTTTTATTAGGCCTTTTCTGCTTATCTTGTGCTCATTTATTTTGGTTAAAAGGTGTTTGGTTGTGTGCTGTCCAAAACAGCAGCTCAAAATCTGTTTTTACTAAAGTTTCAGAAAAGAAGTTTTAACAAAAAAAAGTGCCGGTCAGTTTTTTGCCAAACTTTGTGGAATTTTCACAGATTCATTATAAGTCCATTTGAGCTCAAATTTGGGATACAAGATCTTTGGTTGGTCGTGGATTTCATGATCATTTTAGTTTATTTTTAGGAATTTTATAAGCTAGCTTAATGTAGGCTTAAAGTAGCTAGTTAGGGCCGTTTGACATGTTTAGACTTGAAATCTGGTCTCGAGCTTTTTTTCTGTAGCTTGTGCTTTTTAGGTCCCAATCAGTTGCATTAGCTCATTTTAGGTTAGATTTAGGCTGTAGTAGCTTATGGTAGCTTTTGGATAGCTTATTGCTTATTTCAAGTGCTTATTCAAACAGCTTATTTGCCCAATTCAGCTTATTAGTGGGCTTATCTAACTTTTTATATTTTTTCCCAGGCTTAGTATAATATTTTAGACTTTCCATAAAATTTCCAGATTTTTCCTAGCTCATTTAGTTCTTTTCTTATTTAATATTAGTTTTTAAGTATTTTTAAATCATTTTTAATTAATAATAAATACATAAAAAGTCTAAAAAATATATTTTCAGTTTTAACATTAGTTTTATAATATTTTAGATTTTTCCAATTTATAATTTCATTTTTTAGGTTAATTTCCTATTTTCTTGTATTTTAATGTATTTTTAAATAGTTAAAAATAGTTTTTAATTAATAATAATTAGATAAATAGTTTTTAAAATAATTTTCTTTTTCCAATAATTTTCTGGCATCATTAGGATTGTAAAAATGTATTTTCCATATCCGTAGGTATTTTACTTCTTTATTTTCACGTTTTATTTTGTACGTTCACGTAATTTTATTTAAACGTACGTTTTAGGTTTTAAACGTTAATCGATTTTAAATATAGAATTAAAATGACTTCAAAGTCTTTTATATATTTAATTTCCTTAGTTTAATCACTCATTCACTCATATTCCTTTTTCTGTCCAAATCACCCGATCACAAACCCGTGTTTTGAGTACCATCACAGCCTCGTTGGGAAGAACGACCCAGGTTTGCAGTTTCTTCTGCAATACTTTGGAACACACACTATACTACATTTGATTAGACGCCCCTCAAAAAGGCTGCTGTCAAATTGGCACCGCTGCCGGGGAGGTTGTGTGCGTGTTGAAACGGTTTGCAGATTAGTGATCCTGGATATACATCCATTGTATATTTACCATCCTTGTTAATATTCTCTTGTTTTCTTATTATATTATAAAATCAAAACCCAAAAATATTCATCTTTACCCTCTTACCCTTTTTGATTCTTTATCCCTTTACCCTCTATCCATTTAATTCTAACTTCTTCTATTCTCATGGAATCTCTCGACTATGACGAATTCTGGAACGAAGTTGAAAAACTTCATACTTTATCACAAATGTCAAGAATTCGTGTTGTTCGTGATGATCCATTAATTCTGCGTAGGGAAATGGAACGAGAAACCGGGGTGACAAAGGACCAGGTACTTCCCTCTGATAATGGAGGTGCTAAATACGTCCAACCTACGGTTATCCAAAGATCTAACCCCTCAATTGCTCCTAAGCCGTCTAAAATTGATCCTAAACTTTCACAATTTAAGGTTAAAAGCAATCATGCATAATTTAGACCGGTGACTAGCAAGAATGACTTGCCTAAACTTCACGTTTCACAAAAACCAGAACCGGAGACCATAACGGAAGTGGTGGAAATTGCTAGCTCTCAGAGCACACCACTTGTCCCACCTCCGGATTTTTCAAAATGTTCTTCGAGACTTAATAGTCATTCGGATCACCATGTTGGTTTTGTTGATTCTTTGAATGAACCGATTCCTTCTCATAACTCTCAAATGGAATCGTTTATTCCTTGTGTCGGTTGTGGTGAGCCTCTTTTTGGTTCACCCTGTCGCTGGTGTACGTGTGTACAGTGTGGTAATGATATTCGTAACGGGAGTTGTTTGTTTTGTGGTTCGAGGAATTCATTTGATTATGATCCTAATCCGAACTCATTTAACGACCCCTCAAACTTTTCCAATTACCCACCACAGCCCGACTTATCTTCATATAATCAACATAACTGCTGTGAATTTTGTGGAGGTCCTCACCAAGGATTTGAGTGTCAATCCGGAAACACGTTTGTCTATGAACAGTTTTCCGGTGATGCTCAGAACTTTGGTTATGACCAATATCCATATAATTCGCCAGTCCAGACTCAACAGTTTTACTGTTGTGAGAATTGTGGAGGTCCTCACGATAATCTTCAATGTCAACCGTGGAATCAAAATTACTATACTTCCGGTTTTGACAATTTCCAACCTCCACAACACCATACGGTTCAAACTCTACCTGAGCCGTTGTCTCAAGAATTTCCCAAGATTTTGAAACCGCAATGAAAACACTTGATGATATGATTCGTGACTTTAAGAATCAAGTGAGTGGTGAAAAGACCATAGGAGAATTGCTAGCCGAAGAACGAGAGGCTCGCAATTCTAGGGAAGAATTATTGGTCTTAGAGATGCAGCTCTAAGGCGTTCCCAATTTCTTAAGGCAGCTATGTATGATGATGACGAGGAGAGTTTTTATCCTTTTAAAGATAATATTTCTCAACTCCCTCAGTCTGTTGTTATCACACCCGAGATTCACACTCACTCTCTTATTATGGGGGATGAGCATCTTGACACTGTTCCTGAAAAGGAACCGGACGAATTCATAAAGTCTAGTGTCGAGAACCTTGTCCCAATCCCAAGAGAGTCACAGGGAATTCTCGAGCATTTGTGTGATATCCCTACCCCTCTTGTCTTCCCAAAAGATCATGTTGAGATGTTCTCCGATTCTAATGATGATGATTCGTTATCTTGTGGAGACATCGTTTATGTGGAAGATTTACCTTCTGAGCTTGTTAGCTTAGAAGAAGAGAATGATGAAGTTACTGACACTGAAATCAAAGATGAAGCACTTCGTGCAACATTACTGAATGCCAGTCTTCTCATTTCTAAAATCGAGGCTTTCAAAGAGAAGCCTATTTCATCTCCTATCCCCATTAAGGATAGTGACATTCTTTCCGATGATTCTATTCCGGAAATGAAAGCCTTCTGTTTTGATAATATGGGAGAGAATATTAGTGGCAGTACCACTTCTCATTCTCATAATTCTCTCCCCGATCATGAATCATTTACTTTTGAGGAGTTCGCCAGTGAACTCACTCATATCATATCTCCGCCGGAGTATGATAATTTCTACTTTGATCTAGACACACCAATTATATGTCTTGATCAAGCGAGCTTAACTGATGAGATTCATGAAACTATGAATTCTCCTATTGAGGATGAAGAGTTAGTCATGATTTTTATCATGATTTTCTTTCTTTTCTTCATATATTCTGTTACTTCTCCTGTTCTTCACTCCTTCGGGAATGAAGACATTATCTTTGATCCTGGCATTTCCATGTACCATTATCTTGAGCTGGGAATATATCTCATCGGTGTGGAACTTTCACGTGCTTCAAATGTTTGTCCAAACATCTTGAATGAAAGTCCGATGGAGATTGTTTCTTCCACTTTGCTTCCCCATGAACCAATGAATGCGGGGTCGAGTCAAGCTAGCGACTCGAGGAACAAAAACAGTAGCACACTATATGGTTTTTCACCAATATTTCTGATTTCTTTCTATTTTCTACCACCCTAGTGTGGGGGAGTTGCCCCCCGCTGTTGTATATAAAGTTTCAAAAAAAAAAAAAAAAAAAAAAAATTCAAATAATGGCCGTAGTATTTCCCTTTTACGTTTTATGTTTCGGCATAACCGCCGGTACTTTGAATATTGAGGGCAATATTCATTTCTAGTGTGGGGGGGAATTCTCACGAATTTTATCATGTAATTATACCACCCAATTCCCCCATTTTTGGCCAAATTTTTTTTTTGGAGTAAGTGTTTTGCACTTACTCAGATTACGGTTATCAGTCCACCATGTCTAATAAACAAAAGGATTGGCTAATCCAGGAGCAAACGGCTCTTGGTAAAGATATCTCAAATCCGTTGATGGCTTGCAATTTGCCCAAAATTGTATGGTATTCGACTCACCATATCTTTAATTAGTGAAGAGTTGGCTAGCCCGCAAGTTTATGGCTTGTGGTAAAGGCAGTTGGAAAACCATAATTGGTAATCGACTCACCAAAGATATTTTATCTAAGAGTTGGCAAGTCCAGAAGCAAACGGCTTCTGGTAAAGACAAATCAAAACCGTTGAAAGCTGGTGATTTGCTCAAAATCATTTGGTTATCATTGTACCAAGGTTCTTACTTGAACTGAAACAATTGGCTACTCCAGAAGTAATGACTTTTGGTAAAGAGATGAAATCCATTAATTTTTCATAAAAGATTACTAGGGACTAGCAATAGTTTAGTGTGGGGGATTTTGATATGTGTCTAAATACACATATATTTTATATTATTTAAACCCACAAAAACGACCAAAAACACACAAATGACCATATAAATGTTACAAATATCATTGAAATGTGTTTTTATGTGACTCAGGTACAAAAAGATTGAAAACAAATAAAAAATGATCAAAGTTCACACAATTGACATTTTCAGTCCCTGAAGTTTCACAAAATGGCAAAACTAGTCCCTGAAGGTTTAAAATGAAAGAAAAGTCAACCTTAGTCCTTGGATAAACAAACATGTTCAAAATAGTCCTTGGATGAAAGTTTTCTACAAATGGCAACTTTTACCCCTCAAGTTTCAAAAATGACATAAAAGGTCCCCCGGATGTTTTAAATTGTAATAAATATCATAAAGGTCCTTTGGTTTATCTAACTTGGCAGGTATGGTCCCTTGAATGAAATTTGGAAGCTTGTCACATCAGGTCCCTCAAGTTTCAGATTGTACAAGTTTAGTCCTTGGGCTTATCTATTATACAAACCAACCAAACCCTTTATTACTTCATAAACACAAATAAAAAAAATCATAAACCTAACCTACCTGTTCCCCTTTTTAACCCAGAAAACTGACATACCCTTTTGCCCATCATATTCCCCTTCTCCTACTGTCAGTCTCCCCATCATTTTCCCTCTACCCATCCCCTGTTTCCCATGCCTGCTTCTCAACCCATCACCCAAGACAGAGTCACAAGCTACCCAGGGCAGAGTTTTGTCAGAAGAAAGCACAAGTTGGGTTTTGTTTAATCTCACAGAAGCACAGAAGAAAGAGAGGAAGACATCTAGTAGTAGTATAAAAGCTTGTAGCCATATTAAGGAGTTAGTTTTTTTTAGTTTTTTTTTTTTAGTTTTAATTCAGTTTTAGTTTGGAGTCTAGACTTTAGTTCTAGCCCATGCTTTTTATTTTTCTGCACTTTACTTTCATTGTAATGTTCTGAATTCAAGTTTTTTATTTTTTAGTTAATGAAGCAAATTTCAGTTTTCCTTGTTTTAAATTTCTGTTGACCTCTTAATTCATGTTCTATGGTTGTTTGCGATGTCATAAGCTCTCTTAATGCTTAATTAAGTTGTTTGTTTGAGATTACAGTTAGTTCTTTAAGTTCCAAGGTCTGAAACCATTTTCAAAACTTTTTCTTTATTCCGAAAAGGGTGTTTGGATTTACAGGAAAGTTGGGTCAAATCCAGATTTTGACCCGTTTTTGGTGTCAAAAATCATTTTATTTGGTCTTTACTTGGTTCATTTAGAAGCATTGTACCCTTTACAAGTTGTTTTGAAGAGGTTTGAAAGTTTATTTTTTTTGTTGTTTTCCGAATCTGTCATCAGCTGCAGCAGCCCATTTCAGCAGCATAACAGCTTATTTTTAAGTTGTTGTGCTGTTTTTCCAACCCCCAAATCAGTGTATTTTGAATCTTGGCTAGACTAACTTGATTTTCTGTAGATTATCTTGTTTTGGAAGGGTTCCTGTGGCTTATAAATAAGCTCTAAACAGGGCCTTAACAGCCTGTTTTCTGTCCTAGAAGCAGAGGTCAGTTCTGTCTTTCATTTAGCTTATAAATCTCTTGCATTAGCTTATTTAGGATTACTAGTTTCCCTTTTAGGTAGAATAGTTTAGGATTAGTTATCTTAGTGCTTATTAGTGCTTGTTGTTACCCTTTATTTAAATAATGCCAACTGCTTGTCCCCATAATTTTTAGCTTTAGTTTTTGTTTATAGCTTATTTCAGTTTGTACATTCATGTTAGCGTAATTCCATCTTTTATTAGGCCTTTTCTGCTTATCTTGTGCTCATTTATTTTGGTTAAAAGGTGTTTGGTTGTGTGCTGTCCAAAACAGCAGCTCAAAATCTATTTTTACTAAAGTTTCAGAAAAGAAGTTTTAACAAAAAAAAGTGCCGGTCAGTTTTTTGCCAAACTTTGTGGAATTTTCAGAGATTCATTATAAGTCCATTTGAGCTCAAATTTGGGATACAAGATCTTTGGTTGGTCGTGGATTTCATGATCATTTTAGTTTATTTTTAGGAATTTTATTAGCTAGCTTAATGTAGGCTTAAAGTAGCTAGTTAGGGCCGTTTGACATGTTTAGACTTGAAATCTGGTCTCGAGCTTTTTTTCTGTAGCTTGTGCTTTTTAGGTCCCAATCAGTTGCATTAGCTCATTTTAGGTTAGATTTAGCCTGTAGTAGCTTATGGTAGCTTTTGGATAGCTTATTGCTTATTTCAAGTGCTTATTCAAACTGCTTCTTTGCCCAATTCAGCTTATTAGTGGGCTTATCTAACTTTTTATATTTTTCCCAGGCTTAGTATAATATTTTAGACTTTCCATAAAATTTCCAGATTTTTCCTAGCTCATTTAGTCCTTTTCTTATTTAATATTAGTTTTTAAGTATTTTTAAATCATTTTTAATTAATAATAAATACATAAAAAGTCTAAAAAATATATTTTCAGTTTTAACATTAGTTTTATAATATTTTAGATTTTTCCAATTTATAATTTCATTTTTTAGGTTAATTTCCTATTTTCTTGTATTTTAATGTATTTTTAAATAGTTAAAAATAGTTTTTAATTAATAATAATTAGATAAATAGTTTTTAAAATAATTTTCTTTTTCCAATAATTTTCTGGCATCATTAGGATTGTAAAAATGTATTTTCTATATCCGTAGGTATTTTACTTCTTTATTTTCACGTTTTATTTTGTACGTTCACGTAATTTTATTTAAACGTACGTTTTAGGTTTTAAACGTTAATCGAATTGAATTGATGGTATATTGGTAATTATATTTTTTTTTATTTTGTATACTATGTGTTAAACATAATTATATATACTATATATAAAAGAAAAAAAAAAAGAAAACTTAAAACTAATTTATTCGTTTACTTAAATGGAAAGGTGTAAACTAATTTAAAAAACTTAAAACTTATGTATCTCATTTCTTAAATATTAAAATTAGTTATTAAAATTTGTTCTTTTACTTGAAATCATTATATGTTACAATAATTTACAGTTACATTTTAATTTTTTTACGTTGTATGAATAAATGTTATATGAAACACTTAACCAAAATATCACAATCATAATATGTGCCATGATAAAATCCCGTTGCTATAAACATGTACCTTCAACTATATTTATATGTATTTGGGATAAAACTTTGAAAAGTAGGAAAACATAAAGTGGTTTACTTTGTAGAGAGAAGAAGCTACAAATAGGACACAAGAAGAAGAGTTGTGTGTTGTGTTGTGTTTTGTTTGTTGGTTTTAAAGTACCAATGCAAAAGACGTGCATACTCTACTCATACTCACTCTTTCACTAGCCATCACCTTTTCTTTCTTTTTTACACATCGATCAATCACCGGGGTAAATAAGTACTCCCTCCTCTTACCGCCGGCACTTTTTTTTCTTTTTCACATCACATCCCCACGTTTCTGCCACCTTTGTGTTTTTTTTCACCTTTTTACTGTGTGTGTGTGTGTCCATCAATATATTTGAGCTAGCTTGTTTAATATTGTCACATAAGTTGTGAAAGAACATGTTGACATGTATTGTGTGTGCTAAGGATAATGATGGAGAAATTGTTGGTGATACTCCTAGGACTAAACAAGCTGTTAAGTCACTAACATCTCAGGTAATCTTGTTGTTTGTTTAAGCTTATATGTGACTTATCAGCTTATTTATATTTCATAAGCCTCAATTTTCCGGCTTCTTTTGACACTTGGGCTTATATAAGTTTATTACGATATGATAAACTTATAAAAAAACAATAAGTCCCAAAATAAGCTGGTAAACTGGGCCTTATGAAATATAAGCCGAAATCAAATAAGCTCGTAAGCCCACATATACGCTTACCTTTGTGTTCAAGAAAAAGTTATTGAGTATGTGCATTTTTGAAAGTTCATAATATTGTATCTTCCTCTTTAAAAAATTAATGTTATATTTACTTTTATTTATGTATTGTTAAACAGTATAATTTGATGAAGTTATTTGCCTAGATAGTTTAGTTGAGTATAGTAACTTTTATTACATTATTTATGATTTATGATATGAGGAATTTTAGAGTTTTGGAATGAAATATAATATATGATTTATGAAAATGTTATGTTCTTCGATTTTCTGCACACCCCTGCTTGAACATAAATTATGGTCTATATAGATCAAAGACATGGCATTGAAAGCATCAGGAGCATACAAGAACCCCAAACCATGTCCTAGACCATTCAACAATGACCCGAACCATGGTAATTACACAAACTTTGAAAGTGGGTCAGTTTCTAGTAGGTTTGGTTTCGGGTACCAGTCGACACCTAGAGTTTGGGGTAAGGAAATGGAGGCAAGACTAAAGGCGTTATCTAGTGGTGCTTGTACTCCTGTTTCGGTTAGTGGGAGAACGGACTCGGTTGTGTTTATGGAGGAAAATGAGGTTAAAGAATGGGTTGCTCAAGTTGAACCGGGTGTTTTGATCACGTTTGTTTCGTTGAATCATGGTGGCAATGATCTTAAACGTATTCGTTTCAGGTTTGTGTTCTTTTTTGACCTGATTATGTTACGCTTAATGTTTATGTTTTAGTTGATAGAAATATAGTACTGTAATTACTTTCAGGTTTGTGCTAGTACCTCTAGTTTTTGCGTAGGATAGTAGTTACATACGATAGAATTCAATCACTAGAACTTAAGCTAAACCGGTTAAATAGTTCACTTGCTACATTGCAGAACATAAGTTTTCCGTCAAGATCACTAAAGTGAGATATTTAGTAGATAGTCCCGAAAGTTAATGACCTTATCAAATATAAGAGTAAAGTATTTATGTCCTCGCGTTGATAGTTCAAAAGTGAGAAAAATGCAGCCTTAAGCAATATGTCATGTTGTGTCTAATTATGTTTGGCCGTGTCTCTTTAATCATGTTGTTACGTAATTTACTTCTTCCATGTTGGTTTGGTCTGTGGGCGCCGTGAGAGGGTCGGTTACAAAGGAACTATAACTTTCAAACTGCATTTTATAACCCTTTAAATTATTTTTCTCATCAAGTCATTATAGAAAGATACAAATCATGGAAATGTGCCAACAGTAATAGATATCTCAAAGATTGAAACTTTATAAAAATGGAAATCTTTGGAACCCAAAATGTGCACTGTAGCAATTTTCATGGGACATAGTGAACACTAAACAGAGACCATAAAAAACTAAAAATAGTCAATGTGGGTCCAATCTGGTTTAAATAATCTGTGACCACAAATATTATTTTAGAAACCACATTCAATTTTTATATCTCCAACTAATTTATTAAATTAGAAATAGGGTCCAAATAATTATAAATTTGGTTGGGAAATTTTAATGTTCTTGATTGAGTCTTGCTTGTTAATGCTATACGTATGGTGCACGCGACATGATTCCACCATGTAATATGTCGTGTGTTGTGTGATCTATACTTAAGGAGCGTCGGTTATATGAAAAGTTGTTATCATCAATCACAAGTGGTGGGTTCAAGTCTAGTTAGCCATACCTGTGTGACGATGTGATAGTTGTCGTTCAAAAAAGTTAAGAAATGTCGTCATATGAAGCATATGTAGGATAAGACTCTCAAGCATAATAAGAGATCACAGGGTAAAAAGAACGAATTACTATACTTGACTAGGCTATTGGCATCTCACATATGCACGTTAGGAAAATGGTAATCTCTATATATGTATATTACGTTATAACCTTATTAAAATTAGTTACGTGTATAGATATAACCATCAATGTAACATTAGTAGATTAGTACCGTATAGTAGATGCACATAGGTAGTGCTATAACGTGATATATCTTTCTATGACTTACAGGTGTTTTATACTCATATTTTGTAGGAATTCGATAACATAGTATGACTATTTTAGGTTTCTGAGTATTCTCAATCCTTCTGTATATACATGACATGTTACATATGTTCGGTACTGTAGTACTTCATTTTGATGTTTTGCGGTTTTTAGCTCTCTTTATCCTTACGGGATGTGTCTACATGGGGAGCATATGTCGTTACTAAGGCGTAGCAGTGTTATGCCTTTATAATTGGGTTCCAAATAATTGAAAATTTTCTTACCACTTTAATGACGTGACCGTGCTTTATGACAATACACCAAATAGGTTTGTGTTGTGCTGTAGCGTTGGGTGTCACATGGTGAAATGCCCTGTTAGGGACTAAGGGGTGTGATTACATGGAAACACGTGGCATGGACCGGGTGCCGTGTTATGGTTTTGATTGAAACATTGTTTCTGTATTATTATTTTTTTAAAATATCCTAAGTTCGTAACGTTACACGTTAAGCAATTTTATCTGCTGATATAATCAACTTGTGAATCTATTTTGTTTTAAACTGTACTTTACTGTGTATCATCAGTCGTGAAATGTTTAACAAATGGCAAGCTCAAAGATGGTGGTCCGAAAACTCTGAGAAGATTATGGAGTTGTACAACGTTCAACGCTTTAACCAGCAAGGTGTACCGCTACCATCACCACCAAGATCTGAAGATGAGGTAAGTTATCGTTCAAGCATACCCCACTTGCATGAAAAAAAAAAAAAAAAAAAAAAGGGGAAAGAAAAACCAACTTGACTTATTCGTGAATGTTTTCTTTCTCTTTTTTTTGCAGAGCTCGATAACAGAATCTATCGAGAGCTGTCCGGTAACACCACCACTTACCAAAGAGCACACACCTCGGAACTTCTACCATCCAGCCGGAATGGGATACTCATCATCTGATTCACCTGACCAACAAGCTAACCTTACTTCAGTTCCAAAGCTCTCTAACATGAATGGAACCAAAACCAAGACATCATCAGCAGATGCTGATCAATCTGCACGAACCAGTTCATCTCGAGAAGCTGATCAATCTGGAGAGAGTGCTAAGAAAAATGAATGGATCGAGCAAGACGAGCCAGGTGTTTACATTACAATTAGAACTTTGCCAGGTGGTGCTCGGGAGCTTAGGCGTGTGCGATTCAGGTATATTTTAGTACAGGTTGCAATTTTGATTGTTTACTTATTAATGAGTTGGACTTGGTTTTGTATTATCTCAAACGGGTCAAATGCTTGAACCGGCTAAAAAAGTGCACCCGGGTCAATCCAACCCATTTTTACGTGCTTGAAAAATGACCCGTTAGAGCCTGAACCGACTTGCAACTTCCATGTTTTATTAGTAAGTCATGTTGTGATAGTTATACTAACCGAAGCTTTTTATCTTAATGTGATGCGTAGTCGAGAAAGGTTCGGGGAAGTGCATGCGAGAGTGTGGTGGGAACAGAACCGGGCCAGGATACAACAACAATACCTATGCGCTTAAATATCTATCTCTTTGTTATGCAAAACTTGTGTAGCCTTGAAGGCCATTTTGCAGTTATCATGTTTAGGCATTTGTACATGTAACTTATTCTATGGATTTGATATCTAATATGGTAATTTAGTGAGTTGGGCGCCAAACGATCACACATAAATTCACATTTACACACAAGCACACACTTTTTTCGGAAGTCTTTCTGAAAGCATTCTCTTTACCCTCGGTAACGGCGTGACTGTCTCATACCTCTCCCATACTCAAGAACACAAATTACTATGTACATAGACTGGAGAGCTATAGCTCCAAGAACAACATTTCGCGGAATACTCATGTGTCAAGCGCTAAGCAAATGTAATACAAGCAAGAAACACAATGTCACATTCAAGTACAACTTAAAGACTTTAGTTTTGTTTGTAGATTGTCGAGAGACCATAGTCAAATGGTTATGGCTGGGTGCGAGGTTGGAGGACCTGCAAAAGGTTGATATTATTTAAGATATATTATATACGAAACACACGGTGAGAGCATGTAACGTTATATGTGAGATAATCTCATATTCACTTTCCTCATACATATAATTAAGCGTACAAAACACATGGTGATACTTTTTTCATCTGAAAACCGGTAACATACATTTTTTAAAATTTGGCCCAAAAAAAAAAAGAAAAAAAAAATTATGTTGAATTTTCATTGAACCAGCACCGGCTAGAGTAATAAGAAAAAAAAGCAAATGAATGCGACAAAAGGATACGACAATCACATGTTAAAACAGGAAACGATATAGAGCACAAAACGTACCCGGACACGAAGAAGGCGAAAACGCATAGTTGATACCGTCACCACCCACTAATTGTGCGGAAACACGATCAGCTATCGTATCCGAAGCTGAGGAAAAAAAATCGATAATACATATAATGAAGATAAAGACGCGCCAAAAATTTAAAACCCGAAAACAAAAGCAACCTACCATGACAGGATACCGGCAATATATCATCGACCCTCCTCTTCCCCTTACCAAGATAATCCACAAAGCCCGGAACCCGGTGAGAACCCACGGGTCCAGAACCACAATAAGAATCAGGTTCCCTAATCGTTATCCCCCCCCCCCCCCCCCCCCCCGTGGGTCTAACACCCATATCAGTGATACCACACACAGCAGGATGAGGAACCAAACGCCTATCCGCATCCAAAAAAGGCCCCAAACCATTTTCCGTAACACACGTGTCACCCGACACATCATCTGACTGTGACAAAAGACCCATAGCAGCACCTAAATCGTCTAACGCATGGATGGACGCACCGTCATCACTGACGCCAAGGTCAGCAGCAACACGTACATCGTCCTCCAACCCATACCCACAACTATTCCTACGGACACCCTTACTTTTAGTTCTCATCTCCTATAACGCAGCCTACAGTAATTACACCGATTTCCTAACAGTCTTATAGCAACCATACAACACACAGGAACATAGCACGCAAAAAAAAACACAAAAACTAACATAAACACATACCACACATACGCAAGAAGAAACACCTAAAATTGAAACAGTAATTACCTAAGACGAAGGTAGCAGATGACGAAGACGAAATGAGAAACGGCAAACGTCGAGAATGATGATGATGATAAAGGAAATAGCGCCACGTAGAAATCTGAAGAACACGTATATGAGAAGAGATGTAAACAGGCCGACATAACTCGATGGGCCTGGCAACTGGACTGAAAAAAACAGCGGAGCCCTAAACGACGTAAATGGTCGCCGTTTCATACTCTCGCATTAATATATATATATATATATAATATTTATGTTTATGACAAATTATCCATGACCCAACTTTTGGCTTCCTTCCAAGGTTGGGCCTTACAAGGTTTGTTTCGTATATGAGTTGGGCACTTGGGCTTTCATTGGGCTATGAATTTGCTTTTTAAAGAAACATTTTGTACATGTTTCGACTAGTCAAACTCTGAAATGTTAATCGACTTAGCGTGAGCTTATATGAAAGATTATTGAGGTATAGTCTATTACAAACATATAAAACTCTTTTAGTTTTGCTTGAGTTGGATCATTCATGTCAAGAAACGAGGACATGACTCGCCACAAGCTAATGATAAAGGCTATCGTGTCGAAGTTTATATGAAATGAAGCGAAGCATATTTGATGTTTACATTTTAACATCTGATATGTCAGTCATCGGCTCACTCGATATTAATCATATTTTTCTTTATAAAAGACCCGTCACAGTAGCTTGCTTGCATAATAATTGGTTCAAATGATTTTGGTGTCGCTTGTAATGTAAAATTTTCAACTTTACTTTAGTACTTGTGGGGTCCAAAAGTGTACATCTAACAATGACTTGATTCCACTCGTTTGCTTGCTTAAATTCTTGCGTTTCATGATGAAAAAAATGCATTCAATTGTCTAATTCCATGATCTGATTGGAATGGAATCTATTTGTGCTTCCACTTTCTAATACGTATGATTTATCATGAGAATCCCATTTCAATTACAATAAGTGATGAGGTATGGTCTTTTTTGGGCATTTCGGAGAAGGTAATTGCACTTAAGCCACTAAGATTGATAAAGCATAAAGACTAGGACTAGTATATGTTGGAACTGTCCTTCGGAGTAGCTGACAAATGTTGTACGATAATGTATGGATGGAACAGAAAGTGGTCCACAATGACCACGTTTGACATCACGACAATATGATCTCTGAAGGCACCGCCTAACCTTCAACAACGATATTCTCGTTGTGCCCAGACGACAACCCCATCTTCCCAATACTCGTGTCGTGGAGCCTAGATCAGGTACTATAAATAGAGTCGTTCACCCAGTTGAACGACACATATTCACTCATACTCTCCTACTCCGCTACTTATTCTCTCTCTACTTTCTCTCCCTATATATTTTATACCAAAAAAATACTTATTAACACGCAGGAGCTTGGTCTCGGATTAATACCCCGCGCGAGATAATGGTATTTTGTCTTATTTCACCTCGAAGGACGAAAGAGTTAGCACAAAGGCTCGAGTTAGGGTATTGATGGATAAACAAAACTCAAAGAAAACCAAGCATGAAGTTACGGTACTTCCATAATAGCTATCACCACATCACCTCCAATCTTAATGTCATGCTCGTTGTCACTTTCGTCCTGATCTTCTTCTCAACTATAGTTGTCCCGGTATGTAACACCCCCAATTTTGTGATACGCAGCGGAATTCAAACTATGTGTTACTTCATGGCACAACAGTCATAACAATAGAAAACGAACTCTAACGGAGTCGTTTTAAAAAATTTATCATTCAATTTATATAAATATCAGAGTTTACAAAGATGAGGTCCCAATAGTTTCACGGTTTACAAAATACATTAAATTGGTTTTTGAATGATAATAAAATTTATAGCCTTCTTGAGTATCCGTGCTTCTACGTGCCAGCTTCCGACATTATGGACCTGAAATACATGTTTAAAACTGTTAACACAAAGGTTGAGTGAAATTCATAGAGTTTGTTTGATGGTTGAACACATTATGTTTGTAGTGTGAGTTATAAATTCACACCAATAGTTTGAAAACAAAACAATTATAGTGCGTTAACGTGTTCCAAAATTAATGTCGGTGCGTGCCCTATCAGGTAAAAATTGCCGTTTTTACCAATGTTACTAAAATATAGTGCGTTTGTTTGCCTACCCGGTCAACACAAACGAGATTCGTCAATCCCAATAGATCTATTCACAATATTCGCGCCCACTCTCACTAGTGATTAATGATTCATGATTAAGAGACTTAAGTTTGGCAAATGCGGTAACTTAGTGCTAATAAAACAATCAGATAAGCATACATTTTGAAAGCAATGTGTTCGATTTAAAATAAAGCATGTATCTCCCCCAAGGGTTTGTAAAACAATTAAGTAATAAAAGTGGGGCTATGAACTCACAGTAGTGATCAGCAGCGGAGTGTAACGATATAATGTTTATCAACGGTAGAGTATGACAAGATCACGATCTTTAACGATTACCTAAGAAAGCATAGTATTCGTGTTTTAGTATAGTGTATGATATAAGTGTACAAGTATATGTAGTTTGTTGGCTTATGATGTTGTACATGAATCCTTAAGTTAAAGTATTCCTTAAATGTTGTTTGCCTATCAAAATCAAGAGGTCGTAAAGTAGTTTAACATGTCATATGGTCATTTACCTAGTTTGTCAAAGTCTAGTGAACAAGTTTTAAATAAACAAGTTTCGGTCATTAGACTTATACTAGCCGTGCGACTAAGTTATGGTTAAGCAATAATAATCAAGACCATATTAAGGATGTGTCTAAGTTAGACAACCTCAAGACAACAATCTTGACTTAATCTTGGCTTTTTATTAGCCTCAAATAATCAATATATCACTTAAAGTTCTCACTAAGGTTGTTTTCTAGTCAACAAAAGGTCAGCTTAGTTTTTGCCGTTTTTAGGTTTTGTCGTTCACTTTCTGCTTATGTGCTCATGAGTTTTTGTAGAAAAAGTCATTCTGAGAAACTTTCGTGCTTTACACTTTTGTTGATTCGGACCGGTCAAAATCGTGATTTAAAATCGTATCAGCAAGCTTTTGTTCCAACACTATATTTTCATCTAGTAAAACTTAACTAGGCATAACTTTTTAACCACAAGTCCTTTTTAAGTGATTCAAAAGCTCAAGTTTATATTTTTATATTCTCTAACAGCTTCTTAAGCTTAATCAAGTCTAAGGTCCAAAGTTTACTTATATCAATAGTCTAATTACAAGTATTTACTTGTATTTCATTGCAGAAAGTTTGGCTGCACATTTAGTCCTGCCAAAACGACCATAAGTTGAGTTATACAACTTGTTTTGACATGCAGCTTTCGCCAAACTTCAAGTTTAGGTCTTGGCTACATTTCATAAAACTGAGTCGACTTCCAGTAATGGTCATAACCATAGGCTTTTCCCAAATGAAATCTGGTGTGCAAATTTTAACATGTTTTACCATTTTGGCTCTCATTTACTCATCGGGAAGAGTTATGAGGTGCGCCATCCGGAGAAACGACCGTAAGACATAGTTCTAAAATCTTATCTTACTGAATTAACCTCAAGGTTTACTGAGATGATCAGTTTAATCAAACTTTCTGACTGTTTCAGAATTCATGTTCATAGAACTTACCTAGGACTTGTTTTAGCTTGTTTTTATGGTCACAACCTCATGTACAAAATCAATTAAGCCATATTATATATACTACTTATATCAAGTTATATCAAATAATTTTAGAGATTATTACAATCATATTGAATGAATATGAAGATAAATAATAGCTTACAAGGATTGGAATAACACAAGTATCACAACTACAAATCAACACCTAAAACCCTTTTAATCTTTCACCCTTATCTTTAATCTTTATCCATCTTTATAACACTTTGATAATCACCCCAAAGACCACCTTACTTCAACCCCTAACCTCTTGTATAACTCCAAATCTAACCATGGAATTACTAAAACAACTCAAGAATCATAACTAGCTACCTAAACCCTTCACTTTTGTAGTATAATTTGTTGTATGAAATCAAAAGGATGATGATTATGGAGGAGGGGGGTTGAATGACCTAGGGAGATGAAGGAGAGGGTTTTGATCACTTTTTGCATGTAAGAGATGTGTTAGTGAAGTTTTATCCTCTAGTGGGGGACAAAGGTAGTATATGTGGAGAGTTATAAGAGTTAGTGTGTTAAGAGAAAGCCAAGTGGCTTTGTGAGAAGCTAATGTATTCCACCTCTATTTTGAGGTGGTAGTGTGTGTTATTTTACCTAGTTTTTGGTTTATGAGGTGTAGTTTGGTCCCTGTAATTACTAACGTTAAGCCCTTAAGTCACGAAACTTAAAACTGGGTAACGTAAAAATGTAATACTTACAAAAATATCTAAACTTATCAATATACTCTAACTAGGTATATTAAATGTGTGATAAGTCTCATAGGGTGCGTCTATGTTGTTAAAACCTAATAATGTAGGTTTGAGTACGCGTCTTACGTAAAAAGTAACATATCTATTTAAAAATGATAAAGTAGTAATAGTTCATATAAATTATGATTATTGGTGAAAATAAAGTATTTTGAACATATAGACTTATCGTAGTCTTGTGTTGGTCACAAGGAAAATTAGCAGTCACTACCGGTTATCGTATTTGCTTTTACGTTACGGTAAAAGTCAAATAGTCAAAAAGTCAAAGTCAAAGGTCAACTTAAAAAAGTCAAAGGGTAAAATAGTCATTTTACCTTATGAAAAATTACATGTTGCTACACGGTACCTGCACAACATGAAGCAATTAAGGAAAACAGAAAATTTGAAAGGTCAAATAAAGAAGACAAGATCCTTTGGTACCTGAAGGTGGAGCTCCTCCGTCACCTTGCTCAACACCATCACCTTCGGGTCCTGAAAGGAAGGTATACTTAGTGAACTAGAAAATAAAATAATATCTGAGTATAAAAAGGAAACAAAAGTACCTTGCTCATCACTAGAACGAGCAGCACCAACGATGCCCCTCATAGCATTGACATGTTTGGGGAGGAGTAGCTTCTGTGACTAACTCCTCGGTATGGTCAGTATCCTCCTCCATAATCTCATCAGAACCAGACTCATCACTTTCTTCATCATCCTCACCAACATTCTCCTTACTAGACTTATCATACAACTAACTGACTCGATCCAGCCTTAGAGCTCTTATTGGCTAGCCTTTTCTATTTAGGGTCATTAGAAGGAGCACTAGCAGAAGTAAAGACTTTTCACTTCTTTGCTGCTTCAGCCTTGGCCAGGACCTCGGGGTCTGAACGAATAGCCTTACACTCCTCCGGAGTTGGATTGGGTAGAAGGGTACCAGAAGCTGCGGGTGGTGTGGCATGATCCAGATTGGTATCAAGAAAGACAGTGATCCTTTTGTAGGGCTCCGAGCGAAGCTCACTGCCATCCCAACTAGGCATTTTAATAAACTCACACACACCCATAACTGAAAAAAAAAGGTTTATGATAACATCAAATAGTCTTGATATTTTAGTATCAATTTCCCCCTAATAAGCTCATAAATTGTATCATTTTACTTGAATATATACTCTTATTCGTTTATATTTCGTTTTCAGGTTAATAATGAGCATAGGAACGAAGAGACGTGAAATTGGAAGGTTATTAATGAAAATACACAAGAGTATGCTGACCAGACAAGAGTTACGACGTAAACCCTTACTCTACTTACGCCGTAACAAGGATTAACACTAGAAGATCAAAGTCAACACTGACCAAGGTTACGACGTAACTCCTACATAAGTTACGCCGTATATATTTCCAAGACTTAAAAGAATTTCATGGGCAAAAGAAGTTACGACGTAACCACTTTCATGGTTATGACGTAAAGTGGTTAATGAAAGTTGTACGTTCGTAACTTACCTTTAGGTTACGCCGTAGTTTCATCACTGAGGATAAGATCGTCCTAGATTCAAAGATTACGGCATAACTAACCCTAGAGGTTACGTCGTAACTTAGTCGAGGCTATAAATACAAGCCCTAATTCTGTATTTTTACATATCCTATCAACACACAACAACCAGAGACTATCAAGGGCTTCAAGGAGGACGATTTCCAGCAGCATACAACTCATTTCCAAGGGAGCATTCACGCTTATCTCAACACAAGTTTTAGTATTTCATATTACATTTGTGTATTTAATTTTCATGTCTTCATTTATGATGTTAAACATTGGATTTTTTGCATGCTTTAATATGAGAGGCTAAACACCTTTGGTGTTAGCTTAGTTATGAAATTGTTATTGTTATGATGTAGTTTTCTCGTTTTCATATCGCTTTATATGTATGTGATGAGTGTCTAAATACTCATCATTTTTGTACCATTTAAACTGCAAAAACATCTGAAAACACTCAGAAATGCATCAAAATGATAAAAATATCACAAATAAGTGTTTTATGTGTTTTAAATGCAAAAATATCAAAATCTGGTGAAAAACGTATAAAGTTTGCATAATTGGCAGTTTTAGCCCCCCAAGTTTCAAAAGTTGTCAAAAACAGTCCCTGGTAAAACAAAATAAAGAAAAATGTTATTCAAGGTCCCTGAAATATTTTAACTTGTCAAAAATGGTCCTTGAATAAATCTTTTGTCAAATGGCAGAAAAGGTCCATGAACTTTTGAAATTGTCAAGTTTGGCCCCTGGAAAATTAGAAAATGGCAAGTTTGGTCCTTGTACTTTTGAAGATTGTCACTTTAAGTCCTTGGAACATCTTTGTTAAAGTGGCAGCCTAAGTCCTTATAATTTCAGAATTACACATTTAGTCCTTGTGTAATTAAGACCCTTCAAACCCAAATGACCCCTGCCATCCCATTTTGGACCTCAGCCAAAAAAAACCAATGTGACCCTTTCCCTGTTTTTGACCCCCTGGTCAAACCACTCAGTCAAACTCCACCCTTTTCCCTCCCTTGTGGTTTTCCTCCTTCTCCACTTGACTGCAAAGCCTGCAACCCTCCCCTGCCACATCTCCCATCAACCTCACCTTATCCCCTCACTCCACACTCATCATACCTACACTCCACCCCCCCTACCTGCAAATTCAGGGCTAGAAGTCAAATGGTGCCTTTCCCGCCAAAATCATCAAAAGGCAAAAACTGCTCAAAAGTCACCCATTGGCTCAAAAAGTGGTGGGAAACACTCTAGAGGACACGTGGAAGAGTTTTGAAGTATAAAAGAGGAAGAAGAAAGAGGAAACAAGTAGTAGTTAGTTTTTATTAATTTTCTTAATGTCGTTTTTCTTTAAAATGTCTTAGTTCAGTGCAAAAGGTTGTAATTTCAAGTTCTATGTATTTCATTTAAGTTATAATATCCTTGTAATGTGTTTTGAATATCAATCCAAGCTTTTTATATAAATTCCAAATTTTCTTGTTCACTGTGAAAGTTTTTAGTTTCAATTTTTATGTCAAAGCTTCTCATAAGCTTATATTGAAATCAAACAAGCTTGTTTAAGCTTACTTTAGCTTTTGACAAGCTTTGGAATCATTTTCAAGCAACTTTGTCCCCTGGTCAATAAAAGTCAACTGAGATTGATTTGTTGGTCAAGCAGGTCTTGGAAAGGATAATGGTAGATGCAGAGGTTGATTTTGGTTTTAAATAGACTAGGATAGATTAGAATTGGGTTTGGTTTTAGAGCTGCACACCAGCTGACAGTTGTAAGTTCCTGTTTCATTTTCAAGATTCAAGTCAGTTTTTGCATTTTATGGTCATAGGTGTATCTGTGATCTTTACTAGCTTTAACTTGTTAACATAGGTGTATTGTAGTCATATAATCTCTGTTGATCCATAATCTTAGCTAGTTTAGTATGTAGTTTCATTTAAAAGCTCAAATCAGTGGGTAATAAGGGTGTTTGGATTTGTTGCTTGGTTTAGGATTGAGGTCTGTTTTGGGTTGGAAAATTGTTTGTTCATGTCTACTTATCACTTTTAAGTTTATATCTGTCTTGAATTTGTGACTGCAAACCCCTAAGGTCAAAATCACAACCCATCTGTCTTATTCAGCTAACTGTTGAAGTTTTTGCATGTCCAATTCTTGTTTTGTGTTCCAAATACCTAGATTAAGCTAGCATTAGGCTTATTTGATCTATTAAGTTCATATTCAGTCCTTAAATCCAGATCAAAACTCAAGAAAGTCAACAATTCAGTTTTACTTAAAAAGTCAAAAGCTAAAAATGTCAGTTTTGGCCAACATAGGTTGATTTTTCATGAGCTCAGTTCTGGGCCAATTTCTATGAGACTTGTTGTTTTAAAAAGATCACTTGGTCTAGTTTATGATTGTGATTTTTTTATATTTTTGCAAATTCTCTTTAAGCTCTAAAAGAGCTTGTCAAAATGGTGAGCAATCCCCTGTGCAGGGCACTGTTGCCTGCACAGGTTTATGCAGGTTTTGTGGCTTTTGCATAGAGCTCATCATAGCTCCCCTAGGTCTGTAAATTGGTTTACAAGCTCTCTACCAGGTCTGCTACTAGTTCCAATTTGTGGTTTTCCTTTTTAGCTTATTTTGAGTCCTGTGCAGCAGCTCAAAGTAGACTACCAGAAACTGCTTTTTAGCTTAACTCTCAAAACATCAATCTGTTGTAATGAGCTTATCAGAGTGTTTAGCTTGTTGAATCTTGTTCCATTTTAGTTCTTTTAGCATACTTAGGCTTCTGTTTTGGTTTGGTGCCCTTTGGATTCCATTTGCTTATCTAAGTGCTTATTTCAATAAGCACTTAGTCATCAGTTTCATATTCCTCCTAATAAGCCCATGTTTTTCCATTTTTCATAGCTTCCTAATATTATTTTAGAGTTTCCCTGAAATTTTCAGATTTTTCTAAGTTGTTTTGCTATTTTTCTTAATTTAAATTAGTTTTTAAGTATTTTTAAATAGCTTTTAATACAAAAAATTAAGAAAAGGTTCAAAAAAATAATTTTTCAATTTTCTTAAGTTAAGATAAATATAAAAAGAGAAAAAATTTATTTTTCTAGATTTTTCTTAGTTAAATTTGTATTTTTAAATAATTTAATTAGTTTTAAATAGTTTAAAATTCATAGAAAATAGAAAAATAATCAGAAAAATACAAAAATAGTTTTGAAAATTCTATTTTGATATTTTAGATTTTTTTAATTCTTAATTTTATTTTTCTAGCTTTATTTCCTAATTTCTTGTATTTTAGGTAATTATTAAATAGTTAAAAATAGTTTTTAATTAATAATAATTAATTAATTAGTTATAAAAATAATTTTCTTTTTCTATAAATTTTCTTATATCATTAGGTTTGTAAAAATATATTTTTCATATTTTTAGGATTTATATTGTGTAAGTTTCACGTTTTCATTTGTACGCTACGTAGTTTTTAATTTCAGTTTTATAAAAACATAAAAACAAAAACATCATTTTGCAAATAGTGATAGCGTTTATTTAATAGTTTTTATCTTTTTAACTTTCTTTAATTTGCATTTAAGCCCCTGTAGTTTATGGGCTTTCTCTTTAGGTATAGATCAATCACTATCCTTTCCCGTTCAAATCCTCTCGATCACTTTACGTTTGACTATTCTCGCACAGCTCGTTGGGACTTAACGACCTGGGGAAACACTATACTCTCCTGATCTTCATTGCATTGGTGCTTAAACTGTTTTAAGTCGCTTACAGTTGGCCATTCACAAGTGGTCAGCTTGCGTGAGAAAACTTGACGGTTCAGCACCGATCAAATTTTGGCGCCGCTGCCGGGGAGCAGTGCTAATAGTCTTACGTTTAGCAGATTAGTGATTTGACATCACTCCTTGTTTATACCATCTTTTAAAAAATCAAAACCCAAAAAGATTTTCATCCTTTGTTTTTGCAAAATGTTTTTCAAAAATACCAAAAATATTCCTCTTTACCCTCTTACCCTTTTTGATTCTTTATCTCTTTACCCTCTATCCATTTGATTCTAACTTCTTCTATTCGCATGGAATCTCTCGAGGACGAATTCTGGGACGAAGCTGAAAAGCTTCAGACTTTATCACAAATGTCTAGAATTCATGTTGTTCGTGAAGATCCATTAATTCTGCGTAGGGAAATGGAACGAGAAACCGGGGTGACAAAGGACCAGGTACTTCCCTCTAATAAAGGAAGTGCTAAATACGTCCAACCTACGGTTATCCAAAGATCTAATCCCTCAATTGCTCCTAAGCCGTCTAGAATTGATTCTAAACTTTCACGGTTTACGGTTAAAAGCAAACATGCAGAATTCAGACTGATGACCAGCAAGAATGACTTGCCTAATCTTCACGTTTCTCAAGAACCAGAACCGGAGACCATAACGGAAGTGGTGGAAATTGCTAGCTCTCAGAGCACACCACTTGTCCCACCTCCGGATTTTTCAAAATGTTCTTCGAGACTTGATAGTCATTCAGATCACCATGTTGGTTTTGTTGATTCTTTGAATAAACAGATTCCTTCTCATAACTCTCAAATAGAATCGTTTATTCCTTGTGTCGGTTGTGGTGAGCCTCTTTATGGTTCACCCTGTCGTTGGTGTACGTGTGTACAATGTGGTAATGATATCCGTAACGGGAGTTGTTTGTTTTGTGGTTCAAGGAATTCATTTGATTATGATCCTAATCAGAACTCATTTAACGACCCCTCAAACTTTTCCAATTACCCACCACCGCCCGACTCATCTTCATATAACCAACATTACTGCTGTGAATATTGTGGAGGTCCTCACCAAGGATTTGAGTGTCAATCCGGAAACACGTTTGTCTACGAACAGTTTTCTGGTAACACTCAGGATTTTGGAAATGACCAAATTCCATATTATTCACATGACCACCCACAACAATCATTTTGTTGTGAGAACTGTGGAGGTTCCCATTTCAGCTCTGATTGTCAAACAGGGAATCCATTTCCTTGTAACAATTACGACTATCCATATCACGACCAACCTCCACAGTGCCAAATAACTCAAACTCCTCAACAAACCCAACAAGACACTTATCTAGAGCTTCTGGAGTTAGTGAAAAGAGGTGAAGAGTTCAATAAAACTATACTTCATAATATTCCCAGTTTTTCTTGTGTACATTGTGGGGGTCCTCATGATGATTATCAATGTCAACCTTCCGGTTTTGACAAATCTCCACTCCCACAATGTCCTGTCATTCAAAATTCACATGAGAAATCCATGGAAGAATTGCTAGCTGAAGATCAGGCTGCTAAAATAAAATCCCAAATTGCCTTTGAGAAATCTGTTAAGGAATCAATTGCAAAAGAAAAAGCAGCCAGATCTAGCTCTCAATTTCGTTTTATTCCTGATGACAGTGATGATGAGGATACACTTGATTCATCAAGTTCATCAGATGATATCCCAGCAGTTGAGATTCCATCTCAAACAACTGCTATCACACCCGAAGCTCCCACTCACTCTCTAAACATGGGGGACGAGCATCTTGACACTGTTCCTGAAAAGGAATCGGACGAATTCATAAAGTCTAGTGTTGAGAACCTTGTCCCAATCCCAAGAGAGTCAAAGGGAATTCTTGATCATGTGTGTGATATCCCTCCTCCTCTTGTCTTCCAAAATGATCATATTGAGATGTTCTCTGATTCTAATGATAATGATTCATTATCTTGTGGAGACATCGTTTATGTGGAAGATTTACCTTCTGAGCTTGTTAGCTTAGAAGAAGAGAATGATGAAGTTACTGACACTGAAATCAAAGATGAAGCACTTCGTGCAACATTACTGAATGTCAGTCTTCTCATTTCTAAAATCGAGGCTTTCAGTAAAAAACCTATTTCATCTCCTATCCCCATTAAGGATAGTGACATTCTTTCCGATGATTCTATTCCGGAAATGAAAGCCTTCTGTTTTGATAATATGGGAGAGAAGATTAGTGGCAGTACCACTTTTCATTCTCATAATTCTCTCCCCGATTATGAATCATTTACATTGGATGAGTTCACCAGTGAACCCACTGATACCAATTCTGAATATGATTCATTTACCTTCGAGGAGTTCTCCTGTGAACTCACTCATATCATATCTCCGCCGGAGTATGATAATTTCTACTTTGATCTAGACACACCCATAATATGTCTTGATCAAGTGAGCTTAACTGAGGAGATTCATGAAACTATGAATTCTCCTATTGAGGATGAAGAGTTAGTCATGATTTGATCATGATTTTCTTTCTTTTCTTCATATATCCCGTGGCTTCTCCTGTTCTTCACTCATTCGGGAATGAAGACATTATCTTTGACCCAGGCATTTCCATGTACCATTTGTGAGCCGGGTCTGTCTGTCTGTATCTCATCGGTGTGGAACTTTCATGTACTTCAAATGTTTATCCAAACATCTTGAATGAAAGTCCGATGGAGATTATCTCTTCCACTTAGTTCCCCATGAACCAATTAATTCGGGGTCGAGTCAAGCTAGCGACTCGGTAATCAAAAACAGTAGCTAAACATGGGTTTTCACCCGTGTGTACCACCCTAGTGTGGGGGAGATGCCCCACATGTTGTATATAGATCTAAAAAATGAATGAAAATTGTAAATATTAAAAAAGAGAATAATTGTTGTGTTTCTACACTTAGCTAGTAATGTTATCTTTTTACGTTCTAAGTTTCGGCATAACAGCCGGTACTTTGAATATTGAGGACAATATTCATTTCTAAGTGTGGGGGGGAAATTCTGGCGAATTTTGATCATAAATGTACCCTTTTAGTCCCTTTTTCCCCAAAATGGCCAAATTTTAAAAATTTTTTTTAGTGGAAGTACTATGTACTAAACATAACAAATGGTAATCAGTCCACCATGTCTAACCCACATAAGGATTGGCTAATCCAGGAGCAAACGGCTCTTGGTAAAGATATCTCAAATCCGTTGACGGCTTACAATTTGCCCAAAATTGTATGGTATTCAGCTCACCATATCCTTAAAAGTGAAGAGTTGGCTAGCCCGCAAGTTTATGGCTTGTGGTAAAGGCAGTGGAAAAACCATAATTGGTAATCAGCTCACCAAAGATAATACTGATAATTTATCTAAGAGTTGGCTAGTCCAGAAGGGTACGGCTTCTGGTAAAGACAAATCAAATCCGTTGAAAGCTGGTGGTTTGCTCAAAATCACTTGGTTATCGGTGTACCAAGGTTCTTACTTGAACTGAAACATTTGGCTACTCCAGAAGTAATGGCTTTTGGTAAAGAGATGAAATCCATTAATTTTTCTCAAAACATTGCTAGGGACTAGCAATATCTTAGTGTGGGGGATTGATGAGTGTCTAAATACTCATCATTTTTGTACCATTTAAACTGCAAAAACATCTGAAAACACTCAGAAATGCATCAAAATGATAAAAATATCACAAATAAGTGTTTTATGTGTTTTAAATGCAAAAATATCAAAATCTGGTGAAAAACGTATAAAGTTTGCATAATTGGCAGTTTTAGCCCCCCAAGTTTCAAAAGTTGTCAAAAACAGTCCCTGGTAAAACAAAATAAAGAAAAATGTTATTCAAGGTCCCTGAAATATTTTAACTTGTCAAAAATGGTCCTTGAATAAATCTTTTGTCAAATGGCAGAAAAGGTCCATGAACTTTTGAAATTGTCAAGTTTGGCCCCTGGAAAATTAGAAAATGGCAAGTTTGGTCCTTGTACTTTTGAAGATTGTCACTTTAAGTCCTTGGAACATCTTTGTTAAAGTGGCAGCCTAAGTCCTTATAATTTCAGAATTACACATTTAGTCCTTGTGTAATTAAGACCCTTCAAACCCAAATGACCCCTGCCATCCCATTTTGGACCTCAGCCAAAAAAAACCAATGTGACCCTTTCCCTGTTTTTGACCCCCTGGTCAAACCACTCAGTCAAACTCCACCCTTTTCCCTCCCTTGTGGTTTTCCTCCTTCTCCACTTGACTGCAAAGCCTGCAACCCTCCCCTGCCACATCTCCCATCAACCTCACCTTATCCCCTCACTCCACACTCATCATACCTACACTCCACCCCCCTACCTGCAAATTCAGGGCTAGAAGTCAAATGGTGCCTTTCCCGCCAAAATCATCAAAAGGCAAAAACTGCTCAAAAGTCACCCATTGGCTCAAAAAGTGGTGGGAAACACTCTAGAGGACACGTGGAAGAGTTTTGAAGTATAAAAGAGGAAGAAGAAAGAGGAAACAAGTAGTAGTTAGTTTTTATTAATTTTCTTAATGTCGTTTTTCTTTAAAATGTCTTAGTTCAGTGCAAAAGGTTGTAATTTCAAGTTCTATGTATTTCATTTAAGTTATAATATCCTTGTAATGTGTTTTGAATATCAATCCAAGCTTTTTATATAAATTCCAAATTTTCTTGTTCACTGTGAAAGTTTTTAGTTTCAATTTTTATGTCAAAGCTTCTCATAAGCTTATATTGAAATCAAACAAGCTTGTTTAAGCTTACTTTAGCTTTTGACAAGCTTTGGAATCATTTTCAAGCAACTTTGTCCCCTGGTCAATAAAAGTCAACTGAGATTGATTTGTTGGTCAAGCAGGTCTTGGAAAGGATAATGGTAGATGCAGAGGTTGATTTTGGTTTTAAATAGACTAGGATAGATTAGAATTGGGTTTGGTTTTAGAGCTGCACACCAGCTGACAGTTGTAAGTTCCTGTTTCATTTTCAAGATTCAAGTCAGTTTTTGCATTTTATGGTCATAGGTGTATCTGTGATCTTTACTAGCTTTAACTTGTTAACATAGGTGTATTGTAGTCATATAATCTCTATTGATCCATAATCTTAGCTAGTTTAGTATGTAGTTTCATTTAAAAGCTCAAATCAGTGGGTAATAAGGGTGTTTGGATTTGTTGCTTGGTTTAGGATTGAGGTCTGTTTTGGGTTGGAAAATTGTTTGTTCATGTCTACTTATCACTTTTAAGTTTATATCTGTCTTGAATTTGTGACTGCAAACCCCTAAGGTCAAAATCACAACCCATCTGTCTTATTCAGCTAACTGTTGAAGTTTTTGCATGTCCAATTCTTGTTTTGTGTTCCAAATACCTAGATTAAGCTAGCATTAGGCTTATTTGATCTATTAAGTTCATATTCAGTCCTTAAATCCAGATCAAAACTCAAGAAAGTCAACAATTCAGTTTTACTTAAAAAGTCAAAAGCTAAAAATGTCAGTTTTGGCCAACATAGGTTGATTTTTCATGAGCTCAGTTCTGGGCCAATTTCTATGAGACTTGTTGTTTTAAAAAGATCACTTGGTCTAGTTTATGATTGTGATTTTTTTATATTTTTGCAAATTCTCTTTAAGCTCTAAAAGAGCTTGTCAAAATGGTGAGCAATCCCCTGTGCAGGGCACTGTTGCCTGCACAGGTTTATGCAGGTTTTGTGGCTTTTGCATAGAGCTCATCATAGCTCCCCTAGGTCTGTAAATTGGTTTACAAGCTCTCTACCAGGTCTGCTACTAGTTCCAATTTGTGGTTTTCCTTTTTAGCTTATTTTGAGTCCTGTGCAGCAGCTCAAAGTAGACTACCAGAAACTGCTTTTTAGCTTAAATCTCAAAACATCAATCTGTTGTAATGAGCTTATCAGAGTGTTTAGCTTGTTGAATCTTGTTCCATTTTAGTTCTTTTAGCATACTTAGGCTTCTGTTTTGGTTTGGTGCCCTTTGGATTCCATTTGCTTATCTAAGTGCTTATTTCAATAAGCACTTAGTCATCAGTTTCATATTCCTCCTAATAAGCCCAGGTTTTTCCATTTTTCATAGCTTCCTAATATTATTTTAGAGTTTCCCTGAAATTTTCAGATTTTTCTAAGTTGTTTTGCTATTTTTCTTAATTTAAATTAGTTTTTAAGTATTTTTAAATAGCTTTTAATACAAAAAATTAAGAAAAGGTTCAAAAAAATAATTTTTCAATTTTCTTAAGTTAAGATAAATATAAAAAGAGAAAAAAAATATTTTTCTAGATTTTTCTTAGTTAAATTTGTATTTTTAAATAATTTAATTAGTTTTAAATAGTTTAAAATTCATAGAAAATAGAAAAATAATCAGAAAAATACAAAAATAGTTTTGAAAATTCTATTTTGATATTTTAGATTTTTCTAATTCTTAATTTTATTTTTCTAGCTTTATTTCCTAATTTCTTGTATTTTAGGTAATTATTAAATAGTTAAAAATAGTTTTTAATTAATAATAATTAATTAATTAGTTATAAAAATAATTTTCTTTTTCTATAAATTTTCTTATATCATTAGGTTTGTAAAAATATATTTTTCATATTTTTAGGATTTATATTGTGTAAGTTTCACGTTTTCATTTGTACGCTACGTAGTTTTTAATTTCAGTTTTATAAAAACATAAAAACAAAAACATCATTTTGCAAATAGTGATAGCGTTTATTTAATAGTTTTTATCTTTTTAACTTTCTTTAATTTGCATTTAAGCCCCTGTAGTTTATGGGCTTTCTCTTTAGGTATAGATCAATCACTATCCTTTCCCGTTCAAATCCTCTCGATCACTTTACGTTTGACTATTCTCGCACAGCTCGTTGGGACTTAACGACCTGGGGAAACACTATACTCTCCTGATCTTCATTGCATTGGTGCTTAAACTGTTTTAAGTCTCTTACAGTTGGCCATTCACAAGTGGTCAGCTTGCGTGAGAAAACTTGACGGTTCAGCACCGATCAGTATGCGTTCTTTGCTTATTTTAGGACACCCTCGTGGTAGCTTGGAAGTTTGGGTAGTATCTAGGAAGCTAGGAGAATTGAACATATAACCCTAGTGAATCAAGTTGCAAGTAGTGGTAAGAATTGACTATAGGACGATCACTATCTTGCGTGCGAATTATACTAAACGAGCACCTTCCAAATGGAAAAAGCTTAAGAAATTAGGGGAGACCTAAGATCCATCCGGCCGGGTTTCATTAAATAAGTCTTAGATCGTAGCGGCACTTAATGACTCTTCCATTTTGTAAACCCACAAACTCTTGTAATCATTAGGTTACGGAATAGGACATTATGGAAGATAGGACTAGACGAATTGACAACTGAGTCTAGTGACTTAAATTCCCATGTCGATCAATAAAAAACATAAATTAGACAAAACGCAATCATATCATAACAATATTAGTAACTAGGCTAGCAGATTTCTCCTTATTGATTATCTTTCCACGTTTAATTGCTTTTATTTTTATTTCATTACTTTATAATCATTCAATTATAAAAACCCTTTTAAAAACCTGTGACACTAGAACTTAAATTAGAACCACACGCATAGCTCTTGGGGCGAACTCGGCTTTACCGATTACTACACTACACACGACCGGGTACACTGCCCCGTTAGTGCATTAGGTAGACCTTAGGTAGATGAGACTTTATAAATATTAAAACCTGGTTAGAAATCTTGCATCAGTTAAATAACTCAAAACAACTTACAAGTCACAAAAAAGTCAGAATTACTCCTTGTACCAGTATTGTCTCTTCGCCTCAACACCGGATCACAGGCATGATGTCAAACCTGACATCACAAGCACACCCTTGGGAAGGTTTCAAAGCTTTACACAAAAGCACTTAATCTCATTACGCATCTTAACTAAAACCATCTTTGGGAACCGGATACTTCACATGGTAGCCCATATCCCTCCATGTCATGAATTGCGGAATAGCCTTACGGTCGATAAAGAAGAATTTGTTCTTCCATAGTTTCGTCCTATATCTATTATCGTCCATACATACATATAATGTTAAGCTACGTTTGGCATACGAGAACCAATGACCTTGTTTCGAAAAATTCTGAATGTTAGGTCACTAGTTTTACAAACACAAGTAATATAGAAAGGAGATGAGGCGATTGAACAAGCTCTAACACACACACACGATAGTAAGCATACGGTTATGTGAAGATGTATGTGAAGAAAGAAAAACTTGAACAACCAACCCTCAAATGAGGGTTTACAAGGGTATTTATAGGAGGGAAGCTAGGGCAACACTCCTAGTTCCCATCCTTTCTTATATGGGCTTGGGCCTAAGCTTATGGGCCTTCTACATAAGCTTGACCTTAAACAAACATAAAGGCCATAATAAAGCTACCTATTACATATGAAATATAAATACTTGAAATACTGTTTAGGAGTGATTCCAACAATCTCCCCCTCAAGTATATATGAATGTAAACGGTGAAGGCGTTGATGTAATAGTAGCTGTGACGTCTTCTGACATTCTTCTTTCTTGTGAGAGGAATTGCTTTGATTCGAACAATCTCCCCAGTGTAGAGAGATAGTTATCTTTGAACAGTTATGCTTCGACGTCATCTTAAACTTTGTTCTTTGATCATTGTTCTTTGTGGTGAAAGTGATAGTATGTTGTTGTCTGCATCAGTCTGTCTCAGGTCTGCTTTGTTGCTCCAGTGTCTCCACGTCATTCTTCAACATGCTCACACGCTCTATGACGTTGGAATTCAATACTGATGAAGTTCTCTAAGTCTTTAATCTTTGTAGATTCTTTGGTTTGACGAAGAATCATTCTGACGGTTGTGTTGCTTTTGAATTGAACTTCCATTAGTGATGATGTTGGCGTGAGCATGAGAAGAATCAGCACGATCATCCCGCTCCGGAGCTTCCATAAGAAGAAAACATTTCAAACGGTTAGTAATAAGCGGTTTCCGGCACTTACAAGTTTGAACTTCGAGAGTGTTAACAGCATAGTGTGAAAACACAACTCTAATTCTTACAAAGGCCGTTCCTGAACTGGAGTCCCACAAGTAAGATAACGCGATGTACCGAAGTACATCTACAGTTCAGATGAGTCGCTGAGGTACACCGAAGCATCACCTCACGACTGTAGACCGTTTGAGACACACTCTGCGTAATCCACGGGGAGTTACCGAAGTGACCTGCTGTCAGGGCTGTTTGATGTTGACCCTGGCAGGAGTTTCCATTCAATCACTAAGGATCACAGATGTGAACCTCTCATAAATGTTCTCGACAGATTGCTAAGATCTGTGAAGGACTCGATATGAACCACTGATGATCTTATTTGTTGATCATCAAGTGATTAAATGTCAAGTGTTCCTAAGAGATCTTTTGATGAATCTCGTGGCTCTAGACTCAATAGTGCGTTTTGGTTTTCCTGAGCGGAGACTAGGGAGAGGGTCTCCTTCTTCAATACCAGCGATCTCTAGGAGAAAGCCAATATTTTATGTAGGGTTCCCTGTGAGAAAGAAACAAGCTTCTGTTGAGAGAAACTTGAGTGGCTAAGAAGGTTTAGTGCATGCGTCATGATAACGCTACACGCGTCGTTCGGGGTCAAGGAAACTTCCTTTTCTTCGAGCAAGTTTTATAACACCCTAGGCAGTGAACCTAATCGTTGTAGTGTAGTAATTAGGGTAAGCCACGGGTATTGATATCGTTCTCTAGGGGAATAGGAATGCTAGTGAGAAGTTACTACGCTAAGGTTGAGGTTGAGGAAGATTATTTTTTATCTTTTTATGTTTTTTAGAAAATGAAAAGGTACGAATCTCGGGTATTGGATTTGGGGGGTTGGTATTGCTACCGATTACTCTACTATTATCTAATTATCTAAGCTAAGGTTGTGATAGTCTATGTCTAATTGATGTGTACTCGTATGATAGTTTAAAGATGTGTTTACTTAGGTTTTACTACTCCTTAATTATCTCCTATTGATGGTTGATTTGTCACGTCCTTATTCCTAGTTGCGTTGTGATTCTAAGGCTATAGGGCGTGCTTATTTCCCTAACTCATTGAAATTACCAAAGGGTCTTGTTTACAAATCCTCTAGTGATTTATAGACGCCTACTCTACGGTTGTCCTTGAATACTTTATCCTACAATTACCTAGATAATTATATTCTAAAGTTCACAAAGAAATGTCAAGCATTAAGTACACAACGAATAATCTAGCGCACTCTAGATCATTAGTCAACTAAGATAAGTATCAACCAATCAATATTCAATAATTAAGTTTCATATTCCCTAAGCAAACACACAAATAAATTAGCCGGACATGGAGAACATGCAAGCATACACACAAATAATCAAAGACATAATTAAATTAATGAAGTAAATACTTATCTTGATGTATAATAGGGTTTAGAACCCTAAAATACTGCACAAGAAAGCCTTGGTTCGGTTTTAGGTTTTTACTCCAAAAGACTACACACAAAAACTGAAAAATTCGGATTCTATATATAAGATTACATCTGCGACGGCGTCACCTTATGTTTCGTGACGCCGTCGTGTCGCCGTCATTAGGGTTTCGTCTTGGCCACGTAAACCTTTCGACGGCGTCACCTTATGACTGTGACGCCGTCCCCTTCAGCTCTGACGCCGTCTTGGTTGCATCTAGGCCGTCTGAGTAGCGACGGCCTACTCCTTTAGAACCTGACGTCGTCCCTTGAAAACATGCAATTTCGCCTCTGACCCGTCGCAAAATTCCTTCCCGACGGCGTCGCAGATATGCAGTGACGCCGTCGCCTTATGTTTCAGCAGCTTCGAGTGTCTCGATTCTGACTTTGGCCATTTTCTTCGTATATTCGCGCCTTTTCGTCCAAATAAGCATCATTCCAGCATTTTGCCTTCAAGAGACCTAAAAAGTGAAAAGGAACGATATTAAGCAATAACGGATACAAAAGTGATCGAATAAGGGCTTAAATGACCCCTCAAAAAGGTACCTTTTAAAACCTTATCAAATATCCCTACACTTGGTATTTGCTTGTCCTCAAGCAAATGTGCTTTTAGCCAATTAATTTATAAGTTAGGGGTCATGAAGCATCCATTCAAAACGGTCCACAACACATATAAGCCCCGCAAAAGTCATAACAAGCACGGAAATTACATACTAGCACCTCACATGGGGTGTTTGGATACTCACATCTCTCTCGGGTGTATATATGAAATATAACAAATCGGAAATGGAAGATAAACACTCATTAACCGGTCCTAGTACATAGATTACCATAGGCTTGAGAATAGATCAAACCTCCGTCGCTTTGGCGTAAGCACCTAGGAAAGACTATCAAAGAGGTCTTTTAAAGGGTTGTAATGTTAGGCTTACGGTAGGGAAATAAGGGTTTGGTGGGATAGGCTATATAGTGGTGGATAGTCAAAAATCTCTATGTTGCAAGTATACGAAGAATGGCGTTGCTAAGCCAAGACTCGACACTCTAAAACTCTAGGCAACGAAAATAAACAAACATAATTTAAAAGATAGATGTAGGATGGTAGCCCGTATGGTTTTTTTTTTTTTTTTTTTTTTTTTTTTTTTTTTTTTTTTTTTTTTTTTTTTTTTTTTTTTTTCTTTTTCTATTTTTTTTTTTTTTTTTTTTTTTTTTTTTTTTTTTTTTTTTTTTTTTTTTTTTTGCATACACTTTTACTCTACCATCCTCTACGGTACATCAAAATGATAGGGATTTATAGACACATCCCTACACTTGAGTTTTTATTACTCTAACACTAATTTGACCCGAATTGAAAAGATCAAAACACTTGGAGTACATTATTATGCAAACAAAGGGAATTTGAGTTTAACGTTCTCTTTCCTATGTTTCATAAACTTTAACTTTTCCCATGAATCCCAATCATCCCAAAACTGTATACAAGGGATATGACTCGACTTAGCAACTCATGCAAGCAACCAGATAATTGAACTAAGGGTTTTGGGTGATAACATAAATTTGCACTAAAAGTGAGTGCAATAAAGGTAGGCTAAGGCGATTTGGGTGTATATTTGGGGGTGGGGTGTAAACAATGCTCTTCATTGATATTCCGGAAAAACCGAAACATCACGAGAACCGCGAAAAGGATAGGCTCTGAGGGGTTAACTAGGGGTATCGTGTACTAAAGATGAGTACAACGCAAAGGGTGTGGGGGAATTACTCAACCGATTATGGAAGAAGTAATTATATTACAGGTATTAAACAAGGGTTTATCCTAATGCCTCTTATCATTTAGTTATTCCTAACTACACAAGTGTAGTCTCACTAGCGATCTCGGAATGCATCACAAAACAAGTTCTAGAATCTAATATACTACCGGTTCACACTCTAAGCATTAAAGATGAATGCTTTAATTCCTATTAATCTAAGGGCGATCCTCACATTTTGGGTGGAATTTAGGTGGTAAGGGTTTTTTTTTGTGCTAGTCATGCAACTTCCTATCCATGAGACGCTTTTGTTAAGACTAATGGCCCACTCTTATACGTCATGAAAAAATTTTAAATTTGGCTAAAATTACCCTAACCTACATTTTCTCATGGTTTATTACACAAATACACTTGGACAAAGCAAATAGTCAAGGATAAGCATAGTTTCAAAGTTCCCGTTTATTTTCCCTCCCTACACTTAAACTGAACATTGTCCCCAATGTTCCCCGAAAGTATCAAAGTTATGATAATAGAAGGTAATTAAAAACGAAAGAAACTAATACTCCCCTGATTAGCTCGGTAGGATCCGTAAAAAGTGGTGGTTAAATCTTTTCCAAGAAGAGTTTTTTTGCGTGAAAGGCTCCTTCCAAACTTGTGTAACTTCTTCTTGACAAACTAAACCTGCACACTAGAAGAAAACAAACGAAACCTTCGCGTAAAATCGGCGGTAATAATATACATAAGACTCGATTTAAACTAGGATATAATGCTTGTGGAATGGATGTTTACAGAATTTGTTTTGAAAGTTAAGATCTGGAAAATTCCAAAATTTTACAAGTAGCTCAGAAAACGAGAAAAAGTAAGCTGATGTTTTTATTCCTTCCTGACGCCGTCAGGTTTCAATCCTGACGCCGTCAGGTTATCCTGACAAAAACTGGTCTGCGATTTTCTGGAAAAAATTCTGGAAAATTTGCATCTTTAGAATCTGGAAAAACTTCTGCAAAAACATCCATTATGACTCGATACAAGCATTTGACTCGAACAAACAAACATATATATCTTTTAGTTAATTGTTATTCTCATGTTCACGTTTCTTATGAAAACGTGTGTAATCCTCCCTACACTTATCCTTTATGTAAAATACCTTTATATGTAATTAAGACGAGGTTAAAAACAAAATAAAGCATTTTTACAAATTTAAACATGAGGACAAACAATTAATAAAAGAAATACGACACACAAATGAAAATGAAAAACAAATACACATGGGTTGCCTCCCAAGAAGCGCTTGTTTTTGTTCGAGTCACGAGCCTGACTCTACCCTTATTTAACAGATAAAGGGGAAGTTTTTCCTACACTTAAGTTTAAGTGCGGGTGATAATAGCAATACACACCCTTAGGGTGGAAATTTGCTACGTGAGGAGAGGGTGATGGGTGATTTATATGCTCAAAGGAGTGTGCTCCATTCATTATAACCTTACCTAAGTCTATTGGTGTAGCGGGTGAATCAAATCTCCCTCCTAAAAATGGATCATCTTCTATCAACTTCAAAAGATTCTTAGTTAAGGATCCATCTTGACCTAATAAACCCGGTTTAAACCCATAGTGTTTCTTGTTATCAACCATGAATGGGTGATATAAGTGTGTAAGGTCATGGGTTACTCCTATATTAGCTTCCACTCTACATGGCCTAGAATCTACCACCTTTATCAAGCAACTACCCGGACTATTTATTTTGATGGGTGGATTGGGGCCTAATTCAATTCCAAGATTCATATCTAAAGACGGAACATTGGGTAAGGTTTTTGGTTGAGGCTCCGGTTCATCAAAATTAGGAACTTCCCTAGGACTAAGAGAGAGGTCACGACAACAAGCATCTAAACCTACATTCTCTAGTGGCGTTTGGTCCAAAGGTTCTCTATCAATTGGGGCTCCTATAGTCTCTTCTACTTCTTCCGGGTAAGTTATAAATGATGTGTGTTCCTCAAGTGATGGTAGGGCTTGTGGGCTTGGAGTTTCCACCTTTTTCTCCATTATATCTAGATCTCCTAAATGTTTGAAATCTATCCCACACATGCAACTAGGTACTTTAGCTTCAACCATCTCACAATCTTGTTTGGGTTTAGGTTTCATGTTCTTAAAAACTAGGTCTTTTTGATCATGATTCCTAAGGTCAGATAAATCCTTCTTATCCATTTCCTCAAGTTGTAACAACTGAAGGTTTATGCATAGGAGGCTTTTCTGAAAAATTCTAAAGATGGTGTCACTAAAAGGAGTTGATCTTGACAACGATCGTTGAATAGAAGCTACACAAACACAAAATATATCAAATCCATCCAATCTTACACCCTTGTTCTTTTGGATATCTTTAAGATCACTCACAAATTTATCAGAACAATAAAAACTAAACCAATCTGCAAAATTCAATTGTTCCTCATTTGTTAATGATTCAAATGTAACTTCACTTGCCATAGCGACAAATGAAAAGGGTTTTACGAACACAAACACAAAGAAGGGGGATAGACTACAAGGAAGCTAATAAAAAGAAAAAAATCTCACTTGATAGGAATCTTGTGAGTAGACCTAAACGAGATATAAATCAAGCCTAAACAATAACTATTCCCCGGCAGCGGCGCCAAAAACTTGATAACGCTACACGCGTCGTTCGGGGTCAAGGAAACTTCCTTTTCTTCGAGCAAGTTTTATAACACCCTAGGCAGTGAACCTAATCGTTGTAGTGTAGTAATTAGGGTAAGCCACGGGTATTGATATCGTTCTCTAGGGGAATAGGAATGCTAGTGAGAAGTTACTACGCTAAGGTTGAGGTTGAGGAAGATTATTTTTTTATCTTTTTATGTTTTTTAGAAAATGAAAAGGTACGAATCTCGGGTATTGGATTTGGGGGGTTGGTATTGCTACCGATTACTCTACTATTATCTAATTATCTAAGCTAAGGTTGTGATAGTCTATGTCTAATTGATGTGTACTCGTATGATAGTTTAAAGATGTATTTACTTAGGTTTTACTACTCCTTAATTATCTCCTATTGATGGTTGATTTGTCACGTCCTTATTCCTAGTTGCGTTGTGATTCTAAGGCTATAGGGCGTGCTTATTTCCCTAACTCTTTGAAATTACCAAAGGGTCTTGTTTACAAATCCTCTAGTGATTTATAGACGCCTACTCTACGGTTGTCCTTGAATACTTTATCCTACAATTACCTAGATAATTATATTCTAAAGTTCACAAAGAAATGTCAAGCATTAAGTACACAACGAATAATCTAGCGCACTCTAGATCATTAGTCAACTAAGATAAGTATCAACCAATCAATATTCAATAATTAAGTTTCATATTCCCTAAGCAAACACACAAATAAATTAGCCGGACATGGAGAACATGCAAGCATACACTCAAATAATCAAAGACATAATTAAATTAATGAAGTAAATACTTATCTTGATGTATAATAGGGTTTAGAACCCTAAAATACTGCACAAGAAAGCCTTGGTTCGGTTTTAGGTTTTTACTCCAAAAGACTACACACAAAAACTGAAAAATTCGGATTCTATATATAAGATTACATCTGCGACGGCGTCACCTTATGTTTCGTGACGCCGTCGTGTCGCCGTCATTAGGGTTTCGTCTTGGCCACGTAAACCTTTCGACGGCGTCACCTTATGACTGTGACGCCGTCCCCTTCAGCTCTGACGCCGTCTTGGTTGCATCTAGGCCGTCTGAGTAGCGACGGCCTACTCCTTTAGAACCTGACGTCGTCCCTTGAAAACATGCAATTTCGCCTCTGACCTGTCGCAAAATTCCTTCCCGACGGCGTCGCAGATATGCAGTGACGCCGTCGCCTTATGTTTCAGCAGCTTTGAGTGTCTCGATTCTGACTTTGGCCATTTTCTTCGTATATTCGCGCCTTTTCGTCCAAATAAGCATCATTCCAGCATTTTGCCTTCAAGAGACCTAAAAAGTGAAAAGGAACGATATTAAGCAATAATGGATACAAAAGTGATCGAATAAGGGCTTAAATGACCCCTCAAAAAGGTACCTTTTAAAACCTTATCACGTCACTGGGTCCATGACGACTTTTTGTCTTCAATACCGGTGTCACTGAGTGACAACCAGTAGCATATGAATTGAACCCGGTGTCTGCCCTAAGTTGAATAATCTGGAGGGCTATTTCTTTTCACCCTTTACTTTACATTTCTTTTTGATTCTTCAACTCCTTCTTTCTCCGATTCTCATTTTCTCCTTTTATAATCATTCCTAAGGACTTCTAACACTAACTAATGGTAGTGTCCTTGGGTAGATCCCTCCGGCTCTGGTGGATCATAGGACGGTTATTCCTAACCTTAGTCACCTTATAACTCCATGACTAACCTATGTTGCCATTAAAACCACTGTATGTGAAAATATCTCTCAAAGGGTTTGTAAATGAAAAACATGTTTGAACCACTGTGAGAGATGAAGTTTTGCATAAATACTCCCCCTCCACATGTGCTTAATAGTTTTAATGGTTAAATGCACAGTGAGGAAAGAGCGCGCACTTTTTGAATTGATCCACTGAAGATAGACAATCCCCCGCGAGACACGGTTACGTTGCATAGTTAAAGAGTTGCATTGTCAGCTTTTAGGTGACAACTAGCTCTAATAACTACCTTGAAGGTGTAGACAAACCTCGAAAGGTTGTCATACCCGTCAGAGTTAATGTCTACCAAGAGTTTCTCGAATGGTACTTTCTACTTGGACAAGTCCTTTGCGAGACACGTTTACATTACTAGCGAACTAGCTTGAAATTATTACCCGTCCAGGACAAGTATTTTCGAGTTACAAACAGTTTAGTACCGTCAATTCGTTGGTTAAGTCTGGGGTACACAGATTCATTTGCATATAGCACAACATATTTCTTATCACACAAATTTTCTCCCCCTCAAAAATGGCATATAAAATGTTATTTTTTGAACGTTTGAGAATAAATATGACCATTTTGAGTGTTGCGGGAAGATGACCACTATGAACAATTTGTGAACAAAGTTTTAAATCAAATACTCCCCCTCAACTAGTGATATAAACGGTTGAGGTTTTGAAAAATCATATGGGGAAGTACTTGTGTTTTTGAGCAAAACCTTGAAAAATGAAAGGTTTGATAGGTTTTACTCAAAAATAAGAAGCTTTCGCTCCTTTTATAAGGATTGTGGCACTGAGGCGTACCACAGGGTCCTTTCTTGACAATTACGGGTTGTACACTGTTATGTGTGCACAAGCCATTGACATATATAATCACACATCCAAAATTATATGAAGGAAACAATTCAAGGGGTACCAGGAAGTGCAGTGATGTTCCCAGGAGTACGAACAGGGCGTTGATAGCCGGTGATGTTGATCCTGGGTCGACCACCAACAAAACTTTCCAACGTTCTGAACTGATCCCTTCTGAACAACCGTTCATCAATCATTGTGATGATCCTTCTCACATCCCTCCTTTCCTGAGAATTCCAGCGCTTAGAAGACCCAATTTTCAGGTGTATATCCTTCAATATGTACGCCAATCCATCCCTAACACGCTTCAAGGTATGATCCCCGAATTTCTGAAGTTCACTACACGCCATTAAGCAGTTTCTTTGAAGTTCACTGTGGTAAACAACTCCGAATGGTTTGCCGATGAGCGTATATTGAGTTAGCTGATTGATGTCGGGAAGATCAAGCGTTGGAGGAGTGAGGTTGACACGTTTCTGATATGATTCAACGGCAAGCTGAAGATCTTCAACACGTTCTTTGATGACTATGCGTCTGATGAAAATGAGCAGTGACTTGATGAATTCACGTTGTACTTCAGTTGGAAATTGTCTCATGCGACCTTGAACTTTGGCAAGATACATGTCTTCAATATCGTTGATGTTCAAATTCTCAAAGTCAGCTTCAGAGAATGCATAGTCCCTTTCGTCTTGTCTTTTGACCACAATCTTCTTGAGAAAAGTGTAGTCCCATTTAGACGATAGACCAACATGTTGGATGGCCACGATACTTTTAGTACTGAACACTGCATGTTGAGACTTCTGGACCAAGCAACTTCTGTAGTAGATTCTTCGGCGTTCCGGCCAATGGTGAATCCCATACAGTGTATCTTGGTCATATGCTACCACTTTGTCGGAGAACATGTGGGTAGCACGTTCCTCGATGGCTATACAATCAGAGTATATGGCTGCTGGGAATGGAAGTGTCAGAGATGTAGCATATTTCCTTGAACCATCGCCACCGTGTTAAAGAAAATCTAAGTCTTTGTTGAAGAAGTGTCTGAAAGGAATCCTAGGCTGATCAGGTTGGCCAATGGTAGGTAGAGGTCGAGACCAGTCGTTGTAATATGGAGGATTGTCCCGTTTTGTGAAGTCGATGTTTGCTTCTGGGTTGAGCCAATCCATGTTATTAGACATGGCTCGAGCAATGTTTTCAAGGTGATATTCAACCTCGATTGCACTTTCCGAGCTGTCTTTCAAAAGTATGAATGCATCATTCTTGATGCGCTTTAATTCAGATTTCGTCATCTTCTTCACACAGAATCTTTCTTGCAAAATCTTTGCATGCTCCAAGGTACTACCGTCTACCAATTCTTGACCTTCTTCAGGGTAGGGAGTGTTGTTAACAAGTGTAGCAAACCAATCAAATTCTTTAGTTTTATCGTCATCTAGCCATGATATGACGTCAGTATGAAGCGTCTTCTTCTTCGTTTTCGAAGGCTTAGATGATGATGCTGGTTTCTGTCCTTGTTTGGGAGAGGTGGGTTGTTGTTGGGGCTCGAGGACCTCTTCATCGTCACCACCCATATACTCAAAGTAATCACCTGTTTGTTGAGTCAGGGGTGGTAACTCGGAATCGTCCCGAGGTTTATCAGTAGAAGACCGAGGTGGAGGAGACTTTTGTTGAGAAGAAGTCCGTTGTAGAGGAGGTGGCATCGAAGAAGATTCACCAGATTGCTTCTGACGTTTGGGTGCAGAGTCTTTGTCCTTATCATCGTTATCTCTTGGCCGTTTGGGTTGATCGGCTGATTCCTTGCATGATGATCTGAGTTGAAAAGCAAGTAGATCTTCGAAAAATTTAGCTTCATCTGAAGTAAACGTTCCAGATCGCTTTGACATTTGCATCACTAGTTTAGCGATTAACTCAGATTCAGAGAGATCAGCTTCTTTGGCCATTGTATATTTAACCAATGCGACGATGTTAGGGGTGAGTTGTTTGGAAAATACTTCTCTAGTAACACTGGGGACAGTGTCGAGAAGAAACTTGTGGGTATGATCTCTTGCTGTCTTCTCCAGTTCCTTTTGGACTTTAGGAACGATATCCTGAAGGTACTTGTTAGTGTATCCTTCGATCATTTTGTTTAGTTCCTCTTTACGATGACTCTTCATGAACTTCTGAACAAATTCCCTTTCTTTCTGCATCTTGTCTTTCTCATCATTTAAGTACTGTATTTGGTCAGCAAACCAATTCAGTTTTCTGTAAAGCACGTCCTTCTTTCTGACTTGTTGGACAGCTTTCACAATTCTTTCATGAGTCTGAGAAATCCAAGATTTAGGTGGTTTCTTCACGGATTTGGATGATGATCTGGTTGACTTCTTTGATGGTGGTGGTGATGAATGAGATGAAGAATCTGATGATGAGGAGACATGAGGAGGTTCGGGGTCCTTAGGCGGTTCAGAAGTTTCCTTCTGTGAATGTGTGGGACTTTCCAGAAGCAACTTGTCATAATCATCATCTTTATCTTTCTCCGTCTTCTCAGTTTCCGGTTTCTCAAAATCATATACAATAGTATCCTCTGCAGGCTTTTGTTGTTGCAGAAGAGTGGTGGCACCAGATCCCTTATCGGGTCGATTAACCGCATCAGGATCTGGAGAGGAGTGGGCAGCACCACTTGATCCTCCGGGGCCACCCATTTGATCTTTAGCAAATTCTTCAGCCTTTTGACGGTGTCTGACGATTTTAAACTTCTTCCTGTATGATTTATCCAGTTGTACTTCTTCATCTTCAGAGCTCTCATCATAGGGTACAATTGCTGGAGTCTTCCCTTTTCCTTGGACAGTTGGAGGACTTGGAGGTTTTGCTACTGAGACAGGTGCTTCGATTGCAGTTGCAGAGTAATGAAACTCTTCATCTGTATCAGTATCTTCAGAGCTCTCGTCCCTAAGTTCTCTTTGTGGTTCAAGTGTGGGAATAGGTTCGGCTTCCTTTACGGGAACAATCCTTTTAGAAGGAGGATTCCTTTTAGGAACCTTCCTTTGACTCACAGTACTTGTTTCGCTTCCTGCACTTCCTCTTCTGGTTCTTCTTACAGGTGTTCCAGAAGATTTTTCGTCGAGATGACCAACTTTGCCTTGTCTAACTGCTTCCATATACCTTTTGTACGTTTCGAGCTTTCTGACATCTTCAGTTAGAAGGAAATCTGGCAACACAGCACCTTGTTTCTTTGTAGACGATTCCTTGATTCTGACAGATAGAATAGGTTCCGTCAACATATCGTGATTGTCGGGGTCATTGAGCCTCTTGGGAATATCAGGATGAAGTCCAAGTGCTCTCTGGATCAACAATTTAGTATATCTGATGTAGGGAATCTTTGAGCCAAGTTTGTTGAGAAATGACATCATGTCATCCCAAATCAGAGCTTCGATAGCGATGTGTTTCAAGTTGACCAGTGCCCAAAATATTTGCAGTTCCATGAGCTTAGGATACTCATAGCCACTGTCGCGACCAGAAACAGACTTGGTGATGATCATGTAGAGAGTTCTCCATGGTTGAGGAATACTCTTAAGCTCTACGTGAGAATGCTTGGTGATTACTCCTGTAGCCTCGTCATAACCGATATCGATTAAGAATTGGAGAGTGAGCTCTTCAGCAGGTGTGGCATATAGTTTGGTTGGTTCGACTTCAGGAATTAGGAGAACAGCCCTTAAGTCTGCAGGTGTAATGGTGACTTGTTTGTGATTCAGAGTTACCGTCACAGCAGTCCGTCCTTTGACCCTTTCCATAGTGTTCCAGAACTGTTGGATATAGATCTCAGGGACAGTTGCAGAGTGAGTGAGCATGTTCTGATACGGATGAGTCCTCAGAATATCAATAGCAATTAGACACGAAGATTCTGAGCAAGTGAGGGTGTCAAAGTCAACACGGAGATTATTCTTTCCTATCTTCATTGGATAGCCATAAGGATAGATATCAGCAATGGAGAGAACTTCAGATGCATCCACATTCATTTGTTCAGCCATGTCGTGATCTGGAATAACATTAGCCAAAAGAACCAACATATCGAAAGACATAATGTTAGTCAACAGAAGGTCTTATTGTCTAGTTATTGAATGTACAGTGATAATGATTGTTACGAGTCCTAAGTCACTTGTATGTCCAATAGTCTAATGACGTCGTGAAATGTTTCGTGAGTTAGTTAACTTTAAGTTTTAAAGTTTATGTTATCACTTATTGTTCACAACATATTAGACGATTAAGTTTATTAGTGACATTTTTGGATTCGTGACGTTATGATTAGTTTATTTACAAGTTTGTACATGTAACAATTCATCATGAAGGTCAATCCAGGGTTAAGCGTAGTTTTAGCAAAGTTAAGCATAAACAGTATTGACATATGCGTAGACGAAAGCTTACGCGTAGGATCCTAATTTACGCGTAAGAAATGTTACGCGTAGGAAAAGGGGGACCTTATGCGTAGAGCTTACGAGTAGGCGTATATATACCTTACGCGTAAGGCTTACTCGTAAGAGTAGACCTTATGCGTAGAGGTCACTGTTTACGCATATCCTTCACAGGATACGCGTAGTCCATTGTAGAACCTTACGCGTAACTGTTATGCGTAGGATTATTCTTACGCGTAAATGACTACGCGTAGGGTAATCCTTATGTGTAGAGTTGCAAATGACCTTGATTCTGAGTTTCACGAGTAACAAGCCTGAAATAGAACCATCATATCATCAATATTATCACATAAATTCATTTTAACAACAAATCATGGCAAGAACACATGTTAAGCAGTTATGCGTAGAACTGCATACGCGTAATCCAAAACCCTGATAGTTCAAGAATTACGCGTAGCAATTCTAACCATGAAAATTGCACCAAACGTTTTCTGGTAGGTCTAAGGTATTGTGAGAGTCTACTAACCAAGTTATAACATCCAATTCATGGTGAATCGAAAATACCCAATCTCAAGAACTTTAAACCCTAATTCCAAATTGTTAATAATTTAGAGTTTCTGGGTGGTTATAGAGCAAGGATATCCTCAATTCAACATCATAAGAACATAACCCAACAATCTTTTTGACCATAACACTTCATATTCGAAAACACCCAATTCGACACAAGAACCCTAATTTTCAAACATCTTTAATACGTGTTTCTGGGTGGGTTTTGATGATTAAAATGATATCATTAATGTATTTGAAACGTTTCGACATAATCCATTTAACCACAAACACACACACAATGATTGTGTGTTCATACGCTTATGCGTAGAACACATAATCACGCGTAAAACAATTTCTAGCCGTTGGATTTGCATGAGATTTGAAACCTTAGCTTAAAAACATGTTTTAATCACGAAACAACTTACAAAGAGATGATCAAAAGAACGGATTTCTTGGTTGATTCTTAGGAGTAGATTGGTTAGGTTTTAGTAATAAATGTGAAGTGATAATGTTAGGTGAGGTATTTTATTGAAAATACTTTCAGGTTTTGACAGTTATAGTCCCTCCACCTATTCCATTTCCATACAAAGCCATTTAACTTCCATTTTGGTTACCAAACGAAGATTTTAGGAAAGAAGCATGACGACACTCCCCCTCGACTTAAGAAATAATGAAAGGTTATAAATTTAGTCCGGGGAGTGTCATTAAACCAGAATATTCACCACCATTGTAAAATGAAACAACCGAGATATGAAAACATGCAAGTACACAGATGTTTTTGAAACAGTTAAGAGATTATTTTCTCCCCCTCAACACTTGATCGGAAAAATACTGAATTTTGAAAGATAAGAGTGTTGACGGAAGAAATGTACTTGCCATGATGAAAGAAAGAGAGATTAGGAGAATATTTTTGTTGTTTTATCGGATTTTATATTTTTGTATTTTGTTTTTGAAAAATTTATTTACAAAAGATATTTTTGGTGTTTGACAGGTTTTTAAGACTGTTTTAAGAGGTCATCCAATTCCTCTTGAGTCAAACACCTCATACCAATTCGGTGGACCAACTCATTAAACCTAGCGGGAGGCAAGGCTTTGGTGAGCAGATCTGCCAATTGGTATTCAGTACCCACAAAGTATAATTCAACGGTACCCTGTTCCACGTGGTCCTTGATGAAATGATAGCGAAGATCGATGTGCTTTGATTTCGAGTGCTGAACTGAGTTGCATGATATCGCAATGGCACTCCGATTGTCGCAGTACATCGGGATTCTGTCGAATATGTAACCATAGTCTTTGAGTTGTGTTCGCATCCAGATGACTTGAGCACAACACGCGGACATGGCTACATATTCTGCTTCGGTTGATGACAGCGATGTACAATCCTGTTTCTTTGATTGCCAAGACACCAGTTTATCACCGAGAAATTGTAGAGCTCCTGAAGTACTTTTCCTTGAGTCTAAGCATCCTGCGTGGTCAGCGTCTGAAAAAGCGATTAGTTCAAAACCAGAATCCTTCGGATACCAGATCCCCAAGTTAATGGTTCCCTTGATGTATCAGAGGATTCTTTTAGCCTCAGAGAGGTGGGTTTCAGTTGGTCGCGACTGATAACGGGAGCATAGATAAACGGCAAAGACAATATCAGGCCTGCTAGCTGTTAGATACATGAGAGACCCAATAATACTTCGGTATTTGGTAGGGTCAACTAATTTCCCATGTAAATCAACATCTAACTTCTTGGTATGAGCCATTGGTGTGGCATAAGTGTCACAGGTTGTCATTCCAAATTTGTTTAACAGTTCAAGGGCATATTTGGACTGACTCAAGAAAATACCACGGGGTGATTGATGAACTTGCAGTCCTAGAAAGAACGTAAGTTCACCCATCATGGACATTTCAAAATTTTTCTTCATTAGTTTTGCAAAAGCGGTTGAAAACTTTTTATGTGTCGACCCAAAAATGATGTCATCCACGTAAATTTGAACAATTAAGACATGTGCCCCGTGATATTGTATAAAAAGAGTTGGGTCAACCGAGCCTTTGGTGAAATTATTGGCAATGAGGAAAGATGATAGCTTATCGTACCATGCCCGAGGGGCTTGTTTGAGACCATAAAGAGCTTTGTTCAGTTTGTAGACATGGTTCGGGAACTCAGGATCAACAAATCCATCTGGTTGGCTGACATAGACCGTTTCTTTAAGTTGTCCATTGAGAAACGCCGTTTTGACATCCATCTGATAGACCGTCATGTTCATATGAGCAGCGAACGCGAGAAATATCCGAACAGCCTCAAGACGAGCAACCGGAGCAAAAGATTCTTCAAAGTCTATTCCCTCTTCCTGACGATAACCCTTAGCAACTATACGTGACTTGTTTCGGATGACGTTCCCTTCAGCATCCAATTTGTTTTTCCAAATCCATTTTAGACCAATGACGTAGACCCCTGTTGGTCTTTCAACCAGTTCCCATACTTCAAGACGTTTGAATTGGTTGAGTTCTTCCTGCATGAATTCAATCCAGTTGTCTTTTGTCATAGCATCTTTAATGTTTTTAGGCTCAGATTGGCAGACAGTGAGTGCATAAATGCAATGTTCACCATCTGTGTGAAGACGTTGTCTCGTAACGACTGGTTGATTCGGGTTGCCAATAATGTTAGCCAGAGGATGGTCTTTTGTCCATCGGTGTGTAGAGGGTTGATGTTGGTATACATTGTGCAGATTCTGAGGGTTCAAATGGTTTGTTGAAGATTCTGCGACATCTGGTGTAGCAGTCTCATTGGCAAACGGGTTGAAGAACGCATTTGGATCAAAATCTGCAGGTGGGGGTACTTCATTCAGAATATCATCAGCTGGTTCATCATTGTTGGAAGTAGGGGTGTTAATCGGGTCGGGTTGGTCGGGTTCGGGTCAAACGGGTCGGGTCCAAGTCGGGTTGAGCCTAAAAATAATATACCCGAACCCGACCCTATTTGAGGTCGGGTTAGTCGGGTTCGGGTCAAATCGGGTCGGGTCAAGTCGGGTCGGGTCAAGTCGGGTTCGGGTTTGTGCCATTTACAAAATCACATAATTTGATTTTTTTTAACTGAGTATTTAAATTGCTTGCTGTGATTTTAGTTTTAGAAACGTACAGAAAACAAAGCCTTAAAAGAAATTAAAGCTCTATAATAATAAGAATGTACCAGGCCTGATAAATAGTTTTGCACACAGAAGCAAAAAACTAGCCCAAGCTCTAAAATGGCGTTCTTTTTGGTATATGGTAAATTCGTAATGGTAATATGGCATGCATCAATTCATTTGAAGGAAAAATCAAAAAATATGATCAAAATAAGAAAATATTTCTTATCAAAATAATCAAATGAATAATATTTTATAAGACAATCACAAGTCTTTCTAGCTGCCTACAACGAATTGTAGAGCATACATTTGTTTTCGTGACTACTATATTAACAAGATTCAACATGATGTACATCATGTACAGGTATCATCAATTCATGAGACCCTATCATACACACTTAAAATTAAATAGAGATTAAGAAAAGTCATAAAAGAGCAAAAAAAAAAGAAAAAAAAAAAGCTAACTCGGGTTAGTCGGGTTGACCCGAACCCGAATAGGCAAAGTATATGAACCCGATACCCGACCCTAGTTCGTACTCGGGTTAATCGGGTTGACCCGATTAACCCGAGTTAGATTTTGGACCCGAGTAACCCGACCCGATTATCCTTATTCGGGTTCGGGTCCGGGTCGGGTCCGGGTCGGGTCAGGTTTTTTGACACCCCTAGTTGGAAGCGGTGTGTTCAACTGTTGTGTTGGAGTCAACTGGTGTAGGTGCATTTTCAACAGTAGTTGTTGTAGCAGGTGTATCAGGTATAGGAATATTATCAGGTTGTGCAGCGGAAACAGCGGATATACCTGGAGCACGTTCATCAATTTCGTCACAGAACAGAGGAGCAAATAACCTTTCCATTTGTTGACGAGTTAGCTGAGGGCTTTCTTCAGCTGATGATGGGGGTTGAGGGAAGTTTAAACGGTTGTGACCGGGTTCTAAGCTATTATACTCAGAAGCCATTTCCGTGAGTTCATCAAAATGAGCATGAATTGTTTCCATTACCTCCTTAGTTCGACGATTCCAGATTCGGAAACCTTTAGAATTGTCACAGTATCCAATAAAGACTCCAATATCAGCTTTGGCTTTGAGCTTTCCAAAATCATCACGATCATTATTCGGATAGCAAAGGGATCCAAATACATGAAAGTGTTTGAGGTTCGGTTTATAGTTGTGGACAAGCTCGAAAGGTGTTTTGTTGTGGCGTTTTGTGATCATAGAACGGTTTTGAGTATAGCATGCAGTAGATACAGCTTCTGCCCATAAGTAATCTGGAAGTTTAGCATTAATTACCATTGTTCTTGCAGCTTCCACTAACGTTCGGTTTCGTCTTTCAACAACTCCGTTTTGTTCAGGTGTACGTGCAATAGATGTTTGATGCTGAATTCCCACTTTCTCATAAAATTCACGAAGGGTTTTGTTAACAAATTCAGTTCCTTTGTCTGTTCTGATTATCCTGACGGTGTTGCGGAGCTGAACCTGTATTTTTGTGAGAAAGGTGATGATCATTTGTGGAGCTTGGTCTTTGCTACGAAGGAAGTAGACCCAAGTCCATCGTGAGTAGTCATCAACAATTACTAAGATGTAGCGTTTGCCATTGATCGTTTGCACGCGCATCGGGCCACACAAATCCATGTGAAGAAGATGAAGCACATGCTGAGAGCTGTGTTCCACCTTTGAAGGAAAATGAGCACGAGTGCTTTTCCCTTGTTCACAGGCTGAGCAAAGGTGATCTTTTGAATACCGGAATCGTGGGAGTCCTTCAACTAGTTTGTGTCTAGCAAGGTTGGTGATGGTTTGAAAGTTTAGATGTGAGAGACGACGGTGCCATAGCCAGGATTTTGTAGATGTTGCCTTTGAAAGTAAGCAAATGGGAGATGAAGCAACCATGTCTTGCATAGAGATAGTGTAGAGACTAGAATTACGCGAGCCAGACATAAGGTCATTTCCTTGTAGATCACGAATGAAACAAGTTTTCTCCCTGAAAGCGACCTCCAAATCTCCATCACAAAATTGACCTACTGAAAACAGATTGTGACCGAGGCCTTCCACATAGTAAACCCTGCTGATTTCGATGTTCCCATTGACATAATCTCCGTAGCCCATGATAGCTGCGAAGTGATCGTTCCCGAACCTGACAGTGCCAATGAACTTTGCAATAAAGTTTGATAACAGTTTAAGATTGCCTGTCATGTGTCAGGAACATCCGCTATCAACAATCCAGAGAATGATCTGTATCACCTGCATTACACACAGACGACACAGATGGAATAGAAGTAGATGTGGAACCCGAAATGTTAGTGGGTTCCGAAGCAGGTATATTAGACATACACACATTGATAATTTTAGGCATCCATTTAAATCCTAGTGTGTTATATATCCATTTCTGCCATCTATAACTACTCTTTGCTTTAGTCTTAGTGAATGCACTAGGTGGTACTACATTCTTAGGAGGTGAAGCGGGAGCTACTGTGATAGCAATGGTTGCCTTAGAATCTAAAGAAGGCGGTCTACCAAGCACAGACTTAGAATGATTAGTGGGCCTAGAGGTATTCCGATTCTTAGGATTTCGTAATCGAGAGATTATAGCTTTAGCAACACATTTGTCATGACAATCAGAATTCATATTCTTCCGACAAATAACGCAAGGTGCATCAGACTGAATATCAAAAGTACTTAACGGTTTAGCATTCGTGACATCACTATTTGTATTACATTTGCCAGACGCAACATCTATAGTGGAAGCAACATGAGTTTTATTCAGAGTCCTAGGGTGTTCTTCTACTTTAGCATTCCTTATTGATCTTTTCTTAGGTCGCAACTTCCTATTCTTCGATTGAGTGCTCCTAGGCTGTGAAGTGCGGACGTTTGGAAAAGACGCAACTATTCCTGTTTCAGTAGAGGGAAACACATTAGCAACTTGTGATTTGGCAGTAGGGATTCTAGGTTCACGATTACTAAGTGTGACTGGTGCTAATCTCTTAATCACGGTAGGCGGAAGTTGTTCATACTTTCCTAACATTTCCCTTAACTTGGAGATAGTGTGAATCAAATCTTGATTTTCAGAACGAATATTACCAGCAAAATTCATGACTTCTCTAGTGTGAGCAAGATAGTGATCAAGTTCGTTAGATGCTTCATGACGAGTCTTATTGAGCAAATCAAATATGACACCATATTCCTGTTTAACTTTTGAAAGTTCTTGTTCATATTTTGAGATTTGACTTTTCAAAGACACGTTTTGATCATCCAGTTGCTCAATTTTAGGATCAGAAGATTTAGCACTCAACTGAGCGATTTTCTTTTGAAAACTAAGTTGATGATTGTGAATATCTTTTTCACACCAATGAATACGACGTTTTGCATTGTAAATTTCATTGAGTAATCGTTTATTTTCAGCTTTTAAAGACTCGATCTGAAGCACATTATCGGTGTTCTCAACAGTTACAACATTTTCAACAATATCAGCAGAGATATAATCAGATGCATATGGCAAAGAATAGAATAACACAACATTATGGATATCAGCACAGATAACATCTTCCAAGAGTCGATCAACATCTTTTCTCAAGAGTTTCTTTTTACGTTTAGTATTAGAAATAGATGTTTATGTTTTCTCGAAAACGTTTTTCATTACCTCAAGTTCCTTATGAAAATCCTTTTCCCAGGCAATTGCACAACTTTTCAAGTTTTTAACATTAGGTAAAAGATTTTTCTGAAAAATGTCTCTTTGTTCTCGCGCCAGAGGCGATTGAAAATGTTCAACTTTGATTTCAGAGCGATATTCTATCTCATGTTGTAAAATTTTGAGGTCAGCCATGAAAATGTCAAAATATCGAAGAATTTTTTGATTTTCAGGTTTTGAGTTTACTTCACTAATTGTAGGTAAAGGACCATAAGTTTGTGCAAAATCTGTTTTGGGATTAACATTAGAAGACTCAGGTGTTTTGATGATAACCCTTGGTGTGTTAGAAGAATCCGTTGGTGTGACGAAAGTGACCGCGTTTTTATAATTAAAAGGTTTGTTGTAAACAACGTTTTTTAATTTTGATCGACTCTCGTCTTCTGCATCTAATTCCTCTTGACGATGATATTCAACAACACTCATGACAGTATTATCAATTTTGTATTCTGCACTGGAAACTTCAGGAGTTGGTTTGAATGTTTTTAGTGAAAGCTTTGGTTTGTAATCAGCTAGATTTTTTCCATATCCTTTTGGATTGGGTTTTAAGGTAAACTTTTCAATAGCTGTTACTGATTCACCATGTTTGTAAACAACAGTTTTAAACTCTTTAAGTTTATTTTGCAAGCCGATAATTTCTTCAAGAAGGTCATCTACCCGATTCGTTGAATGCTTTTTGTATGCGGAGAACTATTTTTGACAATTTAACAACTCAGCCTTAGCTTGTTGATTTTCCAAGGTGAGAGCGTAAATTTGCTTTTTATGTTCGTGTTTCAGTTGTTCTAATTCAGACAATAAAGCATTCTTCGAGGCGGCTAGATCACGCATCTGTCTCTCTAAATATTTTTCGTTTTGATGAGATTTTGCAAAAGCGGCTTCAAAACCTTTTTCATGGTTTTCTTGAGTTTTGAAAAAGTTGAGTTGCATTTGTAAGCATTCAAAATCCTTGGTTAACAGTGCATTTTTACTTTTTAAGGTTTGATTTAATGCAACACATTCAGCAATTTAGGATTGTTGGTCTTTAAGTAACAGAACAAGATCTGGATGAGGCAAAGGTTCATCGTGTTCAACGTGAGTCACAACATGATCATTATTTAGATCCTCAAGTATAACCACGGAGTCAATTTGATTATCAAGGGAAACCATAAGGTCATCTGGATCGTCAAATGTAACTATGGGGTTTATTTGAAAATCGTCAGAATGAGATGTAGATGACTCATTTTGAACATTCTGAGCCGTGCCGGATTCAGATATTGATGGAGATATTAGTTCAGATATGATGATGGTTTGTTCGGGTACCTGAGACAAGCCATCAGTGTCATACACTGGGCCTGTTTCACTCATGTGTAACTCTTGCATATTAGCCATCAACATAACAGCTGCATTGGCCTGCAAGTCCTCCATATCATCATCTGAGTCTGCATCTGCCATAAAGCTCTGTTCTTTGTCTGTGAGAGATCCACCAACTTCATCCTTAAGAGCCAAAAGTAAAGCCTCTTTGAAATAAGCACTGCCCCTAGTCCTTGGCTTTGGGCATGCATTAGCCAGGTGTCCCTTCTCATTGCAGTTGTAGCATCTAAGACCATTTAACCGATTTTGAGCATTTCCCTGTTCCACCACTTGAGCTCTGTTGTTATTCCTACCCATAGCATTAAACCCTTGACCACCGCCCATCTGACGACCATAATCACGATTCTGAACTTCAACACGTCCATTGTTTACAACAGCTTGAGTCCGTGTGTTAGATTAGGAACGAATACGATTGTTGGATTTGTTGGTGTAACGGCCAAAAGCATTAGCAATCATCACAAATCCTTGTTGCAATGCTTCGAATGGATCGATTTCCTCAGTCGCTTCACTGACATATGCTTTAGCATTGTTGCTGTATGGAACCAATTGATTTTGTTGAGGTTGTTGCTGTGAAGGTGTGTTTGAAGCAGTTGGTTGAGTTGCTGGTTGAGAGGGATAATTCTGTTGAGCATACAAGGCAAGTTGTTGATTATCCGGATGTGACTGTTTAGTAATTTGAGCACGGAGAATCCTTTCCCGATCAACTTCCTTTTCATGAGGCTTCAAGTAATCGTACAACAATCCATAAGTAGAATGATGCATATTCTTCGCTTGACGGAGAAAGATGACATACTTCTCCCATTCAGGACCAAGACTACTCAGGAACTTAGTATTCACTGCAATTCTTGGAATGATGATGTTGTGTTTATCCAAATCATTGATGATGTATGAAAATCGATGATGATAGGACTCTAGTGTCTCTCCAGGTTCAATCATGAAGTGTTCGTAAGCCAAGTAAATTTTGGATTCTAAATCCTCCTGATTGAGTACAGATCCTTCCATAAGAAGACGAATATGATCCCACATCTTTTGTGCAGTCTTTTGAGCATCAACACTACGAAGAATTGGGTTTGGTAATCCTAAGAGGATGTATTCCATTGCAAGTTCATCAGCTTCATAGTGTAGAAGTTCTGTAGCATTTAGATCTGCAACAGTAGCAATGTTGGTTTGTTCATCTCTTGGTGGAACAGCAGTTGGATCTCCGGGTACAATAACAGTAGGCATCTCAAATGGACCTTCCAAGATAACCTTTTTTTAAGAATTTTCCATGTGGCTTCTTCAGATCACAAAATCTAAAGAACCTTATCACCCATTGATCGTAGTTTCCTCGAGTGAGCATTGGAGGTCTATCAAGTGATCCAGCTTCATGAATTGATTGTTGGCTGCTTAGAGCTTCACACATCTTTGCAAACCAAGTGGGTTCCTTCATAGTGTTCCTTGATGGATGTTGATTGAAATCGTTTGTGTAGGGTTGAACTTGAAGACTTGGCGGTGTTTGAACCATTTGTGGTGGTGGAATTGCACCAAGTTGTGGAGTATGTTGCTGATTAAATTGTTGTTGATAAATTGCTTGTTGTTGATTCCATTGTTGATGTTGTGGAGTTAATTGTTGTTGTTGTTGATGATTATAAGTGTGAGGGAAATAGTTTGAGTATGGTGGTTGAGACATGTTGATGAACTTGTGTAGTAAAAATGGATCTTTGTAGTCGAATGAACCTTTGTTGATGAAGTGTCCTTAGGCGTAGAAAAGACAAGAAACCAAGTAGCACTTAAGCGTAAAAACACCAAAAGTTACGCGTAACAATAATGAGTTACGCGTAGGATTTAGCTTACGCGTAAGTAGGGAAAACACTAAAGTTATGCGTAGACAAAAGTTAGGCGTAGAAAGTTAGGCGTAGGATTACCTTATGCGTAGACCTAAGTTTACGCGTAAAGTGAATCTTATGCGTAGGATTTCTACGCGTAAGCTTATGCTTATACGTAAGTTTAGGGTTTTTGCCCAAATGATCCTTTACACTATCACAGTGCAAAAGATATCCAAAGTCGACGTATTTTCAGACTTATCCAAGTAAGAAAACACGGAATAAACCAGGAAAATGAAGATCAAACCAAGGAAAATCTTACGCGTAATTTTAGGGTTTCAATACGCGTAGGATTACTCGTAACTTTGATTTTGCCCAAATGTGTTTCTAAACCAGATTTTTGTTATGGAATAGCTTCAAGAGTACCAAAAGAACACAAAAGTGTGAAACTTGATGTACCAAAACTGTTAAACGGGTTACGCGTAGAACGACACCCAAGAACAAAAACACGTTCAAAAACAACTATCCACGCATAAAGTTTGAAACTTTTTGCCAAAAACACGTATTTTAACACCTTAAAACATTGAAAGTACAAGAATCTTGGATTAAAAAGTGTAAAAAACAAGTTTTTAAGCGAACCAAAGTATCACTCGTTAGCCTTACGCGTAGGACCAAAACCCACTTCAAAAGCAATAATGATTCACCCAACTATTAGGCGATTGATACCACTGTTAGGTCACTAGTTTTACAAACACAAGTAATATAGAAAGGAGATGAGGCGATTGAACAAGCTCTAACACACACACACGATAGTAAGCATACGGTTATGTGAAAGAAAGAAAAACTTGAACAACCAACCCTCAAATGAGGGTTTACAAGGGTATTTATAGGAGGGAAGCTAGGGCAACACTCCTAGTTCCCATCCTTTCTTATATGGGCTTGGGCCTAAGCTTATGGGCCTTCTACATAAGCTTGACCTTAAACAAACATAAATGCCATAATAAAGCTACCTATTACATATGAAATATAAATACTTGAAATACTGTTTAGGAGTGATTCCAACACTGAAACACCCGAAACAAAGTCATGCTAGGCTCTATCTGTAATCCCCGTCATATAACCTCAAACATAAAAACCTTATTTAAACCTAAAGTAACTAACTGGGAAAATGCACCTTGAAATACTTAAGGACTGCTAAAAGGAACGTGGAAAAAGGAACCCTAACACCAGAGAAGTCAAAGATCCGGGGGTAAATTCCTATGACATCCTCCGACAGGTTTATCTAACCCCCGGATCAGGCAACCTGGGATTAAGCTCTAACGGAATACCATATTTGGTAATCAAGAAATCTAGTCGGATTTATTCAACTTAGAGTAAAACTTATCCATAACTCTTTTAGCCATCATAGAAAGCAATATTTAAAAAAGTATTGGTACCATAGTAACGGAGCCTATTTAACAGCCGAAAAAGACGCAGCAAAAAAGGGAAACGACAGAAGCTCCGATGCAGATGCGGTGTAATAGATGCAACAGTGTAAATAAAAAAGACAGTTGATGAAAACATGGGGGTATTATAAGGCGCTAAGAAAGGTGAAACAATGTGACGATTGGTAATGCAGGCTTGACAAGACCATTACGTGTGGATACTCCGGCCCACACACGTCATTTGGTACACTTGGTCAAAAAAGGGGCCACGTCATCACATCGGTAAAAATAATATACTTTTTACTAACTTCTGGCAGTAAAAATAACGTTGAAAATTATTAGCATTTTAGAAAAGTCTTCTAGCCTCCATACGACATACTCGAATGGATAGACAAATTTTTTCCAGATTAACTTTGGCAAATTTTGGCCACCAAACAAGACTCTCGTAGGATCAGACAAAATTCTCAGAGTCTCGTATTAAACTTTTGGCAATACGTTAATACCAGACTGGGAGGACATGATGAGGTATGATCTCCTTCGGGCACCTCGGAGAAGGTAATTGCACCGAAGCCACTAAGATTGGTAAGTTATAAAGAGTAGGTCTAGCACATGTTGTAACAGTCCTCAAGAGTAGCTGGGATGGCGAAGACCACCTCAGGTCTGGAGGCAATGACATGGGAGCCAAGTCTACTTCGGAACTTGGTTTGTACCAGCTGACAACTGTTGTATGATAAGATAAGGATGGAACAGAAAGTGGTCCACAACGACCACATGTGACATCACGAAAATAAGATCTCCGAAGGCACCGCCTGGCCTTTAACAACGATTTCCTTGTTGTGCCTAGACGACAACCCCATCTCCACAATACTCTTATCGTGTAGCCTAGACCAGGTAGTATAAATAGAGTCGTACACCCAATTGATACTCCGCTACTCAATCTCTCTCTACTTTCTCTCCTTATATATTTTATACCAAACAAAATATACTTAAGGGGTACTTGGTTGGGGGTAATGAGGGGTGAGAAATGAGAAAAGTAATGATTAAACATGCCTGGTTAGGAGTAGGGAAATGCAATCATTGTTCAATATTGGGTAATTGGGCATTATCTAGTAAATTGGGAGGTATGATAATGATTACTCACCACAACCACCACCAGCCACCACCACTAGCAGCCACCACCACCAGCAGCCACCACAACCAGCGGCCACTACCACCACCACCATCACCACTTTGGAGGTTAATGTGTTTTTCTTAAACTAAGCACTATCAAAGATAATGATAATCTCTATTCCATTCATTTGCATTCCCTTCACCTTTCCTTTTCCCATTCCCCATTTTGAACCAAACACACCCTTATTCTCACGCCGGATCTTTGTATCAGATAAACACCCCAAACGAGCTAATAGTGTTTTGTCTTATTTCAACTTGATTGACGAAGGAGTTAGCGCTAACCTCTGAAGGACTAAGGCTAAATGAATGATTACGAAAAATTGCTTCAACATTTTAGAGCATCTACAATGCTTAAAGCTTTGAAAGACTTTTTGCTATTAATTACTCACTTTGTAATTATATCTTCCCTATTGAAAAGTCATTTAAAAGTTGTAACTATAATGGTAAAAAGTCTTTGTTAAGCTTTAACATGATAAAACAAATATAATATAATAAGGATGATAGAGAGGGAAAAGCTTTTTGCAAAAGCTTGAAGTTTATCAAGTTATTGTCAAAAAGCTTTTTGAAAAGCTTTTACTTCAATGGTTAAAACCTTTTTCAAAAGCTTGATGAAATAGTAAAAAGTCTTTAAAGACTTGAGCATTCTTATACCAACATTGTGTTTGTGCTAGCATCTACTCATTACACTCGTGGGTCAGAAAACAATGCTTAAAGGAAATCATATCAATGAAAAAGAAGGATCGGAATGAGACTTGGATGACTTAGCACGTTGTGTTATCATAGAAACCTCCATTAGTTGAGATATATGATTATCTTGCTAATTTCCCTATTTAAAATTATTATTTTACTATCATTAAACGTTTTACACGTATGCTTTTTGTCCTTAAGGTAACTTTTCCAATTATACACGGAGATTATCTTTTGTCACGTTTTTACACACAACTTGAATGGTTAGTAGAAAGTTCGTTTTTAATAGGTTTAGTTGAGCAAATGAATTAGGGTTTCTTTTAGCATGTGAACCGAATATATCCCAAGTCTTTGGAATAATTTTCACAACATTACTTCCTATGTTTTTAGAACTCTTTTAGAATCTATTATCTCGAGCACCCTACCGACCGATCTTACAACCAACGTAGAAAAGATAAATCATGTAACACCGTAATTGAAAGCACATGGGTTATAATTTGAATTCATGATCTATTTATGTGACCGTAAATGAAAGAACATGGGTTATAATTTGAATTCATGATCTATTTATGTTGCATGTCCTTTACTATTCAACTAATATGTATGACAAACAAAAACGATGAAAAATTTATTAACTCACTTTGTATGTTTTAAGTTATCTACAATTTGTCACTGATCAATTTTGAAAGAAAGAATGAAAAGATCAAAATATAAATTATGTTTGGCGAAATTAGCTTGGGTTGGAGCCAGAGCTAAAGCTTATATTATATTATTATTAGATGAAAGCTAAAGTTTATATTTTTATAAAGTTGTTTGACAAATTTGTTGGAGAGAAAGTTTATTAACGTAAAATCACATAGAAATATATCAAATTAAATTCATATATTTTACCAGCTTTTGGATAATCTACTATATTTTTAGAAGTATTTAAGTGACTAACTATAAGCTTTCATAAGTCATTTCAATTGGCTTGGCTTATAAATGCTTATGGTTTATAAAAGCCTCTATAAGCTTATGTAACAAAAAAAAAATTATTTTAAAAGCTCAAGCATTGTAAACCCATACCACATCAAACACAACTATAATTAGTAAATAACTAGGGCTGTAAACGAACCGGACGAACACGAACGAAGCCTTGTTCATGTTCGTTCATTTAATTTTAACCGGACAAATAAACGAACACGAACGCTTAAACGGACTAAATTTCTTGTTCATGTTCGTTTATTAAGAAAATGAGTTGTTCATGTTCGTTTATGTTCGTTCATTAAGACACTAAACGAACGCTAAATGAACATAAACGATCGAACATAAATGAATATAGACAAACAATCATAAACTTTATTAAATTATGCATCTAATCTTGTTTTATAAGTGTTGTTTTATTTAAACAAACTAATTTAAAAATTATACAATTAAAAGATTTGATATACGAACATAAATAAATAAATGAACATAAACGAACGTTAATGAACGCATAATTGGACGGTCACGAACATAAATAAACGAACGTGACTTTTGTTCATGTTCGTTCATTTAACTAAACGATCGTAAAATATTGTTCATGTTCGTTCATTTAATAAATAAGCGAACATAAACAAACTTTTTACCGAACCGTTCATGAAATGTTCATTGAACGTTCTCGTTTACAGCCCTATAAATAACATTAATAATTTCCTATGATCGGTAAAAAAATCAAATTTTTGTCGTTATGATTGTCAAAATCCTATAACAAATCTGTCAAGGTTACTAAAATACTCATAATACGTTTACGTTACGATAATGATTATCATATCTTGTTAAATTAAAACTATTAAAATAATAACAAAAAGTGAATATGACTTAAAAAGCATATATAGGCGTGATATTAAGTATTTCATTCCATAAGAACAACCAACTCAACCTCCACTCTCTTTATAAAAAGCATAACGTAACTTACAAATTATTCTTCACTCTTCAAATCATGCAAATTTTTTCTTCATGAATTCTCGACGATTTGTAAACAATCCGTCGTTTTCGTCGAGTTTACTCGACGAAATCTACAAATCATTCGAAGATGATCATAAAAAACCTATGGTTGCAAGAAGGTCATCAACGGCTGAGATTGAAAGCAGAAGACATGAACGTGACGTGTCGTCACGTTCACGTTCATGTCATGTTAATTATTCGAGCTGTAGTTTCAGCTCGAATGAAAATGATACCATGTACGGTGTTTTGCTAAAACCAAAACATATCCGTATGTGTGTTAGTCAGCATGATCATGAGTTTGTTAAACCACGTGATTCGGTTTCATCGGTTTCAGAGCAGAAACCGAATCCGAATCCGAATCATGTGGATGGTAAATTCATCAAGACGAAATTGAAAGCTTTGAAGATTTATAGTGATTTGAAGAAAATGAAGAAGCCCATTTCGCCTAAGTTGTCTATGTTTTTTAACTCGATTTTTAGTAATAGTACTAAAAATAGAGAAACCGACTGTACTAGTCGCTTGGACCGAAAATCGAAGTCGGCGAACGCGTCCACGTGTTCGTCCGCGTCTTCGTTTTCGCGGTCGTGTTTAAGTAACACGCCGTCGTCGAGAGAAAAATCGAGCAATGGAATAAAACGAACCGTTAGGTTTTACCCCGTAAGTGTAATAGTGGACGAAGATTGTCGCCCTTGTGGAGAAAAATCGTTACACGAAGATAAAACGCGTTTAACGAGTGTTAAACATGTTAAAAACCCGATTAACGAAGACGTTAAAAGTGGTTTAAGTGAAGATAATCGTCGTATATCAGAAGCCGCAAGGAATTTGTTAAAGAACTATCGAAAAAAAGTCGAATGCGAATTTGAATCGATTATAAGTAAAGAATATGGTGACATGTCGTACGATGATATGAGTGATTCAAGTTCGGATTTATTTGAGCTAGATAATTTGAAGTATCGAGAAGAGTTGCCCGTATACGAGACAACTCATCTCGATACTAATCGAGCCATCGCTAATGGACACGTCATGTAATCATAAATTTACAAATAGATGAAGATTGTGTTATTCGACGACAGTTTTGTATTTTGTGTTTGGGTTTTTGTAAAGTACAAATTTTAGTTTTCTGTATTAACATGGGTTCGTATAGTTGACATTCATTGTGGTATATTATAGTATTATTTAACTCAACTCTATGAACTAGAAAACACATATGCACGTAAACATGTTCCATTAGTATTATTGTTTTTCGAGTGGAACTCCACTCGAGCCGCGATAAGATGACCCGACATGTAAACTTCAGACTTCAAAAACTATCTCGAAAGACATATAAAGTCGGATTAAATTTATAGTTTTTTGTAGTGTTCATGTAGAAAAAAAAGGAGATGTGAAATGGTTGTGGAAGACTGAAAGTTGGAATGAGTATCGATAAAAAGAGTGGTCTAAAGTAAATTAAGACGAAGTTGTTGAAGATTTTGAAGATTCTGTTCACACGTCAAACTCAAAAATCGAAATGGAACACTACTTTTTAATACATAAAGATAATTCCGGTTCTTATACAGTAAGACGATTGCTCATGCATAACGACGACGATTTATATTATTGCGTTTGCAAAATACATATAGTAGAAAAAAGGGCAAATGGCACAAAAAGGCATCAAAGTTAGGGTCCATTTCCAATCAAGGTATTCTACTTTTTTTCTTGCATAAAAAGGTTTCCAACAAAAAAATTTGGCGGATTTGGGTATTTTCATTAACTTCCTCCAACAATTTATACATTGAAACATTTATAATTTTTGAAGGGCCAGATTGAAACTTTTTTTTTTATATACAAAAAAAACGTTATCTTTTTCTCTAAACCCAGATTTCCCCCAAATCTCTTCCCCAACTCTCCACATAAACCCTAATTCACTGTTCACAAAATTGAACCTTATTTTGTGTTCGTTAAGGTAATTAATACTTAATGTCGTGTTTATTTATCTTAATAATCTTTATTCATTGACCTTTGTGTTCATAATTTGCAGCTGCAGGATGGCTTGTTCATCCAAAGGAGGTATATTAACATTGGATATTTATTATAACGGGTATTTCAGTCTGAAACCTTTAACCTATCATAATGCTGATATGGTCACAACTACTCTTGATGTGTCCCCTTTAACCTATAATGAGTTGAAAATTTTTGTTCAAAACAACATAGCTTCAGTAGTGTCTGTGCTGTATTACTTTAGTAATGGTTTAAAAAGTATTAAGTCTGATGATGATGTTAGGTTGTTTGTTGAAAAGTGGCAAAGTAGTGATGAAGGTATCATAGCCTTATATGTTACTCATAAGAATGAATGTTTAGTTGAATACACTGGTGATTATGTTATTGTCATATTAAACCCTACTAGTTATTACAAAGACTCAGACTCAGATGTTGCATCAGTTGACCATTTATCTGAGGGTGAAGAAGAGTTGAGGCAGGTTAGGATACAAAAAAGGAAGGGTTTAGATGAAAAGAACAAAACAAATGAAATTGTTGTATTTGATGAAAGTAGGCTAGTGTTGGAAAATGACAGTGATGTAGGTGATGAATCTCAAAAAGAAGCAGATCCTTTATTTTCAGACTTAGGTGATGAATCTCAAAAAGAGAAACCTCATGTTGAACCAGAAATAAGCTTAGATGAAGATATGCCCATCATTGATGAGGATGAGATTGTGTTTGACTCTAATAAAAGAGATTACCCTATCCATGACCCAAACACACATTGGAAGTTAAAAAAACCTTTATTAGGTGAATTGTATGCAGACTTAGATCAAGTAAAAGATTGTCTTACATTTTATTCTGTTGCCAATGGATACCAACTTTGGTATGAAAAAAGTGATAGTGAAAAGTTGATGGTTAGGTGTGGCTTTGATGAAAAAGAGAGAAGAAAGAAAAAAGTTCCTAGAGATCCCAATAAGCCTTGTTGTCCTTTTAGGTTAAGAGCTGTGAAGATGCATGATGGCAATTCTTGGCATATAAGAACCCTAGTTAATGAGCATACTTGCAGTAGACAGTGTAATCTTGGTTATTTAGTGACTTCAAAATGGATTGCAAGACAATTTGTAGACAAAATCAGAATGTATCCTGATATGAAAGTGGTTGATCTGCAAGACATGGTAATGAAAAAATATAGGGTTAAGACATCACACAATCAGTGTAGTAGAGCTAGAAGGATTGCACTATATAATCTTAAGCAGAATGTTGGAGATCAATATGACAGGTTGGTTGATTACTCTGGTGAACTTAGAAAGACCAACCCTGGTACCACAGTGCAGTTACGCATTGATCCTCTTGCAGATGGTACACACATGTTCAATAGTTTTTATATTTGTTTTCATAATTTGAAACAAGGTTGGAAAGCAGGTTGTAGAAAGATTATAGGTTTGGATGGATGTTTTTTGAAAGGGGTGTGCCAAGGTGAATTGTTGTCAGCTATTGGGAGGGATGGAAACAATCAAATATACCCAATTGCATGGGCTGTTGTACAAGTTGAGAATTCAGACACTTGGGAATGGTTTATTAAATTGTTAGCCAAAGACCTTGAGTTAGGAGATGGGAAAGGGGTCACATTTATATCTGATGGCCACAAAGGACTTTACCAAGCTGTTAGGAGAGTGGTCCCATTGGTAGAACATAGGTTATGTGCTAGGCATATTTATGCCAATTTTTCCAAGCTCTACCCTGGTGTTCTATTTAGACACCTGTTTTGGCAAGCATCAAAGGCTTCTTATCATCAGAAATGGTTAAATACAATGGAAGAAATAAAAAATGCAAGTCAAGAAGCTTATCAGTATTTAATGGATAAAGATCCATGGACATGGTCAAGATCATACTTCAAAGAAGGTATACGTCTTATTTTCCATAAATAATTCTCATATAAAGCTAGCAACACTAATTATTCTACACTTGTATTATGTTGACAGGAATGGATTGTGATGCTGTTGAAAATGGTCTTTGTGAATCTTTCAATTCTCACATAAAGAATTCAAGGAGAAAACCAATAATTGGAATGCTTGAAGACATCAGATCTTACGTGATGACAAGGAATTACACTCTAATGAAGGAATGTCAAGATTGGAAAAGTGATATTTGCCCTAACATCATCAAGGTTTTGGATTTGCATAAGAAGATTCAAAGGTATGTACTTATGTTGATCACATAATACTAGAAGTAGAAACTCTGCTAACTTGTAGTATACTAACAGGAAGTGGAGTTTGAATCCAAGTGGATGGCATCAGTTTGAAGTAAAGCAAGGGAATTTTGAAGCCTTTTGTGTGGACTTACAAAAGAGGGAATGTAGTTGTAGGCAATGGCAGTTAACTGGCATACCATGCCCTCATCCAAGACCCAGTGAATGCTAGAACCCCAAGTTGTAGTAGAAAGAACAAATTTGTGACTGCTAGAGGTGGTATATGGATGGGAGGAACAAGTGCAGGTGGTAGCAGTGGAAGGGGTAGTTCTAGTGGATCAAATAGTGGGAGGGGCAGAGGAAGTGGTAGTGGATCAAGCAGGGGAAGGGGAAGAGGAAGGGGAAGGGGAAGTCATAGTGTAAGTTTCATTTTTGACTGTTTATTTTTTTTGTTACTGTGATTTCATTTAGATATTCTAACTTAGAGAACCATTATACAGAATGCCCAATACAGACTCTTTGATGATGATGATTTGGTTGATGTACAACTTGAGGAAGCAATTCATACAAGGTCAAATAACCAGTCTAATGATGTACAACTTGATGAAACTTTGGTTGATGTACAACTTGATCAAGCAAATACAGAAGATATGGAAGCCAATATTGATCAAGCTAATGTTGATGTTGTTGATACTGCTGCAAAAGTGGATGCCAATCTTGTTGATGTTGGTGATGCAGCTGCAAATGTTGATGTTGGTGATGCAGCTGCAAATGTTGATGATGGTGATGCACCTGCAAATGTTGATGATGGTGATGCTGCTGCAGATATGGATGCCAATCAGGATGAAACAGCAAAGCTTAAGAGGAGGTATGATGAATTTTGGAAAGGTCAATATAATTCAGGATATCAGCCCCCTAGAAGGACTTCTCAAAGATTATTAATGAAGAATTATAATAGGAAAATAAACCAAGACTATGAAGGTCAAGGTCTCACACCAGATGAAGCATTTGAAGTAGACTAAGTATTTATTGTTTGTAAGAACTTAATATATGGTGTATAAGTCTCTTAATGTCCAACTTGTTTGTAAGAACTTGTAAGAACTTATCAGTCTCTTAATGTCCAACTTGTAATATCAATCTCTTTTGTAACAACTTGTAAGAAATTAATATCAGGCTCTTATGGTCCATATCAGTTGCTTTTTTTTTTACTTAAAACATAAGCATGATACCATTGCATTCATAATATAGTAACTGGTTACAATATTAAACCATGATACAACAGATTTATTTATGAGGAACATAACTTCAGCAGATTCCACACTACTTCAGCAGGAATTTTTTCATAACATCAGCAGATTCCACACTACTTCAGCACGAATTTTTTCATAACATCAGCAGATTTCACGCTGCCCCTTGGACCCTGCCAGGGGCTGCCGCCCCTTGGACCCTGCTACCAGGGGCGCTGCCCCCGGACCCCCGTCCCTTAGGGGCTTCGCCCCTAAGATCATAACAAATTTAAGTAGGTGTGCACTCCGCACCTCCAAACCTAAATGATGTATTATTATGATGAAATTGGTCAAAACAAGTTAATCCAATTACACTAAAATATCCAACACATACTAAACCATCTTTTTTTTGCCCTTACATTTTTGACTGGCATTTGCATCTGTGGGATTTTTTAGACCAAATGGCTTGATATCAAGTGAAGCACAAGTTTCCTTTTTTGGCAAGCCTAGCACCTTAACCCTATCAGCAAAAGCTTGTGTCACTGACTTTTCAATACATTGAATAATCAAAGTAAGAAGCTTTTCATTACATTCAAAAGTAAAGCTTTTCAATACATTCAAAAGTAAAGCTTTTCAATACATACATTCATCAAACTAAAAAGCTTTTATAATCATCAAGAAAAGCATTCCTAACAGTACAAAGATAACTCTAGATTGCATGCTAACTGTACACTTCAACACTTCAACTTCTTCTTCCAATCTCTTTTTTTTCACCTCAAACTCCACAGCTTCCTTCTTCATTTGTTTTTCCACATCTGCCAATCTACCTTTGTAATGCTCAGTTGCAAAATCTGGATCCCACCAGTGAAAGAAATTACACTTCTTTCTTGCCTTATAGTTAGGACATCCAAGAAACCTCCTGCCTGGATTCTGTTCAGTCCAAGAAGTCCACTTACCACTAACATCACCACATTCGCACAACACACAAACACGATTCATCAAGTTGTCTTTTTCCCAACCTGCATTTCTTCGATTCCAGTATACCCAATTTGATGAGTTTGATGAATTAGATGACTTTGTCATGTTTTGATATTTGGAAACAAATTACTAAGCCCTAATATAGTTTTTGGGAACACACCGTTTGCCCTAATTTAATTTTTGGGACAAATGTGTTTGACCTAATTTGATTCTGGGGATGAAATGATTTTGGGGAAGAAATGATTCTGGGGATAATTTAATTTTTGGGACAAATGTGTTTGACCTAATTTGATTCTGGGGATGAAATGATTTTGGGGAAGAAATGATTCTGGAGATAATTTAATTTTTGGGACAAATGTGTTTGACCTAATTTGATTCTGGGGATGAAATGATTTTGGGGAAGAAATGATTCTGGGGATAATTTAATTTTTGGGACAAATGTGTTTGACCTAACGGTTATAAAAAAAAAAGTTTCAATCTGGCCCTTCAAAAATTATAAATGTTTCAATGTATAAATTGTTGGAGGAAGTTAATGAAAATACCCAAATCCGCCAATTTTTTTTGTTGGAAACCTTTTTATGCAAGAAAAAAAGTAGAATACCTTGATTGGAAATGGACCCTAACTTTGATGCCTTTTTGTGCCATTTGCCCTAGAAAAAATAACATTTGATAATTGTACCATTTTACAGATGAAATTGAACACTACTTGTTAATTCATTTCTTAGTAAAGATTGAATATTCGAATTATCGAATACAAGGATAAAAACTACAAGAAAAACATGATAGAACTCATAGAAGTGTAGATAAAGAATACAACAACAACAACAACATAGCCAATTTCGCCAAGGCAGTGTATGAGGAGGTAGAACGTAAATAGATTATATCCCTACCTCAGGGTAAAAAGGCTACTTTCAAGAAAACATCCGTCAAATGTAGATAAAAAATAGGTTTAGAAAATAGCAATGTACTTTCCTTCATATCTCATCTGAGTACATAGTTTGAAAACTGTTTTGTTTGATGCTGCAAACTTTCAACAAGTGTAACTGTTTTTAAATAGCAAATCATCAAAATGTGCATATTTAATCATTTGTTGAAATACTATGAAAAATGCTGATTTTACACACTTTTCTGTAATAAAAGCTTGTAACATTGTATGTAACACGTTTCAATTTACGTAATAAACTGAGACAAGAAAAAAAAATACATTGTTATTTTACGACCTAAAAAAAAATATCCAAGCTAGTTGATAAGTTTGAAGATGGGCCAAAGTAGAATATAATAAAAGGGAAGTTTGTGATTGTTTTTCAACTTTAAAAATTCAAAATTCGTGTGTTGTGGGTCATAATCTTGCTTCAACATGCGGTTTTGCCTTTGCCCTACAAACGTTATATACTTACGACTCCAAATTCAACTTCATATTTGCAAAAGTTCTATCAATATTGTTTTTGGAATATTGTCATTTCTTAAGAACATTATTATCACTTTTACTTTTTTTATGCTTGATGATTACTAGTAAAAAAGTAACAACTTTGTTAGTTTTGTCTAAGATTTTTTTTCCCGATATTTTCGTCGGCTAATCCAAAAAAAAGTGTGAATTGGCGGGAATATCCTGACTTCAAGTGTCTTTTGGCATTAGCCATTGTTCATCATACAAGGAATAACTCCGGCAACTATCCTGGATTAGTGGGGCACCAACTGAAATGAGAAAGAGCCGAGACTCGAACCCTTGACCTTTTATCCACAAATTTTTTCAAGTGGGCATATGAATTTTCAAAGGGGTACTAACTGAACCAAAACTCTTTGATTTTCGTCGACTAATTAGTTGTATTTGAGTCTACCGTGTCATACCATGCAAGCTCAAGTTCGGTAAATGTCTCTTGAAAGAACGACGTGATCATTTTAAAGTTGTTTGCAGCAAGCAGAATTCAAACTTTAACATTTTTTACACTTTCAGTGATAATACTTAGAAATCTAGTTACCGTTGAGTGATTACTCTTCCATAAATTGTTTATTGTAATTTCTTAAAAATAGGGACATTGATTTGAAATGTAAATTGTACTAGACCATTTTTCTTTATGGTAGCCGTAACTCTATGGATATTTGGATTCTTATTAAAATTGTCGGCTTTTTTCTCTTTGACTTTTTTCTTGTAAGTGTTACATTCAAACACTTTTTATCTCTACTGCTTATTTTACTTTTACACATTTAAAAACTAAGCAACAACAATGAGACGATAAGTAGGTATTATCTGCGGGCCAAGTTAAATATCAAGCAGATGATTAATTAGGATGACTTTTGGACCACTAATCTCTAACTCTGCATGTGCATATAATTAAGTTACTTATATTAAAATAAGAAGCTAAAAGTGTAACTAATCCTAATCCAATATTTCAGTTCTAAAATTTCAATTATTTCATCATTACGAAAAGGTTACTTTTAATTTTAATACTACAGTTCTATTTTAATATTAAATACTAGCATGGGTGATGTTATATATTGCTTTTATGGTTGATTAGTATTATCATAAAATGCTTTATCATAAGTATATTGTGAGATATAACTAACTTTCAAAATACAATATCAATCGGATACATTTCAGATATATTAGATCCAATCATAGACGGACCTTAGTAGAGACTCGGGAGGGTCACAACCCTCCAAAACTTTGAGTTTACTTATATCTGCTTAAAAGAAATACAACTTTAACTCTCTCAAATGAACTGGTATAGCACTCGGCCCACCCAATAAATTCATCCAAGTTCCGTCTGTAGATCCAATGGTATATCTTTGATTAGGCATCAATGTAATTAGTCCGTTGTAGCTAGTTATCTAAATGTCAAGCTTAACCATAAGAACAAAACATACATGAGTTATATCTAACACTAAAGTACTCTAATGTAATTAGAGGCAAACTCAGGTATTAATGTACCATGTGTACCATTTTTATACATTCTCTTTGACTCGATTGTCTGCGCTATATGAAGCTTGATAAATCAGTTGTCCGTCATGATTGTGGGGTATATGGCTCGGACAGGTTGTCCTAAAAAGTTGCAACTTACGAAATGGTTCTATGCCTAACTTGAACCAAATTTTTTTTTTACTTACTAGAACTGACTTGATTAACAACAAAGTATATAAATGACTTCTAAACTAACTAACTCCAAATTTCTTATTTTATAAAACTATAAATGAAGTTAGAAACATATAGGTAGTTGAGGTGAAGTTGAGCCAACCCTAGCTAGCTACTATATATAGTAGGAGATTAAAAACATATAGGTGGTTGTGTAATGTTAATTAGCTTCAACAGTGTGCGACACTAGCAATCAAATTATATAGGAAGAGTAGCTTCGCCAACCCTAATGCCTCCACGCCTTTGCTATATATATATATCTTTTCCGGCATACCATGTGACTATATGCATGCATGCAATGCTATTAGTACCAACAAGTACAAAACTTTACTTTGTATCTTTTATAGAACACTTTCACTTGTTTCAACAACACATGCATATATATACACTAAGATAACATTATACTCTGTCAAGTACAAAACTTACTTGATGTACAACTACTAGTATTTGTTTTGAGCATCCTCTATTTGAGTTCAAAACTAGCAAGTGTATTCATGTAAAAAGATTCAAAAATTACCCGTACCCGTGAATCTTACAGTACTTATGATTGCTTCTTAGTAAAGACAGTATATATAGAGCCGTATATAAAAGTGTCGCAATATGTAATCATATAAAGTCTCAAATATTTAGAGGCCTCAAAATACTATATATACGAGGCCTTAATATTTATATGCCCTCCATCAAAATGTTTAATTGATATGTAACTTCAAGTACGTGAGAGTAATGTTATTTAAAAAAACTAAAGCTAGACTTATACCGTATTACAATTTTATAATTTTATGAGGGGAGAAAGGAATTTAAAGAGAGATGCATATAAATATTTTTAGGTGAATTTGAAATTTATAGTTATGGTTTCTTCTAACTTTTTTCATTTTAATAATATTTGTTATTTGATTCTAACTCTCCGGTCTTTACACACTTCTAAAAACGAAAATGTTAATTAGGAAAATGATGTTATGCACCAGATTTTCTATTTTTGTGCATGATTTAGATTTGTAAAAACGAACTTATGTTCGTCCATTTTCATGTTGGTGATCATCTAGTATCATTCGATGTTATAACTAATGGCATTTGATATGGACGTATCTTGAGGCTGCCCCCAGTAAGGAGGGTCAATCCCTCCTATTTTCCTTGCCACGTCATCTTTCTCTCTCCAGCGACCTTCAGGCGATTGGGTGCCCCAGTAAGGCGACCTACACTAAAAAAAACATACCCCACAAATATACCTTTTATATTTATTTAATATAAACACAACACCACATTTCTATTCGATCGTGTAGACGACCATGTTGTCTAGATTGGGATGGATGATCAAATTCCCACAGTAAGGGGATTGATTAATTAGGAATCGATCGAGATAGTCGATCTCCTACCCTTACTGCGTCTAGCCTGAAGGCAGGCGAAAACATGTACTATTTTCCAACATTGTACCGGACGAAAAATTGTACTGATTAATCGCTTACCTAGCTAAGTAACATCTATTTATACCAAGTCACGAAATTGATATAGCACATAACATGTTTTTTAGTTCACTGCTTGCCTTTTTATGATCATATGCTTTTTATTTATTTTTTTATATTTAATCAAGTTAACCTAGATAAATATTCGAATCATAAAAAAATAACACAACTTGATTGATAGTAGGCAGTAACTTTGGGGCTAATTTGTAAGTGCCTATTAGCGCAAATGTTTCTGTGAGGTCGGGAAGGAAAGGACTTTTCCCTCGATGTGGTACTACAACTGAAACACGTAACTGGCGTGTAGTTCTTGAGCGATTAAACTCAACCATTTGAGTATCAAGATGCAGTTATGCACGATTCATTTCATGTTTTAAGTTTGTTTGGTTCCAGATTATATCCATTTGGTTAGTTGGGTAATCAAAAACATACACAAATGGGCCTTAGATGTTTGGGCAAATAGATCAAACTATCATACTAGCCTTAATTTGTGTTTTTCTTAGAACGTGTAATATGGTTTTGTTAATTTTAATGTAAGTACAATATTTGACCAATAATACTTGCAAGCATGAGTTCTTAAAAAGTAATTAGGACTGGATTGGTACCAATATGGTTACTAGGAAATCATTCTAATAGCATTTGTAGAATTGCGCAGAGATCCGTAAGTGCTGGTTCAGTGTATTTTGTATGGCAAGAAAGGAATTCTCGGATTTTTAGAGAGTGAAAAGAACGATAAAGATACTACAACAAATTATAACATAGCTAAAAGATGGGATCTTCGGATGGTTAAATTGCAAAGACAAAATGTCGAATAGTTTGATAGAGATTAGTTTTGTGTAGATTGTTTAGTCATTGAAGCTTCTTGGACAATATAGTATCATTAAGCTGAATTTTGCGTGTATGTTGTATTTTATTTGTTACTTTGCGGTGAATTAGAAAAAAAATGTCTGTGATTTCTGGTACGGTGTAGTTTTGTTAAATAACGAGTAATATTTCTCATTATCATAGAATTAAATGTAGGAGAATTGTACCGCACCCAACAACATAATTAGATAATAACAACACATAAAGAAGTTAAAGCATATCATATAATCAAAGAACACAAAAAGAGGAATGTTACACAACAGGAATCACAATTATAACATATAAAATACATAGCCGAGTCCCGTGTTGAACACGGTTCCCTTAAAACAGTTCGCGTCTACCAAAAAGACGGCTGTCTCCCAGGGTACAACGGCTTAAGCAGAAGTACTGCCGAAGATAACCAACTTGCCTGAAATTTCGTCGGAGTTCTTGAGTGAGTAGTAAGTAATAAGAGTGAAGCTGTGTTTTTGGTGTATCTTGGAATGGCTGAGATAGCTTGGATTTATACTACAATATGGAACAACAGATTTAATGATTCACAATTAAACGTGATCAATTTCATTCAATTTACTGTTATCAAGTTTAAACATAAACCGTAACAGACCCTGCATATCTGCTGTTACAATCCAAAGCAATAAATAAGGAAATAGGTCAAAAGTTGGGTCTTAAAAACTACTGACTTGGAGCAAAAGAAATAAGCCCAGTTCTGCTCCACGTGGCTTCATTTAGTTTGAGCCCAAATTCAGTTTGTTCACCCACCAATGTGGGATAAACTTTGTCCTATTTTTTATTCTTTAAGTTACATTCCAAATGGCATAGTTCGAGACTCGATATCTCATTCACATTAGCTTCATTTTGGACACTCATTATATTGTTACGAAGCTCTCATAAAGGAGTACGTATCTGATTAGTATGACATTCATATAGACAACTCGAGTCTATAATTACTTGTAGGGGTGTCAATCGGGTCAACCCGACCCGATAAGCCTCTATCGGGTCGGGTTGAATCGGGTTTGACCTTTAGAAATATAACCCGCAACCCGACCCTATAAGCAATCGGGTTATCGGGTTCGGGTCTTATCGGGTCGGGTCGGGTTGTACACCAATAACAAGCCTATAGGCTATCGGGTTTATCGGGTTGACCCGACCCTATAAGGCTATCGGGTTTATCGGGTTGACCCGATAAACCCGATAAGCTAAGTTGGACCCGAATCAACCCGACCCTATAAGGCCTTATCGGGTTCGGGTCGGGTTCGGGTCGGGTCGGGTCGACCCATTTGACACCCCTAATTACTTGTGTCCAAAGTGGGTGAAAAATCACATTTTCACCTCAAATTTTCCAACAATCCCCCACATGAATGGAGATCGAGTGGTAACTCACACAATTCCAATGAAAACTCAATGGTTGAGTCCTGCATAGGATAGGTAGGTGTTACCCTTTGAACCTTCCCTTATGAAATATAATTAGCCTACTAGCTGCCAGTAGAACTTGATGTCTTTGAACTGATCTGCTATTTATATAGACGACAATATATGTTCACACAGGACTCTCCCTGACATGGTTAAATCCTCATAGTCGTGTTCGTTATGGTCATGAACACTAGCCTGGTTCTGTAAGAGCTTTTAGGAAATGCGCCCCCACATTTCCTTTAGAAGCGACCCCACTTCTCTCTCACATAGGTGATTCAATGCTAATCATTAAAAGCGATATGCTTAACCTCATCTTGCCACTGTTATAGGAATGGACTAGGAAGTTTACTAACTCCCTTAAATTGGTAAAGAGTTTATTACTCCCCCACAGTGACCTTCCTTGGTTTATACAAGTAGGTTGTCCTATTGAACCCAGATCTTGGGATCTCCAGTCAACTGGGTTAGGTTTTCCTTCATATAAACTTTTCAAGGGCTTTAGTCCCATTCCTCTTAACGACTTGCTAACTGACTCTCTAATTCTAATTTCACATTTCGTGAGCGGATCCGCAATGTTATACTATGACCTCACTGAGTCATTAGTGATAACTTGAGAGTAGTTGTCGTATTGACATAATATGTCTATGCTAATTAGAGTTTCTCACACTCATCACACAGGTCTAGTAATTCTTGAGTATTCCAACCGGGCAACAACTTTACCTCTATTGGTGTCGTTTTTGAACTCTAGCTAGGCCGGAATCCCCCACATGGAAATTATCTCAAGAATTTATAGGCAGTTTCTCCCTTTCGATATACCGATTATGTTTATTAGATGAAATAGTATGACACTATACAAGTTTTACATCTTTTGAATGTTTGGTGTTAATTAATTTCCTTATCATAATTAACAAACTTCCAGGTCTAGCATGCTATAGACCAAGGAATCAAGCGTATGACAGAAGATGCATCATTCTGATTAACTCATAGCTTTTCTATATACACATTCATATTACTTGTATATATGATTCATATACCACCTATAAACACACATGTTTGGGAGCATTTTAGGAATAGATTGTTATGTAAGTTTTACACGTCATCCATATTCGTTTCATCATTTTTTCTAAAATGATACAATAGTTTGATTATTTGCAACTATTTACAATTAGTCCAAACTTCTCAATATTCGATATGCAATCGAACGACTCGTGTGTTTAATCTAAAATTAAACCACCATATACATCCTTGATGCATATAATGAAGTGCTTATCTCCATTATGGTTATAAAATTTAAATCACACACTATTGTGTGAATTAGATCATGTGGTTTCAAGAGCAGGTTGAGTAAATGTGGACTGTATGTATGTAATACAATATTTTAACAACTAATATAAGAAAAAGAAATGACATGCTTAAATGTAGGAAGACTCATATAAATAAGAATAAATAGTAGTAGCATTCATTTCATCCTTTAGTTTTCAACATTCAGTTTAAACATACCATTGATGGCATAACCCTTACCAACAAATATTCCACTTTTGGTTAAGACAAACTTATCCGACTCAAACACTAGTCTAAAACCAAACTTATTAAGAAGCCACCCGGACACGAGATTCTTACGAATTTCTGGGACAAACAACACATTCTTAAGTTTCAACTCTTTTCCTGATGTCATCTTCAACACGACATCACCTTCACCCTTGATCTCGGAAGTGGCCGAGTTACCCATGAAGAGTTGCTCACCATTTGTGACCTCCTTAAACGAACTAAAGAGACTCTTGTTTGAACAAACATGACGAGTAGCCCCGGTATCAACCCACCATTCACTTGCATTAGAGCCAACCAAGTTCACTTCTGAAATCATAGTAGTAAGATCAGAAATCATGGCCACAAGCTCCACGTCATCATGCATGTTCTCAATTATGTTTGCTTGACGAGGGGCCTCACGTTTCGGCAATTTGCAATCAGCAGCCTTGTGACCCGGTTTATCACAATTGTAGCACTTGAACTTATTCTTGAAAGTTTTTCCCTTAGGACCAAGGTTATCCATTTTCCCTTTGCCTTTCAAATAAGCTTTGCCTTTGTTTGCCTTTGACGATTGTCCAATTTCAACCACATTTGCCTTAGCATGCTCGGGCACATAACTCTTCTTTAGAGCCAATTTGTTGTCTTCTTCAATGCGAAGACGAACAATGAGATCCTCCACCGACATTTCCTTTCGCTTATGCTTTAGGTAGTTTTTGAAGTCTACCCAACTAGGTGGTAATTTCTCAATCATTGCTGCCACTTGAAACGTCTCACTCAAATTCATGCCTTCGGCATGGATATCATGTAATACAACTTGAAGATCTTGTACTTGGCTCATCACGGTTTTTGTATCAACCATTTTGAACTCTAAGAACCTAGCCACCACATGCTTTTTAGTTCCTGCATCTTCAGTTTTGTATTTCTTCTCCAATGATTCCCATAGTTCCTTGGCCGTCTTTGTTTTGCAATACACATTATACAACGGATCAACCAACCCGTTCAACACATAGTTACGGCACAAGAATTCTGAGTGTTTCCAAGCATCTACCGCGCTCACAGATTGAGCATCAGCCTCCCCTTCGACAATTTGAGGAGCAGATTCGGTAAGGAACCGAGCCAAATTCAATGTGGTGAGGTAAAAGAACATTTTCTGTTGCCACCTTTTGAATGCAAATCAGAAAATTTCTCGGGCTTTTCGGCATGGTTTGCAACAGTGTTGGCCAAAGGAGCATTTGTGGCATTCACAACTGGAGGCACATTCGTTTCGTTGCCCTCAACCATTCTGAAATTTCAACAAGCTCTAGTGTCACACCCCCAAATTACGTGTTTTGCAGCGGAATGGAATACCTTGGGGAGGACTGTCATAGCATCAAAGTTACAGTTATATCGAACGACCTAAAGTGTCGTTTGGAAAATACATCGTTTGATTTAGTAAAATAATCAGAGTTTACAAAGTGTAGGTCCCAAATTAAATCAATATGTACGGAAATAAATTTGATACAACCCAAACGATGTTTTTAAAGTTCATAAAACCCAAGTGAGACGCGTCGTCACCACGACTCTATGATATGTCCATATGCATGCCATGAAGTGAATGCCTTAGATACCTGAGATAAAACATGCTAAAAAGTGTCAACACAAAGGTTGAGTGAGTTCATAGAGTTTGTGTTGAAATGTAAAGCCTTCAAAGAATGTTCATGCAGCAAAGGCATTGTAAATCCACTCAGTTCCAAGTTCCGCCCATACAAAACTTGCAACCTGTGTGTTCACAACCCACTGCCAAAATGTGTATAGTTTATGTTCAAGCGCATGATGTCAATCTTGTTTGTAAGTAGGACATAGTAGTTAAAAGTATCAATGTTTTAAGTATGTAACTAGTATATTGATCACGTACACGTGCATCAAAACATATGCAATTAGCCATGAGTCTCCACTCCATCTCCAGAAACCTCAGGTGGGTATGATGCTCACAAGGAAAGTAATAGCATTGGTTCTACTTCATCTCCGAAACCCAATGCATGTATTATCCAAGGAGACTTTGTGTTGCTCATAAGGAAAGTAATAGCATTAGTTTTACTTCATCTCCGAAACCCAATGCATGTGTTATCCTAGGAGACTTATCATGCGAACGAGAGGATTGCTCCGTGTATGTAGGGAGACTTTCAAGTTTAGTATAACACAATCAAGTATATAACGCAATCAAGTATAAATAGTATAGCGTAGCATAAAAGTGTAAATGTTTTGAGTATTTGTATTGTAAAAGCAAGTAGTTGAGCATGTATCTCCCCCAAAAGTTTGTAAACAATTAATAGAAAGTGGGGCTATGAAAACTCACCTGTTTCAATAGTTATGATGACAAAGTGGATGCACAGAAATGAGACGCAACTCTCTAACCGCGACCTATTATGAATGATATGATCTAATATAAGTCATGAAACAATGCCGTGCATGCAAACTCATATGATATCCATACCACTTGTATATTTGAAAATAATGGTTATCGTCGAAAAATACATTTTTGACGTCTCGTTAAGTTAATAAACACTTTTCATGTAAATATGTTGAAACGGTACTCCACGATCCTCGTTTGGGGTTTTATTGGTAAATATAATGTTTTCGTCGTAAAATAACACTTTTCATACTTTGAAAATATGCCAAAATTGGCCTTGTAAAACTAGCCGTGAAATATAGTACGTTAAGGGTTAGTGATGAAACTCGGCGTTTTTGAAAACCTTGCAACAATGTATAGAAGTCGTATCATTTAACTTTTGACCATACGGGTCTCGATCAATGAGAAAAATGGCTCTCAACATGACATATTACAAAAACTGTTTTTAGACTTAGGTTTATTTTGCTATTAGAAGCTGTCAAAATAAATAGAGTTTCGTCGGGTTTCAAACGTATATATCTTGGTCGTTATAAGGTTGTTTTCTACGTTTTATATATTCTCGGAATCATGATAATATATACTAATATATTTTTGATAAGTCGACACATTTAATAACGCTTAAGATTCATTTTTGACTCGTAAAAAGTTGAGAATACATGCTGAATTTTCTGAAACAAATAGTTTTCGTCGTCAACTTGAAAAATTCATAACTTCTTCGTTATAGCTCCGTTTTAATCCGTTCAAACGGTCACGTTTTCGTTTTAAAGTATATTTTCGGAATATCTAGCCCAAAATATTTTACAAACTGTCGGATTTTCCAGATTTTCAAAATATGGACAGACCCTTAATAAAACTTGTCGAAATGAGTTTTTCTCGCGCCAAACCTATTCTAACCAATTCAAAACAACTCCGAAGCTATTCTAATCCTACCATACACCTTCTTAGGGTGTCATGGGTTCCTAGACATCACCAAACATAATATGTTTCAAGGGATAATTATTTGGATAATTAAAACTCATTATATGTACTAAAAACCAATAAAAGTGGTATGGATCATGGAATTCATGCATGTTTTTCTTGCAAAAATAATGAAACAACATAAATATGAATATGAAAGAGTAATAAAAAATCATGAAATGCTTACTTGAATGATTGAAGTGTTTTGAGAAAAGTATGCTTAATAATTCTTGAGGTTTTTATTTCAAAACCTTAACAAGATCATTCCTAGGACTTACGCTCTGTTCCCGAGATTAATTTTGGAAAGAAGGGTGAAGAAGTGGAAAGAAGAAGAGGAGAAATAGAAAAAAATTCATGTTCCAAAGATTTTTTTAAGAGAGAAGAGAAAATATATGGAAGGTAAATCATGCCTAATTCCCTCTCCAAATCTTCTTCCCAAAGTTGGGATGATTTGAAGAGAAGTATATTATGGGCCTTCTTAATTTTATTTAATCACCAAAATACCCTTAGACCACTAGTACAAAAACGGGATTTGGTCACGCATGGTCGAAATGGAACAACCACACATTCGCATATTTGTGTGGCTGAAGGTACGAAAATTGACAACATGTACTAATTAGTCACACATGAAAATTTTAATTGTGTGACCATTAGAACTGTATCGCCACACAATTGAACGTTGTGTGGCTAAAGGTATCTGGTGATTTTGTTTCAGATCATTTAGCCACATATGAATTTGGAACGCGTGACAAATACAAGTAACCTTGATGCGTTAGTCACATGAAGTAATTTTTTGTGTGTCTAAATCATAGAGTCAAGTTTTGTCACACATTATTTAAGGGTGACTGATATGTTTTGCCAACTCTTTAGCCACATCTGAAATTGGAACAAGTGACAAATGAAAAGTAAGGTTGAAGCATTAGTCACGATATACATATAAACAGTGACAAATATATGTCACACACTTGAACACTGTGACCAAAAGCCATATATGGTCACACTAAATGTTTTGTCACACATTCGTTAAGTGTAGCCAAAATCCAGTACATATGTTCACGTAAGTTAAAATGTGTGTTTAAAGTTTAGTTTGTGTTAGCTTGCCGAAAGCTAATCTATAAAGTCACATTTGCTACTAACACCGTGACCAAATGCCATATATGGTCACACTAAACGTTTTGTCACACATATTATTCAAGTGTAGCCAAAATCCAGTACATATGGTCACGTAACTTAATATGTGGCCATTGGATGATGAATAGTCACTCAAAATACACGTTTCCTCACTTTAAACACCATATGGTCACACTTATTAACACTTTTAGCCACTTTATGGTTAATTGTATGTGACTAAATACCCAAAACAACCATGCTTTGTGTGACTACATGTTAGAAAAGGCCACACAAACATAAAATTCATGTGGCCATTGGATGATCAATAGTCACACAAAATACACCTTTCTTCACTTGAAACACCATATGGTCACACTTATTAACACTTTTAGCCACTTTATGAGTAATTTTATGTGACTAAATACCCAAAACAAACATGCTTTGTGTGACTAAATGTTACAAAAGGCCACACAAACATAAAATTCAAGTGGCCATTGGATGATCAATAGTCACACAAAACACACATTTCTTCACTTGAAACACCATATGGTCACACTTATTAACACTTTTGGCCACTTTATGATAAATTGTATGTGACTAAATACCCAAAACAAACATTCTTTGTGCGACTAAATGTTAGAAAAGGCCACACAAACATAAATTTGATGTGGCCATTGGATAATCAATAGTCACAAAAAATACACGTTTCTTCACTTTAAACACCATATGGTCAAGTTTGTTGCATTTATTGTGCTGTTAATGAAAATGTGGGTTTGTAGGTGATGGCTTTTATAGTCACATTGATATGCACACACATTAACACTTGTGCAACACCACAATATACTAAACCTGGATAAATCCAAACTAATTATATATATGAACAACTCTTTAACAACGAGTACTTGATTGTTAATGCGGAATCTTAACAACAAGCAAGAAGAACACAAATACTATTTCACTAATAAAGTTATTTTATTAATATTTCTATTCGTCTAAGTACAAGTTCATTTCACTATACTTTAGGGTTCCTTTATACACTTAGGAAAACCAAGTATACAAAACGTGTAGAAGGATATAGATATCTCTTCCTAAGATATCTCTACGCATACATATGCCTTCCCTAAACTCTAATAAACTATTATGTTTTTCATAAACAGAACTAACTACGAATACTACCAGACTTAACTGTTATACTGCCAGTATTATTGCTGTTGAGCTTTTGATTCAATTAACCTCAAAAGCTGATAGCATGCATCATCCTTTCTTTCACCAAAAAGCTTCTTCTCAAGCATAGCCCTGCAAATACTGTTTGGAAGTGGATACTCCACTTCTGTAAGCATATAAAGAATTGCAGTTTCTAATTCCAAACAGTGCACCTGACAAGTGTGGAAATATCTCCATCTGATCACTTGTTCTTGACAGGCCAGCTTCCACATTTCATCATCAGCATCTGGTGTCTCAAACATGGTCTTCAAGTCACCCCAAAGGACTCTTTCATATTCCTCTTCAGGTCTCTCGTCACCATGCTTTTCCATCATCAGCTGGTACATGGTCTTCAAATCATCCCTGGACAAATCACTCAATAAACCAGGAAAGTTCACATATATAGTGTCTGTGTGATTTTCCCTTACTATCAGGTAAACTACCTTTTTCCCATTTTTGATGATCTGAACCTTTGCAATCTTAGCAGGAAGTGCTGAACCTGTAGGAATGGAGCCCATGGTAAACTCTTCTGATGACGGTTCATCAACCTTATCCTTCATGTACTCTTCCACTTCCTTCTTAACATTTGTCTTATCCTTTTTCACTCCTTTCTTTCCAGTGGATTTCTTCCTTGTCATATTCAAAACTGGTTGCTTAACCTCAGCTTCCTCCTATTTCTTTACAGTTTTTGGCTTATCACCAAGTTTTTCAGCTTCAGCAACCTTTTCAGTCTCTGCAATCTTGTGCTTCTTAGCATCCTTTGGTTGAAGATTGTAACCCTTCCTTTTAAATGTTGAAGCTTCCAACTCTGAATCCATTGGAATAAATTTTTTATTTTGGTACATTACTTTTTCAAATTCTGCTTTTAGTTCATCATTCTTCAATTTCCTTAACTGGCTCAACTTCCAGGTACGATTCCCTTGACTTTTGACATAGTGGATCATATAATCCCTTTGCTCAGCTTTGGTCATGGGTATGTTCATCCTTTCTCTTTGTCTCTGCTCTCTGAGAAGCCTCTTCTTCGCATTAATAATCTCAACCAATTTACTTGCATAGTCTTCTCCGCCAATATCAGGAAGGATATCTCTGTTTACTAATAATCTTGCATTTATAGTATCCCATTCTTCATCAGTGTAGAATTTGGCAGATTCCAGAACTTCAGCTTTCCTTTTCATTTGTTCTTCAGTTAATTGTGGTTCCTCCTGCAGAGTTTTTGCAATCAGCTCATCATCCCTTGTTTGTTCTGCACGTTTAGCTTCTTCAGCCGCATCCTCTGCTTGAATCCTAGCAATCTCAGCAAAGCTAGCTTCCTCTTCTGCGAGTTGCTTTTTGGTCTTCACTGGCTCAGAAGATTCTTGCACTATTCCTTTGCCTTCCCTATGCACAAACTCCTCACCAGTACTACCTGGATCACTACCAGGATTAATATGTTCAGTACTTGTATTAACTTCAGCATCAAAGCCAGTATTAAAATCTTCATCAAAAGCAGATTTAATTTCAGCACCACCAGACTTATCGTTAGTAAAGTCACCAGACTTATCCACTCCACTAGAACTTGCAGCTTCTTTATCCAGTCTCTTCTTAAAGGATTTCTTGTGATTTAAATTCTTAAACAAGATTTCAGCTGCTTCCAATCCTTGAGGACTAATTTGAGTTTCCTCAGAGGATTCCTCACCTTCTGAGTCTGTAATGTCTATCCCCGTCTGTTTGAATTTCCCCTCCAATTTCTTAACTCTTTTGCGAGTAGTCCCCAGTGACTTCTTGGTCTTCTTCAATTTTTTCTCCAACTCATCAACCCTTGAAATCAGTTGTGGAACCAGTTGAAGTAGATCTTCCATAGATAAGGAACTGGGTTCTGCTGTAGTAGTGGGTGTTGGAGGTTGTGGTTGAGGAATCACCGGTGGTTCTTCCTTATGGACTGAAGGTGAAGGTGGTGGGGGTGTTGGTGTCCTCTGTTGAAACTCTGTTTTTTCAGGTTCAGATGTAGGTTGAGCCTGAGCTTCTGATGTAGCAGTAGGAGATGGAACAGATGTAGATGTACCTTCAGGGTCAGTAGCAACAGAAGGCAACATAGCAGACAAAAGTGGCTTGTGTGCCCCTTCAAAACCCCTTTTCATATTACCAAATATCTTTTTAGTGAAAGGGAGAGCAATGTAAGGATGTTTGCTTGCTGTTTCAACATTTAAGATCATTTGCAAAAATCTTGGGTACATCAAAAACTTTTTCTTATTCTTGGAATTAGCAACCATGGCATCAAAAATCATTTTTGAAAAATTGAAGAGTCTGCCAGTGGAGAGACAGACCAATGCAGAAGCAATATTGCTTCCAAATTGATCCCATCCACCACTTTTAGAACTCATACAATGTAAAATATGATGCACAAGGAAACGCCATTGTGGCGTAAAATGACTCTTCCAAAAAGTGAATGTTCCATCAGTTGGATATCCAATCTTTTCCAATCCCTGAAAGAGGTCATGATTTGCCAACATTGAAATCCCTGAGGCATCAGCCAATTGAAGCTTGCTTCTGACTGATTCCTCAGTGATTGAATACTCTAACGTATCAATAATTGCATTTAACTCTAGTGTCCCATCAGCAATAGTTCTAGCAGTAGCAGTCTGCCAGAACTGTTTGACTAGGGAATCATAGATAGTTGGATTATGAGTAAGGGCATACCTGATATGACTACCCTTTAGAAAGTCCACTATCTGCTCGAAGCCTGTGCTTTCAGCAGGCTTTTTGAGAAATCCCACTTGATTGTGCTTGTCTACAAACTTTAATTGTGCCATCTTTTATGTTAATTGAATTACTGGTAGTGCAGGGCAATTAGGGTTTAGTGCTGGTGAGGAGACTTAATCGAAATAAAATAATTAAACTTTTAAAGATTAGGATAAAGTAATTAAAGGATAAATATGATTTCTAAAAATAAAAATTATCCATATAAATACTTCTGACCATCTAAAATTAGGTAACGGTACTATTTAAACAGTAAAAATCGTTTTTTATTTTTTGCACTACCAGACTAAAGAATGGTCAAACAGAATTAAAAATGACATCACCAGAATTAACTCTGTACTATAGCACATCAACTAGCACAGCTTCCATACATCTCCAATCTGTGAGAATTCTTTCTTTTCAACATATCCTTAAACAAAAAAATATACCTAACAGATTTAACTAATATTAAGTCTTGTATTATAAACATAAATTCTTAAAAAAGTATAAAAAATCGAATCTATATGCTTTGAAAGAGTGAAATATGATAAAGGTAGAGTGTGACAACTTGACCATAACATGGTTCACTTGGACTTTCGTATAACAACACCTCCACAGTCGGTTCGATAGTAGTCAGTTCGTGATTCGTTACCCAAGTCACGTCGATCCACACGTGGCAATATGTTATCATTGTGCTGGTGAATGACGGTACTAAATTCCTCATCGGCTTCGTCATACTTATCTTTGTAATTCTTGGGAGGTGTCTTAAACACAATAGACAATTTTTTTATCTACCTGGTCTTTCACATAAAACACTTGTCGTGCTTGTGCGGCTAATATGAACGGATCAACCTTGTGGCCTAAACTATTCAGGTCAACCAATGTATACCCAAGAGTAGTATCGCGTTTCACACCACCAGCTTTGTGATTAACCCAGTCACATTTGAAAAGAGGAATTTGCATGTAACGGTAATCTAGTTCCCATATCTCCTGTAAAACCCCATAATAATATGCTTTTCTTGTGGTTGCAACTTCTTTAGATATGTGGATATCTAATGCCTCAACACTAACCCCACTGTTCTGGTAAACTTTGCCTTCATGATCTTTCGTACGAAAAGTATACCCATTGATGTGATATGCATCGTATTTCACTACGGTGGCGCGTGGTCCATAGGATATCCACCTTACAGTTTCTGATACACTTTCTTTGTCGATTTGTAACTCTCTCTCAACCTGAATTTCATTAGAAGTATATATTAGCTCAAAACAATAAGTACACCAATTTTCAGATCAAAATGAGCTGAGAAATAAGGTTTAGAAAGGGTATGTTGAGTAACATAAGATTAATTACTTCTTTGCGTAACCAATTGGCAAAAGATTTGCTGTGCTCATTCTCCAGAAATGCTATTCGTTTACCCGGGTTTTCTGCTTTCAAAACTTGCTTGTGTCGCCTGAAACAACGTGTTTGATTATTATATTTGATACATCATTTAATTTTCAGTAACGAAATAGACATGTGTTAGTAAGACTTACTCGATATACGGTACAATTTCATCTGTATTATTTATTACATACGAATGTGCTTTCTGAAAGAGTTCCGCAGAAACTTCAGTTGATTTGCCGGCCGACAATGGCTTTCCTTCCTCATTTTCATCTGTTTCATGTTTATCAGGTGGGATACCAACAGTTTTCATGGATTTATGATATTCGCTAAAAAACTCTATTGTTTCTTCTGCAATAGTCTCCTCAGCAATGCATCCTTCTGGTCTATTTCTGTTCCGCACATGTCCTTTAATAACCTTCATACATCTTTCGAATGGATACATCCACCGAAAGCATATGGGACCGCATAATTTTACCTCCCTAGTTAGGTGCACAGTCAAATGTATCATAATATCAAAGAATGATGGAGGAAAGAACTTCTCGAGTAGGCACAGTGTCACTACCAGTTCTGCTTGCATATTATCTAGTTCTTGCAATATTATTTCTTTGCAACATATTGATTTAAAGAAAAAGAAAAACCTGATAATAGCATATCGTGTGGGTGGGTGCATGATTGAACGTATTGCAATTGGCAGAAACTCTTGCATTAGCATGTGATAGTCATGTGATTTTAGGCCAATGAGCTTCCTATCCTTTAGGCTGACCAAAGAAGAGAAATTTGAACAATATCCTTGTGGTACCCTGATGTTGTGTAAAGTTTCACAAAAAATATCTTTTTCAGCATTCGTTAATGTGTAACCTGCTGGAGGTAGTGTTGTTTTGTCTTGTTCTTGCATAGCAAACAACTCTTCTTTTACCCCCAACTCAGCCAGATCCAATCGAGCATTCAGTCCATCTTTCGTCTTTCCTGGAACATGTAGCAAAGTTCCGACGAGACTCTCAGCAACATTCTTTTCTACATGCATAAAATCAATACAATGTGTAACAGAATTATGCCTCCAATACCTAAGTTTTCGATACCAAATGTTGAATTTCTTCCAATACGCACCGTTTTGTCCGTTTACTTGGCTTGAACTACCCTCTACTTCTGTTATGTTTCTTTTCTGCTTTTGAATCTTCCCACCTCTACCTCTCGTATCTTCTTGGTTTTCTGATGCATTATTGTTTGTTCGTTTTCCTTTTCCCCACTTATTTTCAATATGTTGTACCTCGTTGTATATTTGTTCCCCGGTCATTGGGTTTGGAGCCGGGAGAAATTCTTGTTGTCCATTAAATGCCTTCCTTTGCCTTCTGAACGGATGGTCATATGGTAGATATCGTCTGTGACCAACATAACTTTGCTTGGATGAGGCAGAAAGTCTAACACAGTTTGTATCTTTCCCACATACTACACAACCTTTGAATCCACTGTACGGGCAGCCACATAATGTACCAAGTGCAGGGTAATCATTTATTGTCCATAACACAACGGCACGTAGATTAAAGTTATATTTTGTGGATGCATCATATGTATCAACCCCTGTATCGAATAAGGTTTGCAGATCATCAACAAACGGTTCTAAAAAAACATCGATATCATTTCCCGGGTATCCCGATATTAATACCGAAAGCATGATAAACTTTCTTTTCATACACAACCATGGAGGAAGGTTGTATATGACCGTTAAAACTGGCCATACACTGTGATGCCTATTTCCTGAGTTGACGTCAACCCCATCAGCCGATATTCCTAGCCGTAGATTTCTTGGATCTTCAACAATTTCGGGGAATTTTTCATCTATGGTACGCCATGCCTTTGAATCTGCGGGGTGACGTAACACACCATCGGTTATCCTCCGTGTCGCGTGCCATCTTAAATCCTCTGAAATACTTTCTAGCTTAAATAGTCGTTGCAGTCTTGGTATAATTGGAAAGTACCACATTACCTTTGCTGGAATGTTTTCGTACACTTTCTTAGTCTTATTATCCACCTTCCATCTTGATATCCCACAAGTTCGACACGCAGTCAAATCCTTGTCATCCTTCCAGTAAAGAAGGCAGTTGTTGATACATACATGTATCTTTTTGTATCCTGATCCCATCAATTTCAAATATTTTTTGGCTTGATAAGTTTTTTCCACCATTTCGTTACCAGCAGGCAGCATCTTCTTTAACAATCCTAGTAATTCAGTAAAGAACTTATCAGAACATCCGTACTTACCCTTCAAGTTGAGTAGTTTAACTATTGCGGACATCTTTGTGAAGTCAGGACATCCTGCATAAAGAGGCTTCTCTGCGTCTAATAATAATTGTTGAAACTTGACAAGATCATCCTCATCAAAATTATCTTTTGTAGCATTAACCATTTCTACTGTTGCTGGGGCATCTGTTGGAATATCTGAAGCAAAATCCGTGTCGTCAACAAACTCTGTTGTAGCGTTAACAGGTGTTTCGGTACTTATTGATGACTCATCCTTCTCTCCATGTTTAGTCCAGTTTAGGTAGCTTAGATCAAACCCATTGCTGAATAAATGGAACTGCACTTTCTCCACTTGATACTCTATGTGGTTTAAACAATCTGTACACGGACATGGCATTGAAAGATCATTTTTCTTAACTCGTGGGTCGATGTTCCCCATCTTCCGCAAGTTGTGTACTGCATAATCAATAAACGCTGCTACTCCATCAACATAAGATTTGTTGGTCCTATTAGTTCCTATCCAAGACTTGTCCATGTTTATAAATGTGTCCCACTTATCCGAGCAGCAATGTTTATAAATGTAGTCCCTGCAGGCATGTTAAAAAGACAGTCCAAGTTATTGAAGATTATACAAGACAACATCAAACTTCAATTGATGATCTTAAAAGTTAAAAAAGACATTCCAAGTAATGAGGATAGCTCAAAGATTGAATGTCGTATTGAATTATGCTAAGAATTGAATAAAGTCTAATGAAACAGTTCCTAAAGGGATGTTTGGGTCAAGGAAAAATAAGAAATTAACTAGCTAAATTATGGTTCCATGTTCATGTGGTAACAGGCTTAACAGGGTTTCTTAAAATTTTTAACCAATTAACTATCTAAATTTAACAAGAAACTGACATAATTTACAAGAGGATATCTCGAAACAAATGTTCAATTATAATACGCTTAACAGGGTTATTTTATGTGTTAGAGATGTGTACAAAAGGAAGATAACAATACTTACCAGTGGTGACGGGACTGGTGGGTCTATGACGGGAGAGTTGTGGTGGTGACGGGATTTGTAGTGAGATGAGAGGGAGGTGTGGCGGTACAGGAGGAGGAGGAGGAGGAGGAGGAGGAGGAGTTAATTTTTGCAATTAGTTTGAAATGCCTTGATGCAAACTTTGGGGGGAATAAATTTAATTTGTGGGGGGAATTTTAAATTTGCTTAAATTTTTGAAAATTTTTCATATTAGTTTAAAAATGTTTTTTCTCTTATGATTTAATGATTTTATTCATTTAATTAGTTTAAAAAGGTTTTTTATTCATAATAAATAAAATAAAATTCAGAAAAGTATAATTTTTGTTAGTTGATTTATTTGCTTATTTAGTTGTTTTTAGTTTAAAAAAATAAAAAAATAAACTAACTCCCAGTACCGTCTTCCACGGGTTATGGGTCCCAATATCGTCTTCCACAGTGTATGTGGGAGGTTGAGACGTAGACAGCCTTACCCCTACCTAAGGTAGAGAGGCTGCTTCCAGTTCTACCAAAGGTTGAAAAGGACCTCCGGCCTTGCAAGGGGTGAGGATCGAACCCTTGAGAGGCTGCTTTCTTTTCTACCAAAGGTAGAAAAGAACCTCCGGCCTTGCAAGGGGTAAGGATCGAACCCTTGAGAGGCTGCTTTCTTTTCTACCAAAGGTAGAAAAGAACCTCCGGCCTTGTAAGGGGTAAGGATCGAACCCTTGACCTCTTTCTCCAGAGGCAAGAGTGTTAACCACTTGATCTAACCTTGCTCTTTTTTTGTTTTTAGTGTATGTTTCATCAATTTATTCACGAAATCCAAATATCTTTCATTATTATTTATCACCCGATCACGAACCGAACACGAATTTCCAAAACTGTAACATGTGTGACTATAATTTTATATATACTATTGATTGACTGTTTGAATTTCCTAAACCGAACGCGAATTTCCAAAACCGTAACATGTTTGAATTTCCAAAACCGTAACATGGTTTCAGATATAATTTTATATATACTATTGATTGAATCATGTCGTAAAATGAAACTCTAAGCAACTATAACCCAATGATTTTGACCCATATTATAGTGTGAATGTTATATGAATTGTATTAAAGTTATTAAAGGTGGGCACGTTAATTTTGACATTTCAGGATGACATAAAATCATTAACTCATGTGTCTTACTCAAAACATTGTGTGAAACTGTGTTTAGGGTTGCGTTATATACGTTGGGCACGGTAACACAACCCTTGTGCGTTTTCGTGCGTTTTAGTCTGTCCTATATGTTTTCGTCCGTGTTCATACGTTTTCTTAGTTTTGTACATGTTTTCTTCCGATTTTGTACGTTTTTACACGTTTTCGTCTCTTTTCACATGTCTTCGTCCGTTTTTGTACGTTTTTACACTTTTACACATTTTCATACGTTTTTACACGTTTGCGTCTGTTTTCATACTTTTTCCACCGTTTTCGTACGACTTTGTCCTTTTTAATAAGTTTTTATACGTTTTTGTTTTTGTTTACACGTTTTCGTCCGTTTTCATACTTTTTCCACCGTTTTCGTACGACTTTGTCCTTTTTAATAAGTTTTTATACGTTTTTGTTTTTGTTTACACGTTTTCGTCCGTGTTTAAACTTTGTCGCTGGTTTTTCATCTTTTAGTCCGTTTGTATAAGTTTTTGACCGTTTTGGTCCGTTTCTAGCCGTTTTCATCTATTTTAGACATCTTCGTCCGTTTTCATACACTTTAATATGTTTTACATATTAATGTACATTTTCTTAAGTTCCATACGTTTTCTTACGTTCTTACACGTTTCCGTCTGCGTTAGTCCGTTTCTTTCCGTTTTATCCGTTTTTAAGACTTTTCGGGTCAACCCAAGAAGCGAAGTGAATTCATATTCGGTTTTCGGCTCCCTTCGGTTTAATTCTAGTTCGGTTCGGTTTTCGTGTTGAAGCGAATAAAAAGATATCGATTTAACAAAACCAAACAACCCGATAACCAAACGGATAAACATCCCTAATTAATTTATAGTGATAGTTTAAAAGAAGGACTTGTTTTGCGGTTTTAAAGTTTAGGTCTTTATAGTTTGAATTCATAAGGAGTTACAAGTATCTTCTCTATCACACTATCCCCACAACTCTTCTTCAACCTTTCTTTGCAATCTTTCAATAATATCATATTTTACCCAATTTCATTATCAATGGCAGCACCATCACCACAAAACCATTTGGCTAAGCGTGTTATTGATGACCTAATTGAGTTTAGCGGGGAGACATCTGTTGATGGTTACATGAGTTTCTTCAAGGCTCAGCAAATTTCCAGTCTCCGTGGCTTTATAAACCGGATGCGCGAAGAGGCCACCACAGTAAAGAATGAGATTGCGCATTTTAATGCTTTAATTGTTGAGATGGTAGCTATTGGAGATGGGGATGAATATTTTGACACATTGATGGATCTTAGGCATGACATGGAGGCTACGAGGACTAAGCTGCAGGGGTTGAATGATCTCATTACTAAAGCTGAGGAGGATATCGAGACCAAGGAAGAACAAATTAAGTCGATGAATGGTTGAAGGGTTGCTCGCTATGTAAAGGGATGGTTTCTTTTGCTATAGTGTCATCTGTTTATAATGTCTAATGTCTTGGTTTAATATTATGGTTTGTAGATATATTAACGATGAAACATGTATGGATCTTTTGATGGTTTATCCAATGGAATGGAATGGGTTGCGCTCGCTAGTTTGTTTCATCTTTTTTTAATGTTGTTTTGCATTTAGGAATTGGTTGTGGTGTTTAAGTTCATATCTGGTAGAATGTATTATTGTAGGTTTGAGGTTGATCCAAACTCTGTTCAATGTTGAGCCATGGATATGCGGTTCATAAGTGCTTTGCTTAGGTTGTTAATTTTTTAGGTTGTTGTCAATTTTTAGGGTGTTTTTGTTGTTGTTTTTGCTTTAAGTTAATTGCATTTACATGATTTCTTGATTTTTTTACTGTTGGAGGATGTTAGAGCTTATTTAAGTGCTTATAAATAGGTTATTTATAGGCTTAAAGTAAGGTATCAGGGCTGTTTGTTGTGTCAGCAGTCCTTGGTTGGATTTGATTATTTTTGTGCTTACTTGTTTATATGGGACTGCTTATTAGTTATAGTTGCTTAATTAGTTGCTTTAATTCCATTTTTTTATTTTGTTTCTTCATTTGTATGCGCCATGTGGTGAGATTTTAGTGTAGCTGCAGTTATATGTGCTTTGATACAACTGGTTTGAAGTTATATGGGTGTTTGGGACTGTGGGTAAGAACCATTTATGTCATGGGTGTGTTGGTTTCAAAATGCAGCCAAAAATGAAATATTTAAATTCTATATTATCAATTTGGAGCCACATTTTAAAATTATGAAATTTGGAGCCAAATTTCAGCCAAAATTTTTAAAAGTACTTAGGAATTTATGGTTTCCTTATTTGAAAAACTGCCCCATAATGAGCCCTAATTTTACTCCAATAAATCAGGATTCAAGCAAAACAACCAGAACTTCAATTTTTACACCATTATTTACCAATTAAGTTTACTAATTTTCTTTAACACATTACTTCTGACGAATCATGGCAACTCAAACCAATTGTCAGGATGATTTGATTTATTCTGATCGTGAAAATGATAACGAATTTGGATATGAATCAGAGGCGTATTCAGATGAGGGTGAGGATGCTGAAAACAACCATTCAAATGCGAATGTTGTTAAGAGGGGCATAACTAGGTTAGCTAAGTTTCGCAGGGATTATGGAAAAACCGACGGAATAAAGGTCAGTGTAACCTTCGATGCACTGAATAGGATATCAGGAAAAAACAGGGCATTGTTTTCGAGTTTTTTGGGTGATTTGGTTCGTGAGCATATAGGTGTCAGGATTCTATCCTGGAGGAAGGTTGATTCAGAAGCAAGAGATAAAATGTGGGACGAGATCACGGTACACATATACTTTTTTTTAACTAGTAGTGGCTTGGCTGTCGTAGGTACAAGGTGTTAATAAGTTTATCTCTGCATTTACATTATGTGCAACTAATTAACAACATTGTGTTAATCTTTGCAGCGATATTTTGATGTTGGCTTGACTGTCCGAAAGCTGATAATGAATCGTCTTGGTCAACTTCTAAGGAATTTTCGAAGGAAATTGACCGAAAACTACATATTGCCCAACCAAAATACCCTTTCAAAACTTAATGAAGTCCCGGCGAAGTATAGTGCAATTATAAAAGCTGAAGATTGGGTAAATTTTGTAAACTACACGGCCACCGAGGAATACAAGGTGTTAATTATTCATTTTTATTCAAGTTCAAATATCTGTCACATTTGATGTTTCCATATATATTAGTTGTATACTATCAGCATTACTACATCTAAACACCTTTTTTATTTTGTGTTGCAAGGTGAAATCAGCTGCATCTAAAGTGGCGCGTTCCAAGTCTGTTTATCAGCATAGAATGGGACGAGGTGGATACGCCCGTGTGATGGATAAAATGGTAACATTAAACATTAAACATTTGCATTTAATAGCATCATACTTTCGTTTATATTGGTTTATCTTACAAGTGTATGTATTTGATGTTTATAAGATCGAGAATAAAGAAATTCAACCAGATGAAGAACCACCGCGTGGTACGCTGTGGTTGAAAGGAAGGGTGAATAAAGACGGAGAATTTCACGATGATGATATCAGAACAGTTGAACAAAAAATTGTAAGTTTGACTCCTTTTATGATTATGTTTATTGTTAGTTATAAGTTAATACTGATAGTGTATTAGTTAAAACTGATAGTGTATTAGTTAAAACTGTTAGTTATTAATTAATTCTGTTAGTTATAAGTTAATACTGTTATTTATAATTTGATACTGGTAGAATTAAATAACCTATTTCCCATATTGTGTGTGCAGAAAGAGACGGAGGAGAAGATCAAACAAGGAACCTTGAAGCTTGATCATGGCACTGATGCCATGACATTTGTATTAGGTAAGGAAAAGGGAGGATATGCGAGAGGAGTGGGAGGTGGAGTAACCTACAAGAGGTATTTTGATCTGCCTCGAATCAGACAAGCATCTGATGAAAGAGTGGTGTTACTTCAAAGTGAACTTGATGATGAGAGGCGCCAACGTCAAGAAAAAGAGGCGGTAATACAGGATTTGATGAAACAATTGGCTGCACAAAGGGGGCAGTTGCAGTCAACTTCAACTCCATTGACAGAAACGGAAGTAAGACATAAGAAAGTAACATTCCATCTTTTTTTTTACCCTTTTAAATACTGCTGCAGTCTTCTTAAACAATTTATATTTCAGGTGTCTCCGGTGAACATTAATCTTTTAAATAGCAGTGCTGATGAGGATGCCGGAACACGTGTTGCTGGACGTGAGAAAGTTGCGAGCTTTGAGAAGTCTAATGGACTTGCAACTTTGGAAAAGGAAATTCAAATAAGTGTAAGTAATAAATCACCCCCCTGGGATTTTTGAATTCTACATACACTATTTATTTACCGTGTATTATACATATAGGAAACTGTTAAATCTGTCGCATCTAAGAAATCGACTAGATCAAAACGAAAGGATTCTTCACGTCAACTTTCTGGATCACAAGAACAGGAGTCTCCATTAACAGTACTACCACAACTATATGTATTTAAACATTTTCATATGTTCTTTAGTTTAATTAATTACTGATACATATATACATGCAACAAATTATCTTTTTAGGTAATTAAGTGCAGACTGTGGCACTTAAAGAAATCAACTATTATTGCGGAGGGTACCGTGTACAAAACTGATGGAAAACAAATGCTTCATAACAAACCATTCCCAAAGGATTGCTACAGAGTGTCTATTGAAAAATCTTTAGTGGATGCAGCGTGCATACCGGATGTAGGAAGTAACGGTCTCAAAACAGTTAAGGATGTAGTAGGTGGTTTTTATGCATGGCCAAAGGATCAAGTGGTTTTCGATGAAAAGGTACATAGATGCATGTGTTTTATAAACCTACATATATCATTCTTCATATTTAATTCAGTGTTTGATACCCCTGCTTTTGTTTCCTACAGGTAACACCACCAAGTACCATAAAACTGATTGGTGAGAACAGAACTGCACCTAAATTACATACGAAGCGCTACGTCTCTAGTCATACCATGCAAAAGGAAGCTAAGAAGATCAAGAGTCAGAAGTCGTTAAATTATTGAGAATTTTATTATGTACGACATTACAATTTTATATACATTCCAATTTTATTGTATTTGAATATATTTTGAATATATTTTTATATATTAGAATTTGTTTTGATATATATTGATTTCTTATATGTGACTAAAAGATTCATATAGTCACAATTATTAACACTTTTTGGTCACAGTTTGCTTAATTCGATGCGTGACTAAATGTTAGAAAGCGCCACACAAACATAAAATTAATGTGGCCATTGGATGAGCAATAGTCACGCAAAACACACATTTATTCACTTAAAACACCATATGGTCACACTTATTAACACTTTTGGCCACTTTATGCTTAATTTGTATGTGACTAAATACCCAAAAGAAACATGCTTTGTGTGACTAAATGTTAGAAAAGGCCACACAAACATAAAATTCATGTGGCCATTGGATGAGCAATAGTCACACAAAACATACATTTCTTCACTTAAAACACCATATGGTCACACTTATTAACACTTTTGGCCACTTTATGATTAATTGGATGTGACTAAATACCCAAAAGAAACGTGCTTTGTGTGACTAAATGTTAGAAAAGGCCACACAAACATAAAATTCATGTGGCCATTGGATGATCAATAGTCACACAAAACACACATTTCTTCACTTAAAACACCATATGGTCACACTTATTAACACTTTTAGCCACTTTATGGTTAATTGCATGTGACTAAATACCCAAAAGAAACATGCTTTGCGTGACTAAATGTTAGAAAATGCCACACAAACATAAAATTCATGTGGCCATTGGATGAGCAATAGTCACACAAAACACACATTTCTTCACTTAAAACACCATATGGTCACACTTATTAACACTTTTAGCCACTTTATGGTTAATTGCATGTGACTAAATACCCAAAAGAAACATGCTTTGTGTGACTAAATGTTAGAAAAGGCCACACAAACATAAAATTCAAGTGGCCATTGGATGATCAATAGTCACACAAAACACACATTTCTTCACTTAAAACACCATATGGTCACACTTATTAACACTTTTAGCCACTTTATGGTTAATTGCATGTGACTAAATACCCAAAAGAAACATGCTTTGCGTGACTAAATGTTAGAAAAGGCCACACAAACATAAAATTCATGTGGCCATTGGATGAGCAATAGTCACACAAAACACACATTTCTTCACTTAAAACACCATATGGTCACACTTATTAACACTTTTGGCCACTTTATGATTAATTGGATGTGACTAAATACCCAAAAGAAACGTGCTTTGTGTGACTAAATGTTAGAAAAGGCCACACAAACATAAAATTCAAGTGGCCATTGGATGATCAATAGTCACACAAAACACACATTTCTTCACTTAAAACACCATATGGTCACACTTATTAACACTTTTAGCCACTTTATGGTTAATTGTATGTGACTAAATACCCAAAACAAACATGATTTGTGTGACTAAATGTTAGAAAAGGCCACACAAACATAAAATTCATGTGGCCATTGGATGATCAATAGTCACACAAAAGACACCTTTCTTCACTTGAAACACCATATGATCACACTTATTAACACTTTTAGCCACTTTATGATTAATTGTATGTGACTAAATACCCAAAACAAACATGCTTTGTGTGACTAAATGTTAGAAAAGGCCACACAAACATAAAATTCAAGTGGCCATTAGATGATCAATAGTCACACAAAAGACATATTTCTTCACGTTAAACAACATATGGTCACACTTATTAACACTTTTTGCCACTTTATGCTTAATTGTATGTGACTAAATACCCAAAACAAACATGCTTTGTATGACTATACAGTGTTTATGGTCACTAATACGGATTAATCCAACAAAATTTGTACCTAATTAGTCACACATGTTACGGTTTTGGTTACTCTTTTGCAATAGAGACTAAAAAAAAGTCAAACACGTGACCATAGGGTAACTATGGTCGCGCGACCTTTAGTCACACACGGCCGAAAAAACATGTGTGACTATATGTATATCGTCACACATATTCGCTGTGGCCAAATCCACTTTTTGTTCTAGTGGACCTAATATACACTTCTTATATAGTCGACCCTTTTTTTTTTATATCAAACCTACTGTAGCAGCTTCAAAACTCACCTGCAAACTATCCCTATTATCTACAGGTAACAATCCTTGCATTGTTTCTTTTACATGCATGTTTATCATGTTTTTTAATCCTAGATTTATAGTACTACGTAGTATGGTATTGTATTTTTTTTAAGAAAAAAAACCATTGTAAATCCTTTTTAGTATGCATACAACATGCTACTGTATGACAACCCACATGTATATTATCAACTTATACAAGCTTGTCTTGGTTAAATGATTCTATGTGTTGTTTGTTAGTTGCATCTGTGATAGGATTTAGGTTCTTGCAAATTGTGAAATTCGTTTATCAATCAATGAAAAAGAACAATATGTTGTTTATGGTGTTGATGCATGGACTTGTTTGCTTATATATGTGATTTAGTTTTTGTTTGTGATGTAAATAGTGGATCAAAAATCTCCCAAAATCCTTTTCTCTCTCGCACACCCGCACACCCATATACACATATGCGCCAATAGTTTTGTATGCTCCAGCCTAGGTATGTTCAAGTTAAGCTGAGAGCTTGATACGGTGACAAGATGGGGTGGGGCAGGTGTGTTGGTCAACAGGCCAAAACGGATCCCCAACCCTCGTGTCTTACCGAAATGGATTGTGTTTCGACTTGCTAGCTTATTAATCGTGTTTAAACGTGCACCTCACTGTTCTAAAATGTTTGTATCAAGACTCAAGCCTACCCATTTATCTTCTGTTTTTTCTGGTATCCTGAACAAGTAATCATTTTTTACAATTGTTTTTAGAAGTGTGACTGCATAAACATAATCATATGTTGTCACATAAATATCGATCATTGTAAACTCACATAAATATCGATCAGTACAAAACAATCATATATTGCAAAACAGTGGAGGAAAACTAGTATTTTTATATATGTCACATGTATGACGAAAAAAGTTATGTGCAAGGGTGGTACAATGGTAACAAAGCTTGAACATAGTTTCTTTTTTGTGCTAATGATTGTGACCTTATTCGCTACTTCTCTGTTACTTGTGATGGTGAATTTCTTGTTCTTTTTAACATGTTGACCATCCATTTTCTTGTACTATCTGCTTATATTTTCTATTACTAAAAACTTGATATATATCAGCCAATTGCTCAATATTTTCTATTAGTAAAAACTTTTATTTAGCTATCAGCCAATTGCTCAATATTTTCTATTAGTAAAAACTTGATATATATCATGTTTATCAACATTGTAAAGTACTAGTAAAAACTTGATATATACTGAATGGCTTGCTACAAGAGGAGCTTAGATAAGTATTTATTTGGTTTTTATATTCTAGTGAAGGGTAAAATAGTAATATTACTAATTTTCTTTTCCTTTCTTTCCGACTCGGGAAAACAAAAAAGTTATATTCCTCTTTCCTTTCTTTCCAACTCAGGAACACAAAAAAGAAAGCTATTATCACTTCTTTCCTCTTCTGTTTAGACCCCCCCTCCCTTTTGCATCTTCTCTTCTTTCCTATCTAAACTAAGGAACAGAGCGTTAATAATCACATGAGCTAGGAAAATTTTTGGTTTCCCCTTGGTGTTTAGCCATGGCCGGTTCTTCACAAGCAAGAAAGGAGAGAAAGATTTTGTTTTACACCTTGAGTATATGTGTTGTATGTGTTTATTGTAGACAATATCTAGTAATAAGAAAGTATGAAGTAAATATCTAGTATTTAGAATAGGTGTACATTAGGATATTTTGTAAACTTGATGAGTCATGGAGGGGGGATGTGGCCGGCCATGGGGTGTTAGGGGGGGGGGGGGGGGGGGGTTGACCGGTTGAGGTGTAGTTTTGATTAGTTAAATGTATAGAGTTATGTTATAATGTGTATTTGTACATAAAAGTATTTATTAGTTGTAGCGTTAACTAAAAATAGATTTTAACGGGACACAATAAAATGTATTGAAGTCATAAAAATTATAATAATACATTTCTTACATGAGTTGAGTGATATAATAATTATCGTGTAGTTTTTTACGAAAACCGTCGTAATTATATAAATATAACAATTTATATACAAAATAAATTTAAAACACTGGGTTAACTTATAATATTATTTTTATAATCTTAATATGAATATAAAAATATGTTGGGATAATTTTTGGAAGTGTCGGATCAAATGTTCAAATAATGCTTACGCGATAGCGTTTATTTAATAAGAAAATAAACGTTTAATGTAAAATGCAAAACCCATGCATAGATTGATATGAAATGATGTTAATAATGATGTGTAGACTAAATCTAGTCTATATGAAATGTCCTGAAATTACGAGTTGTCACATCTAGTTAGCAATATATTGATAACTCATTTTGTGTATAGAGTGTACTACTGTATATACATAAAAGCTGTCCATATCTCAATCAAACCTTGCATATATGAACTAGTTTCATTTGGACAAATTATATATTGAACACAAACAAGTTAGGAAACAAATTCCTTTTGTATAATCATCCATACAGTTTTACTACACAATTATTTCATCAAACCAATGGTTTTTTTTTTTTTTTTTTTTTTTTTTTTTTTTTTGAAAATTTTAGCAAACTGGATTTTAAGCACCAATGAAATATTCCAGCAAATCAAATTAAAAAAAATATCAGCAAGGAAACATTTATGCACTAAAATCAGCAATCAAACTGAAAATTTTCTGCATAAAATCAGCAATCAAACTACATATATTCTGTCTAAAAATCAGCAATCCAAACAACAGATTTTCTGCATAAAAATCAGCAGTCCAAATAGGCTTTAAAGTCACTTTTCAGCACATAGATTTCAGCCAAAAATAAGCCTTAAAGGTCACTTTTGAGCATGAAAAATTCAGCAAACAATCAGCCTTCAAAGCCACTTCCAGCATACAAACGGCTCGTCTTAAACGAAAATCAGCAAAGAAATTCATTTTGCATAAATTTTTTCAGCAAATATATTGATTTTGCATAACCAAATTCAGAACTAACCATCATTATAAAACTGAAATAAGCACTCTTACTTTAGCTAATTAACAACTTCTATATCGATATTTCGTTATGACCTTTTGATACAAAAACTATGCATTAAAATAAACATGGCATAAAAGCTGTTTAAGTATAACACATAAAGGGGCTGATTGTAAGACATGAGCAAAGAACTTACACAAAGTATAAGCATAGTGATTCCACCATAAAACATAATACCAGAGCACAATATCATATTAAAAACTTTCATGAAAACAGCATATAAAATTGAAAAATATCCACAAACAAATATATAATAAGATACATGAGTACTAGAACAACATAAATCATATGATAAGCACATCTCCAACCATAAACAAATATATAGAGATATGTCCAGAAATACTATAATAAACTTATGTGAATGTTATTAACACACAAGATCAAACGAAAACATGATCTAAATGTTCTCAAAAAGCAGGCCAAAACCGTTTAAAAGATTGTTCCAAATACTGTCATTGGGTAATGAATTTAGGAACTGTTTTAAGTACTGTAGGAGAATTGTACCGCACCCAACAACATAATTAGATAATAATAACACATAAAGAAGTTAAAGCATAGCATATAAGTAAACATATAATCAAAGAACACAAAGAGAGGAATGTTACACAACATGAATCACAATTATAACATATAAAATACATAGCCGAGTCCCGTGTTGAACACGGTTCCCTTAAAACAGTTCGCGTCTACCAAAAAGACGGCTGTCTCCCATGGTACAACGGCTTAAGCAGAAGTACTGCCGGAGATAACCAACTTGCCTGAAATTTTGTCGGAGTTCTTGAGTGAGTAGTAAGAAATAAGAGTGAAGCTGTGTTTTTGGTGTATCTTGGAATGGCTGAGATAGCTTGGATTTATACTACAATATGGAACAACAGATTTAATGATTCACAATTAAACGTGATCAATTTCATTCAATTTACTGTTATCAAGTTTAAACATAAACCGTAACAGACCCTACATATCTGCTGTTACAATCCAAAGCAATAAATAAGGAAATAGGTCAAAAGTTGGGTCTTAAAAACTACTGACTTGGAGCAAAAGAAATAAGCCCAGTTCTCCTCCACGTGGCTTCATTTAGTTTGAGCCCAAATTCAGTTTGTTCACCCACCAATGTGGGATAAACTTTGTCCTATTTTTTATTCCTTAAGTTACATTCCAAATGGCATAGTTCGAGACTCGATATCTCATTCACATTAGCTTCATTTTGGACACTCATTATATTGTTACGAAGCTCTCATAAAGGAGTACGTATCTGATTAGTATGACATTCATATAGACAACTCGAGTCTATAATTACTTGTGTCCAAAGTGGGTGAAAAATCACATTTTCACCTCAAATTTTCCAACATTAAACACACCAATTATTCTATTAACCACGTAATATCTCACACAGGCCGGAACTCACAATCTTTTAGTTGCTCGTGGTTGATTGATCACTCGTACATATTTGGTAACTTTCGTTAATTGTTTTAGTAGGCTTAAACACAGGGGCGGAGCAATGTGGTCACTAGTGGGGGGCGATGCCCTCAACGAAACTCTTGAGGACTTAAAATTTATGTAGAAAAAAGATCAAAATAATAGCAAAAATATTAAGTGCCCTCGGCATAGCAGCAGAAGTGCCCTCTTCGCTTTTTGATGAAACACGATATGAGACGCAAATCGATGGCAGAAGTTTTCTGTCGTTTTTTCTAGCCGGGAAAAATGGGGGACTGGTAAACGTGGGGGAGTGGGAAAGGTGGGATTGTGAGGAAGGTGGGATATGTGGGAAAGTGTGAACTATTTTCTTTTAATAATTTATCGATAACAGAAATATACTATGGAGTATTAAATACAGTACATAAAATTTGTCATTCTTGTAAGAACATACCAACGTAATACAGTAGTTTTGAACTTGCGGATTTGTAGTTGAATACATTAAGATTTTATAATTATAATAGTTGATATGGATATGTCATCAGATAATATATCTTAACTTGTGACTATAGTTTGCTCTTTAGTTTTTTAACATTGCTTTATACAGATATCAACTTAAAAATAAGTGTTTGTCAGTTTGATCCTTGTTTGATTTCTTTCTCAATGTATGTTTTTGATGTGTAAACACAATATTCAAAGTAAGTGAATGTTTATAAGATTAATCAGTTAAAATTGTCAACTAAAATTCAATAGGTGCTTTGCATTAGATTTTTTCACCTTTAATGACCCGACCCGACATGCTACCTAACGATTTTTTTTTGAACCAATGCCCCCTGTGATCACTTTTCCTGGCTCCGCCACTGCTAGTTAAACACATTGTCGCACCTTCACTAAAATGTATTTTTATTCGAATACAAATTTTTAACAAATTCATTATCTGCAAGCCTTGAGACCGATCATGTTAAACATCTTGAATCAACATGTACTCATATTTTTAAACCAGACACATGCAATTGAATATATGTCACATTGAATGAATGTCATATAAACTATGACACTTTTGTTATCCATTATCCATATAGAATATTTGGCTTGATTTCTTTTTGTTTGTCATGGCCCAATTTACTTTAGGATTGCCACATAATCACATTTTTGGACATAATGGGTCATATATTTAAAGGTCCTTTAAACATGGTCAAGTAGGTTGTGAAGTAAAGTTTTTTTTTGTTAGATATTGATAGATTATCTTCTGACATGCATCTATTTATCTGTTAGTCGACATATATTGGTTTATGGGCTTAGCCCTAAGTTCATAAACCAATATATGTCGACTAACACTGTCTATATCTTTATATATCCCACATAAAAGTTACGTTTACGTAATTGAGTTAGAGTGAGTCGTAAACAATTATTACAATGGATTAATATTCGTTTCTTTGATGTGGCAACAATGATTATTAATGGTTTAACGTGGTGATTATTATGTAATGGTGTGGCGTTAGGCGTATAATTTGAAGAACTAAATTATTTGTGTGGATTATCAGATGACATGACACGCATCTATCTATATATATAATAAACAAAGCTTTTTTTGAAAATCTATCCACCTCATACAAGCCACGTGGCAATGCCGATGTGAATAAAGCCACGTCACAAAAGCAACGTATCACACTTCCTTACTCAATTAAGTCAACAACTCATTGAAAACACACTATCTGTAAAAGAACTCATTCTTCAAAACAATATCTTTTAGTTCATCCAAAACCATTCAACCAATGGCTGTACAATGATTCATTGTTGTAAAACAATATCACAGATCCTAATGGCTGTACTATTTTCATTCATCCAAAACCATTCAACCAAAGTTGCAACGCGGGGATAATTTTAACCATTGATCTAAAACCATTAAACGAAAACAAGGTATGTAAAAGGTATGATTCGATTCAAGGTATGATTCTAATTTAATCGATTGATTTTTTATTCATTTTTTTTTCAATAACCGGTTTTCATTTTTTATCGATTGACTTTTATTCAATGAATTTAATCGATTGGTTTTTGGGTACAACTAATTTTTAATCTTAACCGATTGATTTTTGTTCAATGATTTTCTTCAATTTCGGTTATAATTGAATGATTTTCTCATTGATTTTTATTTACTCAATTGTTGCCTAAATTATTTTCAAAATAAATCAGTTATAATTTTCTTCAATTTTTTTCAAGATGAAACCAATTAACATCAACATCTTCAAATCTAATAAGCCATAAGCAAGACGATTAGACATGAAAACTCAACTGTCATTAGTTGGTTTTCTTCTTTAACAATTAACATCAACATCAACATCTAATCGTCTTGACAATTTTTTTCCTCTAGACACAGCGACGTCAAGATGTTGATGTTACTTGAAAATCCTAAGCCAATTTTGAGTTTAATCGTCTTGAAGATGTTGATGTTAATTGTTAGAGAAGAAATGTCTAATCGTCTTGACAATTTTTTTCAGTTTCACATTTACTTTCACTACCAAATTGTTGGAGTTAGCATAGAGCTAACAAAATATGAGACTCCACTAAAAGTGAATAATTAGGTGACCATGTTTTTTGGCATCTTGCGGGTTAAAAAGCATATAAGATTCTTTTTGAAAGAGAGGCAAGTGACTGCAACTTATTGTAGCTTCATTTTCATTTTTTTTTTCTTTTTTTGCCATGGCCTGCGGTTAGTATATTTATGATCAGGATGGTCGGCAGAACTCCGATGGTAATACTAATAATAGAAGGAAAGAGGTTAGTACTTGGTACGATTTATGAAATTTAGCCGTGTTTTTGTAACTTCAATATTTGTGCACATTTGCTTAGGCCAAAATCCTATTGGTTGAAGTTGAGTCTTCTTAAATATTTATTGTTTTGTTGGTTTATGTGTACAAAGAGAATCAAGAATGTGGATCAGTTGGATCGCACTCTACAAGGAGACCTAAAAAAGTGATTAAGTTCATGGTTGTGGTATCTGACATGGGTATAAGAAATGTGCCCAACAATGGAAGACCGCAAATGCAAGTCAAGGTAACTACATTTATATGTAATTAGACCGCCGTACCTATTAGTCGTAATAGTTGTTTGCATCATTGACACATTGATTTTTGACTATCATTTATGAATGTTACAGAATGATGGAAAGCTTCAAGATGTGGTAAAATCTCATGAAATTAGTGCATCCCAATGTCTATAAAGGATCAGCTGAGGAGACTGATAAAAACAACCGGCTAGCTTGGAATACTAAGGTACACAGACCCACTTATGATTCAGTGACTTTCGCGCAAGTGTGAATGTATGTTTTTTGAAAAAATAGATTGAGGTTAAAGTGAATGCGACGAGGCTGTTGCAACAGAAACAAGAGTTGCCTCTAACGCAACTAAAGGCACGTAAGGCTGTGGAAAATCGAGCCAAAAAAACATTTGCGCTGTCTAAGGGTAAGTTTACTTAACCATCTTCAGCTGCTAGAAGTTTCGATTTTACAACTCTATCGTATTTTTACAGTTATTCATTCAATATTTGTAAAATTGCCATATCTGTAAAATTTTACAACTCTATTCATTCAATATCAGTGAAACAATAGTTATGTTACAACTTACAAGTACCTGATCCTAACGTTTATTGCTGTCTGAAGAGGTTCATTGATTGTAACTCACGTCTTTACTGTATGACCAATATTCTAAAACGAAGCTTCTCCATAGGTTGCGACAAATGTTGTATGGATCATAAAAGGCCACTTTTTCCATCTTGGATGGCAAACTTTTTTAATAATGGCTTTCATTTTTATATGTTATCAAGGAGTTGGACACATGTACATGATATGGAAACATGTAATGCCAAACACCCCTACTGCAGCAAACTTATAATACATAAGTTGATTATACTTTTACATGTCTAAAGGCATACTCTATATTATAGGACATTTATATGCGTACTCTACACTTTCAAATGTTACATATAGACATAAGGATATAGAAATTACGTCTTAACTTTTATGGGGCGGGAAATGCTCACGTACTCTCTCCTCGATTCGAGCAACACCTACCAACAAAACATCCATAAGTTTGTAAGTTCTTAGTTTATATCAATGTATATAAGTAATAGAAAGGATGCCATTAGAATAATGTGAAGTTATTATGTGTATAGTTGAGGACTGCTACTCTGTAGGTGTTGGTGAGGTTTTCCCAGAACAGGGTTAGATAATCAACTTCAGCAGAAATGCTCAACTGTTCAGCAGAAACAAACTAATGGTCAGCAGTAACAAATACCACTAGGTGGTTACCGGATATCACTTGGAATCGTGTGATCACTTTCCAAAGTAAACTATTCGACCCTAATGCCTGGGTATCACGAATATCTACTTGGGATAAGACCAAATGCAGTTAGAGAATTAGGCACAATTCTATAACCCTTTCGCTAGTAAGTGTTTACGTTTTCTGTGTGTTCCTCATGCATGTTCAGATCTCCTATATATAGGAGGTTACTCTTGAGCTATTCCAATGGAATTATGAGTATTAATCGGCCCATTAATAGCCTCATAATATACCCATTATAGCCGTTAGTGGTTACATGACCAATTAAACGTGGTCATAAAGAAGTTGTAACTGCCATTTAGCAGTACTTTCCATAAGCAGTACTTTCCACTAGCAGTACTTTCACTTGCAGTGGAAGTACAGCCTATCAGTGGAAACACTGCTTATCAGTACTTTCATAGCACTATCAGTGGATACACCACTTCAGTGGAAACACTGCCTATCAGTGGAAACACTGCTTATCAGTGGAAACCACAAGCAGTACTTTCCACAAGCAGTACTTTCACCAAGCAGTACTTTCACCAAGCAGTACTTTCACCAGTACTCCCAATACAAACCACTATAAGAGTCAGGGTGTTCATGGACCTTATGGGCGTACACTCCGTACCTCCTAGCCCATTACAAGGTGTGAACTAATCCCACAAGTGCACTAAATTTTCCAACAATCCTCCCCAAATTTAGTTCACTTCCTTTGCATGAAAAATAAACATCAATCAAAACATGTGCATAAACGAAAATGTCCTGAGGATTGAATTTCCATCTTAGTAAATTACACGTTCAAATATTCGAGAATCAGGGTGTTCTAAGAATTGAACCCTTCAACCCATTTGAATACCTGAAGATAAAATACACACAAGTTTTCAAACACTTAACAGCTCCTGACACTATACAAGCCATGTGTCCATATCCAAATTCATAAATGTTGTAAAAGCTAAAAGTCCAAAGCTTCCTGAAGCGGCAAAACTTCAACATTTACATAGGTGGTTCCTCTTTAGTCATGCTCCTGCCAAGCACTTTTTCAAAGAAAATTAACCGTTAAGAAGTAAAGACTTCATCCTCCTTTCAGCAGGTTCTGAGCACAACCTTGGGATGTAAATAAAACATGTGCTCCAGTCCACTGAATGTTCAGCTTTCCACATTGAACTCAGCTCCCAAGTTTCCTTAGGAGGGAGTTGGGTGTCTTAGCATTCAGTGACTAAGTTGGACTTAAACCCATCCCTTTAGCAGACTTTATAACCAAGTCTCTAGCCAGACCCTTCGTCAAGTGATCAGCTAAGTTCTGTTGAGATCTCACAAACTCTATAGATACCACCCCATTCATGATAAGCTCACGAATCATGCTATGTCTGACACCTAAGTGTCTAGACTTACCATTGTACATCTGGCTATAAGCCTTAGCCAATGTAGCTGCACTATCACACCGGATAGAAATAGGTGCTATAGGTTTAGGCCACAATGGAATCTCAAGAAGCAAGTTTTTCAACCATTCAGCTTCTTTACCAGCAGCTGCTAGAGCCACAAATTCAGATTCCATTGTTGAACTGGTGATGCAAGTTTGTTTCTTGGATGCCCAAGAAATTGCACCTCCACCAAGTAGGAATACCCATCCACTGGTAGACGAATTGTCTTCAGTGTTACTGATCCAACTTGCATCAGTGTAACCTTCCAACACTGATGGGTAACCAGTATATGAGAGACTATAATCCATAGTTCTCTTCAAATACTTCAGTACCCTCTGAACTGCTTGCCAGTGATGAGCACTAGGATTACTAGTATACCTGCTCAATTTTCCCACTGCAAAACCAATATCAGGTCTTGTACAAGTCATGGCATACATCAGGCAGCCAATTACCCTAGAATACTCAAGTTGAGATACAACTTTGCCATGATTAGGCATCAGCTTCTCACAAGTATCCATAGGTGTACTCACTGGAGTACAATCAAAGTAATTGAATTTCCTCAGTACCTTCTCAATATAATGAGACTGAGAGATAGAAATTCTATTACTTTCATGTTTAATCCTTATACCAAGGATAACATCAGCCTCCCCCATGTCTTTCATGGAGAACCTTGATGACAAAAATTCCTTTGTCAGGTCAACCTGATTTTGGTCAGTGCCAAAGATCAACATGTCATCAACATATAGACAAATGATGACTCCTTTACCAGATTCATCAAATTTGCTATATACACATTTGTCAGCTTGGTTAAGAACATAACCACTAGACAAAACCACTTCATCAAACTTTTGATGCCATTGCTTAGGTGCCTGCTTAAGTCCATAAAGAGACTTAATCAGTTTGCACACCTTTTTTTCATTACCAGGCATGATGAAGCCCTGAGGTTGGTTCATATAAACCTCCTCTTCCAATTCACCATTCAAGAAAGCTGTTTTCACATCCATCTGATGAATAACCAGATTGTGAATAGATGCCATAGCAATCAGCAGTCTTATGGTACTGATACGAGCCACAGGGGCATAAGTATCAAAATAGTCTATTCCTGACTTTTGGTTAAAGCCCTGAATAACTAGTCTAGCCTTGAACTTTTCAATAGTTCCATCCACCTTCATTTTCCTTTTGAAAATCCATTTGTAACCCAGAGTTTTGCAACCTAGTGGTAGATCAACCAACACCCAAGTGTTTTTGCCCATGATGGAATCCATCTCATCATTAATTGCTTCTTTCCAGAAGGCAATATCCTGGGACTTCATTGCTTCTTCAAATGTTTTGGGGTCATCCTCAACAATGAAGCAATAGGAGTATTGGTCTGAGACCTCATCCCTAGTACCTTCAACTAAGTATAGTTGAAACTCAGGTCCAAATAACTTTGGAGTCCTGACCCTTTTGCTCTTCCTGAGCACAGGTTCAGGTTGCTGAACCACAACCTCATCAGGGACCACTGATGGTTCATCATCAGGTACCTCTGATACACCAGTGTCATGAGTTCCATTAGGAATCCTCTGACTTGGTCTAGGGACTGATGAGAATCTATACTCATCAAAATCTGCATCCCTTGATTCAATTATTGAGTTAACTGAAACATATTCATTAGGTTCAACAACATAGAACCTAAAAGCCTTGGAATGCTCAGCATATCCAGCAAAGATGCAGTCAATGCCTCTTTCACCCAAAGTCTTTTGCTTTTGATCAGGGAGTCTTACAACAGCCATACAACCCCAGACCCTGAGATAGTTCAGGTTGGGTTTCCTTTTAGTCCAGAGTTCATAAGGGGTAACATTGTTCCTTTTGTTGGGAACCCTATTTAGAAAATAGCAAGCTGTTAACATAGCTTCACCCCAGAACCCTTGACTCAGTCCTGAATAGGACAACATGGAATTAACCATCTCCTTCAGCACCCTGTTTTTCCTTTCAAAAATACCATTTTGCTGAGGAGTATAAGGGGCAGTCGTTTCATGGATTATTCCAACAGACTGAAAGTACTGAGTATCCATGTACTCACCTCCCCTATCAGTCCTTAATCTTTTGATCAAAGACCCAAGTTGTAATTCAACTTCTGTTTTAAACACTTTGAATTTATCTAATGCTTCATCCTTGGTATGTAACAAATAGACATAACAAAATCTAGAAGCATCATCAATAAATGTCACAAAGTACTTCTTATTTCCCAAAGAAGGAGTGGCATGCAAATCACACAGGTCACTGTGAATAAGCTCCAAGATCTTAGTCTCACGACTAACACCCTGAAAGGGTTTCTTGGTTATCTTGGTCAACATGCAAGTTTTACACTTTTCAGTGTCCATGTCAAAAGCAGGGATTAAACCATCCCTAGACATATCTTGCATTCTTTTATAATGTACATGGCCAAGTCTTGCATGCCATAGGCTAGAATCAGTGTCAGCTGTGGTCACAAAAGCTGAATTAACATTGTCAGTTGTAATATTAAGCCTGAACATTTGATTACATAAATAACCAAAACCAATAAAAACACCACATTTAGAAAGAACAAATTTATCAGATTCAATAACTTGTTTATATCCATGATTATTCAAAACACTACTTGAAACCAAGTTCTTCCTGATATCAGGAACATGAATAACATTAAACAAAGTTACAATCTTTCCAGAACTAAACCTAAGATCTACACAACCACGACCATGCACCAAGGCTGTTGACTCATTTCCCATGTGAAGAATAGAACCATCATTCAGTGACTCATAAGTCTTGAACCAACTTCTATCTTTACACACATGAACTGTTGCACCAGAGTCAACCCACCACGCAACATCATCATCCTACACATAAAAAGATTCAGATACATATGTAACATAATATATCTGAAAAGGCTTATTAAACATATTCTGACCTTTCAGTGAGTTGGTTGAACCACCACTCCCTGAACCATTAGTGCCTGATCCATTGGCTTTACCACCAATATTAACACCTTTGCAGTCCCTTTTAATGTGACCAGTCTTGCCACATTTCCAACAAGTAGGTGTTGCCTTCTTGTTAGGATCTGCTCTTGTGTTGTCATGATACTTGCGTTTGCCTTTGTTGTCATTGTACCTGGTGGAGTTGTTATGCTCCACCATATTGACAACAGATGGTCCAGCAGCATTGCCACTCTTTGGCTTGTCATTATCCTGCACCTTGAGAGATTCCTCAATGTGCAAATGACTGCCCAACTCAACAAGAGTTAACTCCTCCTTCATATGTTTCACGGTATGCTTGAAATCTTTCCATGAAGGAGGGAGTTTGTCAATGACACAAGAGACTTTGATAGCCTCATCCATGTTCATTTGGTGTTGTGTAAACCTTCCAAGTATTCCAAGAAGTTCATTGTATTGTTCCATAACTGGTCTTGAATCAGTCATTTTGTAATTTGTGAAATTACTAACAAGGAACTTCTTACTTGATGCATCCTCAGCCATATATTTGGCATCCAAGGAATCCCACAGTTCTTTGGAAGATTCAAAGTTCTGATAAATATCAAACAAAGAATCAGACATACCATTCAGAATAAGACCTCTGCATATGTAGTCATCATTCTCCCACTTGCTCCTCCTTCTGATCTGGTCCACAGTAGCATCATCCCCATCATCAGGAATAGGAATAGTCAGCACATAAACCACACTCATGCTTGACAGCAAGAAATGCATCTTCTTCTGCCACCTCCTAAAGTCCACCCCTTCAAACTTGTCCAGCTTAGCAAAGTTTGAAGCCATGTGTTTCATTGCAGCAGTTGCCATTGATTATCACAAAATAGTTTACTTTGATTGTTGGTGAGGTTTTCCCAGAACAGGGTTAGATAATCAACTTCAGCAGAAATGCTCAACTGTTCAGCAGAAACAAACTAATGGTCAACAGTAACAAATACCACTAGGTGGTTACCGGATATCACTTGGAATCGTGTGATCACTTTCCAAAGTAAACTATTCGACCCTAATGCCTAGGTATCACGAATATCTACTTGGGATAAGACCAAATGCAGTTAGAGAATTAGGCACAATTCTATAACCCTTTCGCTAGTAAGTGTTTACGTTTTCTGTGTGTTCCTCATGCATGTTCAGATCTCCTATATATAGGAGGTTACTCTTGAGCTATTCCAATGGAATTATGAGTATTAATCGGCCCATTAATAGCCTCATAATTATCCCCATTATAGCCGTTAGTGGTTACATGACCAATTAAACGTGGTCATAAAGAAGTTGTAACTGCCATTTAGCAGTACTTTCCATAAGCAGTACTTTCCACTAGCAGTACTTTCACTTGCAGTGGAAGTACAGCCTATCAGTGGAAACACTGCTTATCAGTACTTTCATAGCACTATCAGTGGATACACCACTTCAGTGGAAACACTGCCTATCAGTGGAAACCACAAGCAGTACTTTCCACAAGCAGTACTTTCACCAAGCAGTACTTTCACCAGTACTCCCAATACAAACCACTATAAGAGTCAGGGTGTTCATGGACCTTATGGGTGTACACTCCGTACCTCCTAGCCCATTACAAGGTGTGAACTAATCCCACAAGTGCACTAAATTTTCCAACAGTAGGGTCGCTATTGTAGTTTCTAAACTGATTATTGCACCTTAGCTCTAATATTCAGTTATAAGAGTGTTTGGGAAAAAATACAGTATTTATTTTTGTTATAATAGTCTGATTATATATAATCAAAATGATAGATTTTGGAGAAACATGTAAGAAAGAACTTTGCAAGAACTTATCTACTGAGATAGATAAAAACTTAGTAAAAGACACAAAGAAACCTCCTTAGACTCCCAAATCATTTTAAATTAAAAAAAAAAACGTGTTATTATTTTTGATAGTATAGCTTTTGCACTCATTATATGACTGTGCCTAGGTGTTGTCGGTAATAGCTTATAATCCGCGGGTGTTTAGCATCACGTTTAAAAATCGGTTATGTGATTGGAAATAATTGGAGCCATATAATTAGAGTTAGTTTCTTACAGCTACCTGGATTTTGTTCTCCTGCGTTTGTTTATTGATTTGATGTTAGTTGTTTGTATTAGAAGAAACTCAAAAAGAAAATGACAGCAAATATGTTTTATTTAGAATAGATTTTCACAATTATGTAGTTAAGTAGTCAATAACTAGCAACTGATATGTGTTTGACCAAAGCCAGGTGTCCCTTTTACACTTCAGGTAGAATATAAGTGTTTAGCTGCAACATGATGTCATGTAACAGGGACATTTTATTCTTATGTGGATATAAAGTTCTATTTCTATATCATCATGACATTTTTATAATTATATCTGAATATGATCAACTGAAAAGCGCATATCGAATCATACTATAACCTTTACATCTTTAAAACATATTGTGCGAGACTAATATTTGCTTTCCTGCTCTCATTTTTTTCATGCATGGTACCATGTGTTCCCAAACTTATCATACTGGAAAGATGTTTTTGGATTAAAAAAATTATAATGATAATATAAACAGATAAGAAATATGTTATTTTTTGGAGTGAAGATCATTTTCTAGGGTATTATATATATATGTAATCGTTTTAATAGTTTAATGTTTGGATGTATCCATAATCTTAACTAATGTATGCAGGAACGTAGCACTATGGAGATTAGCCCAAAACACTTATAATAGTTGGCAGTCTGCGTTTGTTGAAGACTTCTAAGAGTTTGTGGTATCGGTATCTGCTAACATCAACCAAAGGTCATTAGAAGGCTCTCGAGACACTGAAATTGCAATGGGTGCATATCATCCTTATCATACACAGACTAACAAAGGTTCTAGCCCACACACACACGTACTATTTATTTCATGCCAAAATAAATGTTCAAGAAAAAAGATGTTACTTTTGGTGTGACTTACAAAATGACTTTGTGCAGGTATTGGGGTACAAAATTTCCCTTTGGGTTGAGCATATTGGTGGACTTGAGAGCACTTTCGAAAGACCAGAAAGCATCGAGTGTGTGAGAAGGGCCAGAGAGTGAATCGAACGGGAATCATTACGCAGTCGTTGAAGTGATTGGTATGAAGGCTCACCTTCTCAAGTATCCCGTAGAAGTTGATCGCGTCGGTCAGGTGATGCCTCTTCCTGGTTGTCCAAATTTTCCAGATATGGGTGGCAGTGTATAATGGCACTTTTGTGGACATTCAAAAAGACCTCACCATTTGATATTAGATGTATCTTATATGAATTTTTGGCTGATTTAACCAGGCCTGGTATCAAGTTACCATCATCTATTATTCACAATTGTATCTATATGTTTTGTTTTTACAATCATGTTTTTGAAGAAACACGGTGCAAATTGTTACAAATTTGGTTAAAAGCACATCGTTTTATAAAATAGAAAATTAACACTTACTTTTTCTGGTGATAGCTTTGATGGTTTTCATGGAGCTACTGTTATTGTTTATCATTGTATTCTCTCAATAGATAGTGTAAGAGTATAGGAAATCGATTTCATCTAAACTTTTAGTGACTAACCGGTGTGGTGCCTAGCGTGTACTAATTTTTTAACTTTTTATAAGTTGCCCGTGATTTATCACGGGTTTATAGGCTGGTATATTATAATAAACAATGATAAGTTCCAAGTCATACATAAAGACACTAAAAGGTGTCGTATAAACCGATATTATAAAACTGCTACTTCAACAGCATTGCTAATTGTCAAATATTGTAAATCTCAACTAAACCAAACAATGTCAAATATTGTCACTTTAGCCAAAGAGTGTAAACCTGCTACTTGTTAACATCATTGCTACTTAGAAACTGGACTAAGCATCTAAACAGCCGGTTGTCGGCGTTGAAGCAGATCTAGAACCTTTTGAGTAGAAATCTGCTCAAAAACATATCTATCAAACCCCGATGGAAGACCATAAACCTTCCCTTTCTTTGAGCCAACATGTTCTGCCCATCTAGAACCTTTTGAGTAGAAATCTGATGTATGTATTTGCAATGTTTCCTGATTGCGTATCTCGAGAGTCCTCTGCTCCATACTTTGTCATGTATTGTTCCTTTATTAATAAAAAGTATGACATATTAGCATGTTTCTTTTGCTTCGTTGTCCACAAAAGTAAAAAAAATATGACACATTAGCAGGTTATATTAGCAGGTTTCTTTTGCTTATTCAGAAACAACAACAATTAGCACGTTTCATTAGCAGGTTTCTTTTGCTTATTCAGAAACAACAACAATTAGCAGGTTTCTTTTGCTTATTCACAAACAAGAACAATTAGCAGAAACAACAATTAGCATCTTAGAGCATCTACAATGGTAAAAACCACCAATAGCTTTTTGCAATTACACCTTGTACTTTCTATTAACTTTTACATATCAAAAAGCTTTTATTAAAAATCCTCTCCAATGGTAAAAGCTTTTTAGAAAAGCTTTTTTGGAAGACCAATTGACATAGCAAGAGAAGTAATCAGCATAAATTGACTATAATATTAGTATAGTACAAAGCTTCAACCGCTTGTAGAATTAGAAGTCATTTTGAAAAGCTTTTGAAAAAGCTCACAATTGCATTGGTAAAAAGTCTTTCAAAGACTTTTTGAAATAGTAAAAAGCTTTTAGTAAACCTTGCCATTGCATATGCTCTTATTCAGAAACAACAACTTAATAAAAAGTATGACGCATTAGCAGGTTTCTTTTGCTTATTCAGAAACAACAATTTTCTCAAGAAGTAAAAAAAACAACTTACCCAAGTTTCTTTTGCTTCGTTGTCCACAAAAGTCTTGTCTTTCTTCATGTGAGTCCGAAAAAAAAGTTCTGCAGCAGTTGGATCCCTTCCTAGTTCTTTTTGCTATAATCATAAAACAACAGAAATAGTACCCTGTTGTTAGCAGCATAATCGATTAAGCACATAAATACTACACTTTCAATTATCTAACCAACAAATACTACATAGATAGCATCAGCAACCATAGATCATAAGTGTAGATTACAGCTAATTCCTATAATAAGCATCTACATTATATCACTTTTTGCAGAAGTAACCATAAGAGTAGATTACAGCTAATTCCTACAATAAGCTGATACATTTTATCACTTTTTGTAGAAGTAACCATAAGAGTGGATTACAACTAATTTGCAAGATATTTTTCCAGGAATTTGCACAAGTAACCATAAAAGTAGATTACAGCTAATTCCTAACTATAAGCATCTACATTTTATCACTTTTTGTTGCACCATAATGGACGATTCCTATGCTTAGAATTCCATGACAGTTAAGGAATGTGAGTATGCCTTTGGACAAATGATAGATTCAAAACTGCTTTTAGTAGTAAAGTGTTTGGAATAAGTAGTAACATGGTAAAGGAAATCTACACACCAATCTCCTTCTGTGATCAGCGATCAAGACTGAACCAGCAACGTGCAAACGCTTATTACATTGTCGGGCAGCTCTCCCTTTTTCAGATTTTGCTATAAACAATTTTCATTATTAGTACCACAGTATAAAATAGCTTAACAAACACATGTTAGAAATATTTTTGCAACATGAAATAACACCTGAGCATAGAGCTTGTCTTGTGATGCATTAAATACTTGCAACCCGAATTCCACGAGAGAAGCAACATCTTCCAATGAAACTTCACTCTTAGCCTTAATAAATCTGCATGATCGATAATAATGAATATATTGCTGTTTGAAAAGCTGATTCCATCCAATGTTGTATCACAAGCAAATATCATAGAATAAGGGCTTAATTATTGAGTTCTAATACAGCAAATTGGATGATGTCAAACTTATTACTACTACATTATCCGAGAGACAAACAATCCATTTCAGAGCTTCTTAGGGGTGGTTGGGAATTGGGATTGCTTATTAGAACTGCTTATAGGCTTTCAGATAATCATATAAGCAATTCAGAATAACCAACTGACAATGCGATTCTTCAAAACTACTTATTTATCTGTCAATCAATTGGATAAGCATAATCCCAAACACCCTAAAAACTGCTTTTCTGCTGTATCAATACGCAGTCCCAAGCAGCCCTTTGTTCAAACCCATTACATAATTCTGATTATTTTACCTCTAAAGTCCTTGTATTATCATAATCTCCAGACACTCATATAACTAACAATCCATCGTTTTATTTCCATATCTAAACACTACTTCTAACTTATGTTCTGTTACAACTAATTTACCAAGCTTATGGGTTTAATTGAAATGAGGAAAACTCATAAGCTCACTTTTTTCAGCTTATGGTCTTATCAGCCTTCAGCTTATGAATTATTTAAGCCCATAAGCTCAACTTATTAACCTCATAAGCCTGAAAAAAGTGAGCTTATGAGCATTCCTAAATTCAAATAAGCCATAAAAATAAGTTCAAACAAACACCCCCTTTTTTATAAAGCACAAGCAATTCTAATAACCAATCCTAAAACGCGACGTATATTCAACCAAGTATATAAGAACATGAAACAAAAAAAATGACACCTTTAAGGCTTTCACCAGTAACAAAATCAATCCACTAATATTTATAACCACCACCAATGTGGCCAAGTGGTCAAGCACACTAATATCCTCACTCTTCACTACTCAGTACTCACTAGGTACACATGTCGGGGTGGCCAGGGAAAAGGTCAAAAACGGTCACGCAATACCCCGGTTAGACCGCGTACATCTCATTTCCAGTTAAAGACCGGCCCTCCCGGGGAAACCTAAACACGGGAAAACCTCATCCGTTTTAAAAATTATTTCAGCCTAAATTCTCTAAAAACTAAATAAAAGTTACTTAATTTCCAAAACTTAATTGTTTACAGTAACAATAGTTGACCTACCAAACTAAAACAATAATTTGATTAATCTTATTTGTGGCTTATGAGCTAATTTTAATTGTCTTACAGTAACAAGAGATGATACGATAAAGAAGATTCAAGGATAAGTTACCATAAACAATAGTTGCAAGTGGAATTGACTACAGACTCTGCACAATTAGCAATCAATTATCATTATTACATTTATAATGACTCGGTAAAAATAACCAATTTGGATAAAGTTACAGAATCATGAAGCCATGTGTAGCAAGGTAGTCTAATCACTTAGAGCATGGGGTGTGGGTTTCACCACTTCTCGCCACTTCCTACATGGCATCTCGCCATTTCATGTTGATGCTCGCCACGACACCAGCAGCCTTCGCCACTTTGGTTCTCGCCACCCTAACGACATGCAAGATGAATAAACACTTTATCAGTTAAATTGTTTCTTTTGTGTTTGTGACGGTGGGTGGGGCCCAAATGAAGAGAAGTGAGTAAGTTGTGATTGGGGGGTATTTTTTAGTTAGTGTGTTGGAGTGATGTGGCACACGTGGGGCCCAAATGAAGAGAAGTGGGCAACTCACGACACCCCTTGCTCTTAAGAGTCAATTTAAATGGTTGTAGGATCAAACATAATACCATGAACGAGTTAAAAAAAACAGACGAAAAACGTAAAAAAACAGACGAAAACGTAACAAAGGGGTCGAAAACGTAAAAAAACGGACGAAAACGTAAAAAATCAGACGAAAACGCAAAAAAAATACGAAAACTTAAGAAAACCAAGTTTTAATTTATTTACTAACGACCGCTAGTATAAAGGACTAACGATGCAGATGTGAGAGATGAAGATGTGAAGAGTTACCCATTATTGTACATAATTTGATCTTTGGTTTAGCATATTAATACATAAATGACCATGTTTATCATATTGATACATTTAAGAAAGCATGTTTATCATTTTTGACTTTTACCTTTCAAAATAAGTACTTATAAAAAGGAGAAGTACTTTTGGAACTAGTGCTTATTCCACAAAAAAACGCAATATATTTGTAAAAGAGAAAATTTCTTAAACGAACTTTTTCTACTGTTACTTTACAGATATAAACCTCGCGTATACATTTATCTAAAATGAAAATTTCAATATTAAAGTTAGATTCGTACCATAATACTTTTTAAACCGTATACGTGTATAAGGAATTCTTGGGCGTGGGCCTGGGCGAGAAACTAGCCAGTAACATGTTTAGGCTGGCCTGGGCGTGGCGCGAGGCGAGGGCCTAGGCGTGGCGCGAGGTGAGGGCCTAGGCGAGGCGTGGGCCTGGGCGTGGACTTAGGCGAGGAAGGGTGAGCTAGGCGAGGGCCTGGGCGTGTGTCTGGGCAGGGCGTGTGTGGAGTTAAGGCGAGGAAAGTGAGCTAGGCGTGGGCCTAGGCGAGGTTAGTTGATGTACTCTATGCTTGTCTAAAACAGGATGATGTATGTAGTGCTATCAGATGTGAAACCAGTTATCATCATATGAAAGAACTACTGCCCGTAAAGGAACATATCTCTGTGAGTCAGAAGCCAGAAACCAACCCAGATGTGAAACCAGTTATCACCCAGGGAAGAGATGGACCAGATTTGGCTCCAAGTAGTAGCAGGAGGGATGGCTAAGGATGGGATGAGAAAGACAGAACATGGAGCTTATTGTCATACCCTTAGAAGATATAGAGATAACTAACGCGTTTATGATTGATTGTGATACTCTTGGAAGATATAAATAGCAACAGTGAAGAAATTTTCTCTTTTGTATATGCTATGAATGATTATGACGTTTATAAAAGTGTTGTGGGGCAATGATTGTGACATGTACGAAAATGACATGTTTTGGTCATTTTGGTAAAGTATAGGAAAAAGGTTCACTTTGGTAATATGAGTATGTATATGTTTCATTTTCGTAATTTGCTTTTTGTAAAAATATTAATGTCATATAAATTTTTTCTCAAGTTCATTTATAGAAGGTTTTAAGTCAAATATAAGAGTAAAAAGTTATTATAATTCAATATCAAATAACTAACATGAAATAAGCAGCTCCTAACATGCTTATGAAAAATTGTTCTTTTGCTTTTTTAAAGCATGTGCTATTTTTAAAGCAAAAAAGCAGGCAGCATTTCGATGAAAAAGTGTTTTTTTGCTTCTTTTTAAAGCAAAAAATGAAGACTCTGCCCCTTAAGATTTGGAAAGTCTTTATTTTATGTATATGAATTTATTGACCCGTTGTGTCTGCATACCTTGGGAAAAAAATGAAGACTTTACTCATTCATTATTTGAAGGCTTCGGTAGACTTGATTATGACGCTACATTTCACACCTTCATAAGTTATAAGCTTATAATTGGATGAGCGGTCAAAAACAAATACTCCCACCGTCAATATTATTGTCCAAATTTATTTTTATTATTATTATTTTGGTGTGTCCCAAAATAATTGCCTAAGCTTAAATATAGAAGTTGAAATAGTTTAAGTTTTTTTTAGTACCCTTAATCAAAGTTATTATTTACTAAGTTAAATGAAATCATTAATTAATAGTCAAATGATAAAACTGTATTTTAGTAACTTTTACAAAAATAACAAAATGTATTTTTTTTTTTAATTAAGGGTATTCTTTTTGTAAGGAGACAATAATTTTGAGACAGCAACCGATGACGGTCTTTATTGGATTATAGGCAACTAGCAGGGTACCCGCGCGATGCGGCGGCGAATACCATGAAATAAAAAATTTCAATAAACCATGCTTTATAATATGAAACGTTTTATGTGACGATAAATTTGCGGATGCCAAAAGTTTCATGTCGCATATTTCAAATCTTTAGAATATTATAGTAGGGTACCCGCGCGTTGAGATGGCGGGTATCAAGTAATAAAATTTTCGGCAAAAAATATTTTCAATTGTATGTTTTCTTTTACAATAACTTTACCAATAGCGAAAATATAATGAGTTTGAGTAACTTTAAAAAAAGTGATGGATAATATCAAACTAATTCATATAAAAACAATTGAAAGTGGCGTGATTTTCCGTTGCGGTAGTCAATAATGTTATGGGGTTATAGTCAAATTAGTTGATAGTGGTCCGTAGTCACAAGTAAGTAGAAACATTTTTTTTATGAAATATATATATATATTTTTAAACATGTTTGTATCATTAATATTGTTTATTACATTTGTTCCATATAAATAAAATATATAAATAAAAGAGTACTCCCTCCGTCCCAAAATTATAGTCTCCTATTGACTTTTTCGGTCTTTCTTTTACAACTTTGACCTTAAATATTTTTATTTGTGTTATATAATACTTGATGCAAATTATATGAATGGATTGTGTTTTAAATGTATTTTTCATTAGTATATTTTTCATCAACTATTGTATAACACAAACAAATATATTTAAGGTCAAAGTTAAAAAAGAAAGACCGAAAAAGTCAATAGGGTACTATAATTTTGGGACGGAGGTAGTACTTATAATGTATACATCTTGTAAAGTATATATTTGTGAAAAAATATTTGAATCATTAATATTGTATATAACACTTGTCCCACATAGATAGAAGATACAAATAAAAGAATGCTTATAATGTAAGAGAAGAGATCTAGTGAGAAGAGAAATTGAAATAAGAAGAATGTGAAGAAATTTGAGTCACACATTTCAAATGAGGAGGAGAAATTCAAGGGAAGATGCATCTGCTTTTTTAGGTGCATCTGAAATATGCGGCTGTGGTTTCTTCTCACCCTTCTCATTTTAATTTTACTTCTCATTTGATCCTTACTCTATAATGTAAAGAAAACTTACATGTTTAAGCAATCATTTAGAGTTATCCATGAAAAGTATAATACTCCCTCCGTCTCAAATTTATTGTCAGGAGACAAAAAACACAAAGTTTAATAAAAGTGGGGCCACTATAATTTTAAACCACACAAATAGAATATTCCCTCACAAAATTACCTTTTTATTACTAAAAATGGAAGGTGGACAATCATTTTGAGACAACCCAAAAAGGAAATATGGACAATAGATTTGAGACGGAGGGAGTAATTAATATACTAATATATTAATCATTGAATTAGCACTTAACACTTTGCACATTTGCATTATTTGTCTTAAAAAAATTGTCCCGACCTTTACAAAAAACCGTTTTTTACTTTTGTGGTTAATTTTATTTAAAATTTATCAAATTTTATTTAGATTGATTTCCGAAACACTCTTACGATATAATAATAGTTTTGGAACTTTGTAGTTTTGCATGCATTTTAAAATCACATTCATTTATATGTGTATTTTTGCATTAAAACTAAACTAATTCAAAAAAATAATAATAAATGAAGCATTAAAATGTTGTGGAAGATAAATTACTAAAAGCTATTTATTGTGTACATTATGCATTAAAAATTGTAATGCTTAAAAAACACATTAATGACATCTTAAAAAAAATTTAGGAGAGAGGGTCATCCCTCTATTATAATTAGTATAGATATAGATATGTGTAATATGTATAAAATAAAATAAATTATCACTTGTGAGTTTACATCTTTGCATCATTTGTCATAAAAAAAATTGTCCCGACTTTTACAAAAAATTGTTTTTTTACTTTTGTGGTTAATTTTATTTAAAATATATCAAAATTTATTTAGATTGGTTCTCGAAACATTCTTACGATATAATAATAGTTTTGGAACTTTGTAGTTTTGCATGCATTTTAAAATCACATTCATTTATATGTGCATTTTTGCATTAAAACTAAACTAATTCAAAAAATAATAATAAATGAAGCATTAAAATTTTGTGGAAGATAAATTAGTAAAAACTATTTATTGTGTACATTATACATTAAAAATTGTAATGGTTAAAAAATACATTAATGACATCTTAAAAAAAAATTAGGAGAGAGGGTCATCCCTCCATTATAAGTAGTATAGATATGTGTAATATGTATGAAATAAAATAAATTATCACTTGTGAATTTACATTTTTGCATCATTTGTTTTAAAAAAATTGTCTCGACCTTTACAAAAAACCGTTTTTTACTTTTGTGGTTAATTTTATTTAAAATATATCAAAATTTATTTAGATCGGTTCTCGAAACACTCTTACGATATAATAATAGTTTTAGAACTTTGTAGTTTTGCATGCATTTTAAAATCACATTAATTTATATGTGCATTTTTTGCATTAAAACTAAACTAATTCAAAAAAAATAAAAATAAATAAAGAATTAAAATGTTGTGGAAGATAAATTAGTAAAAGCTATTTATTGTGTACATTATGCATTAAAAATTGTAATGCTTAAAAAACACATTAATGATATCTTAAAAAAAATTTAGGAGAGAGGGTCATCCTTCCATTATAAGTAGTATAGAAGTTTAGATTGGTTCTCGAAACATTCTTACGATATAATAATAGTTTTGGAACTTTGTAGTTTTGCATGCATTTTAAAATCACATTCATTTATATGTGCATTTTTGCATTAAAACTAAACTAATTCAAAAAATAATAATAAATGAAGCATTAAAATGTTGTGGAAGATAAATTAGTAAAAGTTATTTATTGTATACATTATACATTAAAAATTGTAATGTTTAAAAAACACATTAATGACATCTTAAAAAAAATTAGGAGAGAAGGTCATCCCTCCATTATAAGTGTGGATCATCCCTCCATTATAAGTAGTATAGATAACACAGGCTCTTAAATATTTCAAGTAGTTTGAGCGAGCACTAGCAATGCAACTAATTACACAACAATGGTTGCCGTTTTCTTCATGACATCATTTATTCAATAGTACTATTTTTTTTTTTGTTGCATGCCTATCAAGTCTAATGATATCATCATCAAAAAGAACTGTTCTTACACCCATGTGCAAACATTCAGGGCTCGTTTGGTTTGTTGCCAGGAATGATAATGGGTATCGGATTTGGAATGAGGTGGAATGATAATGGGTATGAAAAAGTGTATCATTACGATTGTTTATGTTTGGTTGATAAAATATGGTATGAAAAAGTGTATAGATATTTTAATTTTGTAGTGGAAAAAAGAGGGGTCCACGGGAATGGATTTCATAGACACCAAATTGGTGTGTAATGAATCTATGACTATGATATACCTATTTCATTACCGGGCCCACAAAACAAAACAAAACAAACACCGACTATGACTTTGAAAGTCATAGTCTCATTCCCGTTAACGCAAACCAAACGGGCCCTCAATCTAAGGGTTATTAGACTTTCAGTCACACTTTCCAAAAATTGCAAAAAGTTCAATCAAGTCCAAACCACTAAAAGTGGTAACATTTATAGAAGTATAAAAAACGAAAAACAAATTCTGTTTGAAGGACACAGAAAGTTATCAAAATACAAAACACAAAGGGAACAAACACGACTCTTCTGATTCAAATATTAAAATACTTCAAATACTTCTATTTCAGCCCACCCTTCTAGTTCCAAAAGGCCTATAACAATCTTTTTCATTTCTTCCTTTTCTTCCGTGCTAAAAGCTTCCACGATCTCTCTCTTTTCCTGCAATTGAAATCGGAATTTTATAAAAGAATAAATAAATAATGAATTCCAACTTCGGTCAAACAACGGACAATTAAGTCCCTAGCCTGCTAAAGAAAGGGATGATATTTAACAAAGTTTTCGTGTTGTTGATTTCTTCTAGGTGTAGTGCTCTACTTCCTATTGGTCACTAGCGGACTAGGATTGACCTGTAATACTATAGTCGAGAGACTTATTATTTCTACGTGTTCTGAAACTTTATTAACCAGTTGGCGCTCCCGTTAAACAAAGAGACTACTTATGAAAGGGTTTATTTTGAGAGAGAGGGGCACATATGAGGCGAATCATATCAGAAAAACAAAATAGACGGCTTTACATGAGTCATATATATAAAATAAAAAAAACAAATAATAAAGTGAGGTGATTTGCACACTCTAATTGTTTGTGTTTTGACATTTATATATACCTAACGGTGATGTAAGGGTATAAATGTCACTCATAACACAAACAATTTGAGTGTGCAAAAATCATTTAATCCCAATAATAAAACAATTCAAGAATAGGGGAAATCTAAAGGTTATATGTATTGTATTAAGAAACGGATGGTGAAAAAGAACATAATAAGCAGAGCGTTCTCACCTGGTTATTCTTTGCGTGACTTGGTCCGCCATTAGTATTAACATAAGGAGATACAAGGGTTTGCACAAAGATGGGAGACGGAATATATTCCTTACTCCTAGACAGCTGTATACTCTCATCACAACGGTAAGCGGGCATTATTTTAGATTCAGTGGTAGTATTAAGAATATGGTGAATAGCATGATCCTTCACCCCGCAATCATTCGGCAAGAGGTCCCAAGATGGGTTGTGATTGTAGTTTTTTATAACCCAAGTGCCACATGAGGTAAAATCATCGTCGTCATCAAAATGGGGATAGATGCATAGACGGCCGTCCATAATCCCAAGAGAGTAACCATAATTCCAAACGTATCTCGAGTCATTAGGTTGAGGAATTTCTCTAAATTCCTCTTTAGCTAAATCGAAAGACACAATTAGGACCTTTTTGTTGTTGGTATCGTTAGCATCAAACCAAAACCAGTGAAGTGCCCCATTGAATAAGATACCAGACTTGACTAGGCTGATATCACCAAACCTATAATTGACATGTCCAAAAACTTTCCAGGTATTTGATTTCAAAGATAAGATATGAACAAGTGACCCGTCAAAATGTTTGTTCATTGCCACAACAATTTTGTAATCATCCGTGTATGAATCGTAACCAAAGGACACACATAGATATTCCATACCTAGAGGCAGTTTTGGTATCTCTGCAAGTTCTCTAAACTCTCTAGTAATAGGATTGGATACACAAATTTTATTATCAGTAATTGATTCTATGCATACAAGGCCATTAGAAGAACCTCTAACCGTCCACCTAACATAGTATTTCCACTCTGGAGGTGTTGGGTAAAGATCTCTATATGACTTAAACACATCGATCTTTCTTTTATTGATGTCCTCTTTGTTGCAAATAAATTTACAGTGAGTTTTAACAAAAGCAGGACTTGAAATCAAAGAATACCATGACTTACAAACGCTTTTGCTTCGAAGAAGATCTGTATCGAGACATCTTAAAAGTATAGCCTCAATAACATCGAACATAACCATCGCTGCTCAATGAGTTTTAAGTTTAGGGTTGCCATGTATATATATACAAAAGCGTATGGTCCTTGTTCGTTCAAGCCCAATCCAAACACATTTAGCCCAACTCAAATTATATACTGTAGGATCGACATGATAGAATATGGGGATAATAAGTATTTGGGTAAACTCCCTATGCTGCTCCAGAATTAACGCCAGTTCATTAAGGCACCATGTGGAAGAAGCATAATACTTTGACAAGACAATTATAGAAGCTCTCGATGCTCTAATGGCACTCTCTAACTCCGGCTTCAATTCAAATATAGCCCGGTTTCGATATTTTTATCGTCCAAAAAGGTTATGAGATTAGCATCCTCAAGGGCTTTGTGGAGGTGATTGGTGAAACTGTTACGAGTGTCTGCCCCTCTAAAACTTAAGAACACATCATACATTTTATGTTGATCATTACTTGATGAAGATGCTTCTGAAATATCTGTAAGAATGACCATTGTAAGTTATGAAAAATTTGAGTGATCAGACGAGGAAATGTACGTGTGAAGAAATTATATCAAGATACGGAGGACATATGGAAATTGCTCGGAAATTTACAAAAAGAAAAAGTGACATCAACAATTCATGCCATGGCTCATAAAAGTAAAGTTGATGGAAATTAATCAATCACTGTGTATGAGTCGGCATGAGAATATGGTTCCTGTCCCTTGTACCCTTGAAAATAATACTAGTACTACTATGCTAACCACCTCTAACAATTTATAGACGGGTTGTACTATTAGAACTCCCCTATGAGTCACATCACAGGGGACTATTCTTTTTGTCCCTCACTTTTTTAAGTACAACACAGTTTTTTGTCAGTTTCTGTTCCATATTTCTGACAGTTTTAAGCGTTTGACTTATTAAACTTTATATTTACTGTTCTGCATTTTCAGGTTTATAGTTTTTTTATATAAACAAAATTATAAAAATAAAAAAAAATGCAAAAAAATTAGGGGAGGTCAATATAAAATTATAGCCACCATCAAAATAACCCCACCCTTTATACACTCCTATTACCCGATGTATTCAGAGCATAAGATAATTTTTTAAGTTTTTTTTAACTACTTTTGACTTGTCAAATTTTATACTTTATATTACGTTTTATTTTTTTATTTTTATATATATTTTTTTTCAATTTTACCCAATTTATTAACATGATAAAACAATCGTTTATGGTTTTATGGTCCGTATTATTAGTGTTTTACTACATTTTACTTGTCAAACTTTAAAATTTCAATTCCGTATTTTTCAATTCGCTGTTTTATAATAAATACTAAATTGTAAAAAAAAATATAAAAAAAATTAGAGGGATGTAGTTACCACAAAAAGGGTACTAATAACCAAGGCGTAGTTTTACATCACTCAAGACTTAAAGTCACTAACGAAGTGTTTTTTAATTAAGTGGTGTTTGAAACATGTCTAATTTAGCCTTTTAATGAAGAGAGAAAGTTTTTGTAGGCCTCCCTTGTTAGAATACGCTCTCGGCATAATATATAATTATATGGCTAAGTATACGTGAGCCTTAGTGGTCACACACAAATACACATTAGACACTTTAGTTTATAATTTATACTATATATAAAGCATGGATAATTTTTCTTTAAAAACTAAAACCAACTTAAATTTTTTAAAAATGAGTAATGTGTTAATCCAAAGTACCATTTTGAATTACAAATTCCTTTTTTAAATATCTTTAATTAAAAATGATAACAAAATCTACCACTATTGAATAGTTTAAATATTGTTTAATCCTCAAACTTTTATATCTTTCGTTTTTAACCCATAAGCATTATTTCTCTCAATAACTAAAAATTGTACTCGCAAAGCTCACACCAAAACCATAAGTTTGGAAGTATAATTATTTGTCGCTATTCGATTTGTGCGGGTAAATTCATGCCTAAACATGTGTGGCATGATCCTGATGATTTGTGAAAAAGTGAGTCCCCTATCTGCAGCCATCACTTAGGGGTGAGCAAAACAAACCGAAAAAACCGAAAACCGAAAAAATGACCGAAACTAAAAACAGACGGTTCAGTTTTTAGTTTTTCAGAAACCGAATAATGCGGTTCGGTTTTGATTTTCATCCAAAAACCAAACCGCAAAAACCGAACCGAACCAGTTTTATTATATAATGTTATCTAATTAATATAATATGATTAAATAACTAAATAAATCAATTTTATAAATTCATATTCATTTTGTGAGCGGATTTATAATATATTTATCTTAACATTTCTATTTATATGTGTGTTTGTCGTGTCGCTTGTTTTGTGTGAATATGTCAATAAGTATTCGATAATGATTATACTACTTGTATGTGTATGTCTCATTTATATATTTGTAATTGTAGAATTATGCAATAAACATTACTATGCTTAGATTGAAAAAAAGTAAAGAAGAATAACCAATTTTGTACGTATAACAAGTTTGTTGATATAATTTGGCAATACCCAAATATTAACAGTTAGAAACCGAAAAAACTGAAAAACCGAACCAAAACCGATAACAAACCGAAAAAACCAAACCGCCAAAAACCGAACGGTTTCGGTTTTGGGTTCTACAAAAACCGAACATTGTGGTTCAGTTTCGGTTTTAGCCAAAAACCGAACCGTGCACACCCCATCAGGATGATTTCGCATAGGCTTAGGTATGAATTTAGGCACGTCTTTATGCCTCCCAATAAGGACTTTTCATCTAATATAAATAATGTATTTATATGATATTAACACAAAATTGTATTTACATTTGATTAGTACATTAATAAATAATTAGTTAAATATAATTATATTAAATGTTTATTAATAGTGTATCAATAAATAAAGCAAATCAAAATATGAAATCCATATATTTGTTTATGGTATTCGGCTAGGGCACAAGAAAAGGAAGAAAAGAAACTTGTTCACCAAGTTTAATGTTGAGGAGGTGGGATTTAATAATAAATACTAGCACAATATGATTGATAGTAGACAGTAACTTTGAGGGTTAGACAGTAACTTTGAGGGTTGCTTTTATGTGCCTATTAGCACAAATGTTTATGTGAGGCCGGAAAGGAACGGGCATTTGAGAAACATGTATTGGATTTGATTTTCCCTCGATATGGTACTACAATTGATGTAGTTTTTGAAGAAGGGTCACATCAAGTTCAAAATGAGCTCGGGTTAGAGTTTCCAGTGACAATTATTAGACGGTAACTAATTTTATTTTTTCTTGAGCGATTAAACTCAAGCATTTGAGTATGAAGATACAAATATGCACAATTCATTTCATTTTTTAAGTTTGTTTTTGGTTCCAAACGAGGTGGGCGGTGGTCCGCCACGTTACAGCGGGGCGTTGCCTGATCAAGCGAAACAAACTGATTTAACTACATGACATAAAAAAAATATGTACGGGATGCGATAAGAACAAGTTGGCTGATCAAGCAAAAAAGATCCCAATTGCACGAAAACAACATAAATCAATCAGAATACGTATACAAAAGCAAACTCATTATACCTTTGAATCAATTTCGCTCCCCACCTGCACAAAAGTATAGCTCTCAGCAGTAGCTTCTGCAGCCACATCAGCCGTCTATGATTCTGCCCCTTTCAAATTAGAATAGGTTAATGATCGTTAGGAATATATTTAACTACCTGACAATATAAGTACATAAAATATGGACTGTTGGTTATAAGATAAATAGTGACCGAAAAATTTCAGATGACATATATTTGACGTAGACTTAACTTTGTATAATGCCAGTTTACGTTAAATGTCGTTGTCTGGTTTACGTGATTTAAGTTAACGATTACATGTAAAGGTAATTATGTAAACTTTCAAAGTAAATAATTTTGAGTTTATAGGTAATTATTTACCTGAAAAATACGAATTGCTACAGGTCGCATCGGGTTCAAAATAAGCCCGAGTTTGAGTTGCCAATGACAATTATTAGCCGGTAACAATTTTTTTTTTTCTTGAGCGATTAAAGTCAGTCATTTGAGTACGATGATACATGGTTAGGTCACCCTTTGATTCATTGTTACACATATGGAAGGTTATTTCTAGAGAGAGAAAGTATGTAGAGAGAGAGTGTGGAAGGAACTATGTTATGTAAATGAAAGTAATTATCATAGAACCAACACCCTTTCCCTTCAAGGGAAAGGGTATATATAGTATGTACAAGAGAAAGGTTGGGCCGCCCATGGGCTTGGTTCATGGGCGGACCTTGTAACTAATAAACAAGCCCAATATTAAACAACCTATTACATATTCTAAATGACTGAGACTTTATAAACGTGACCCCAAAAATCTCCCCTAAGGGTTGGTCATCATAGGTCATTGACGTCCTTTGATCATCAAACGTTTCTTTTCTTTGACGTCTCTTGTGCCTTGGATCTTTGTTCTTTATTCTTGTTCTTTTGATCAGTTGTTTTTCTGCTTTCCTTTCATCAACATCTTCATAACTGGTGTCTTTACGTCTTTTCCACCATGCTCATACTACTTGCTTAAATTTGTACTTTATACTCGTTTCGTTCTCCATCTTTGACTTGATGTTTGCCTTCTTGACATTGCTGATTCTTTGACAAGAACTTTTCTTGACTTTTAGATAGCATCATCTTTCGTAATGTTTTTGGTACGAGCATGTGGAATCTTGTAAACTTGTTGATGATTTGTCATGATGGTGTATGATCTTCTGGAACTTTGGACCGCCATGGTTCGCTGTATAAAATTGTTAGTAAAATAATCACGTTCGAACCTGAATTTAGTGATCAGATTTCTCAAGCAGATTTATTTCAAGTCGCTAGCAACGTTCCTCGAATACTCAAAAATTGGTGCATCAAAGACGCTGGAGCGCTTTTCAAGTATTCTTAAACCGGATAAATACTTAAACCGCATGTGCCTTTGAAATGTTCACACTGTCGTTCCTACATCCGAATACCCAAAGGTTGGATACCGGAAGTAGATGAGCCGCTGAAGTATACCGAGGTATCACTTCAGGACTGTAGAACGTTTGAGACAGAGTAACCACCATGATGTTCGTCAGGCAAGTTCTGAGGATCTCATATAAGACTCTTATACAACTCGTGTCCTTAATGTTGACACAAGTGTATGATTTTGGAAAGTGTATCCTAAGATATCTTTTGATGAATCTCGTGGCTCTAGATTTGATTAAGTGCATTTTGGTTTTAGTAAGTGGTGGCTAGAGCAGAATGCCACCTTTTCAATACCAACACATCTCGGAGTAAGAGGTCGATAGATTACGTATTAATCTCCGTGAGAAATGAAACAAGATCCTTTTTAGAGGAACTTGAGTGGCTAAGAGGGGTTGTGCAGTGTGTCATTGGGTAAATGACGTCTTTTCTTCAATACCGGTGTCATCTTTGTAACATCCAGTAGCAGATGTATTGACCCGGTTTTTGCCCTAAGTTTATGGAAGGCTCATTTCTTTTCACCCTTTCACAACTTTATTTTAAGTTATGCAACCATTCTTTCTCCTTTCCTCACTTTACTACTTTTTTCAAGCATACTTAAGAACTTCTAATACTAATTATGGGTGTTGTCCCTGGGTAGATCCCTCCAGCTCTGGCAGATCATAGGACAGAAAACCTAACCTTAATCACCTTATAACTCCATGATTATCCTAGGTTGGTTCAACATTTGACGTATTGCCATAAAACCTTTTGTGTAAATATCTCAAAGTGTTTCTGATAATAAAACACATTTTGATAACATTTTGAGAGTTTTTGTATTTTCAGAAATATTCCTCCTCTACATGTGCTCATATATTTTAAGACAAATCTGCACATTGAGGGAAGAGTTCGCACTTTTGAAATTGATCGAATTTCAATAGACTAACCTTTGTGAGACACATTTATATCACTGGTTAGACCAGCTTGAAACTATTACCCGTCTAGGTATAAGTCCAAAGAAAGTCTCTCAAGATGGGTGCGAGACATGTTTACATCACTGGTTAAAACAGCTTGAAATTATTACCCGTCCAGGAACAAGTCTTTTTGAATACTGACTTTGTTTTCTCGTCTTCGTTGGTTATATCTGAGTTGAGATCTTTGGAGATTCCGAACCAATCATGTTTTAATCTCATTTCTCCCCCTCAAAAATAGCATATCAATGTTATTTTGAAAATAATGATAATTAAAATATGCTTTTTGAGGTTTTGTTAAATCATGTGGGAAGAACGAATAACAAGAACATTTGATTTTAAAACAAGGAGTTTGTAATACTCCCTCTCAATAAGAGAATACTTTTTAAGATTTTGAAATAACAAGAGAATATTATATCTTGAGCAAAGTTTTGAAAAGTCTTTGAAAAATTTTGAATAAATTTTACTCAAGATTAAAAAGCTTTCGCTTCTTATATCAGGATTGTTGCACTCAAACATACAACAAGGTATTTTTTTAAAAAAACGGTTTATAAACTGATGTATGTGCATAAACCAAGTTTTACAACAAAAAAATGGTTTTTTTTTTAACAAAATACTCCCCCTCAAATAATATTAACTTAGTCTAGGGATAGTCTTCCTAAGTAAAATTTTGAATGTATTTGAAAAATACTTTTGAAAATTCGTGAAACAATTCTGCTCAAGGTTTTAGAAAACACACTTAAATATTATACGACTAAGAATGTTTAGATTTATTACAGACATCGTTTAAGTGTTCTAACTAATCTCTAACTATTACAGTTATTTAGGACGAGGAAACGTGAGGATGTCTGGCACTCTTTGTCTTCCTCCAACATAACTCTCCAACCGTCGCATCTGTCGTCGATGTTTAAGCCGCCATTGAATTCTCTCCATGAACTTTATGGCTTGCTTTTCATCGTTTCTTCGCCACTTCATTTATCTTAACCACCCTTGCTCACGACTATTCCTATAGTCCCGAAGAATGTTTTTCAGTTCAATGTATACTTTCATTAACGTTTCATCATTGAACTTGTGTATGTCTTCGTAGCCTATAAAACAATTCCCAGTGAATATACTGAGGTAGATCAGTCCAAATGGCCGTTGGATGAAACTATAGGGTTGTTTTTGTTCTATTCTTGGAAACTTGAATTCTGGCTTGATGAGAATTAAGTGTTTTTGGTAGCTTTCAACGCCAAGATGAACATCTTTGACTCTTGATCTTAGCACGATGCTTCTGATGTAGATTAATATGGAATTGATGATGTCGTATTCAAGTTTACCAGGTAGATGATGGAGTTTTCCTTGGATCTTGAGTAGATACATATCTTCAATGTCGTTCAGGTTCAAGTTCTTGTAATCTGCTTCGCTGAAGGTGTACTCTTTGTCCTCTCTTTTTACCTTAATCTCCTTCAAGAATCGGTATCCGTATTCTTCATTTACTTCGGCACTCACAATAGATACAATCCTATGTTGATAGAATACTCTGTGCTTTGAGGTGAACGTTAGTTTCCACTTGTAATACCATTTTCTTAAGTGTGGCCAATGATATATCCCTAGAATCGCTTCATCATTGTACTCGGCAAGTGAAGTTCAGAATTTGTCGGTGATTTGTTCTTCAATTCCTTCTTGTGAGTAGAAGACAGCTGGATATTTGGCAAGTGAAGTTGCATATCTTTTTTCGGGATCGGTGTCACCATACATCAAGTATTCTAGATCTCTGTTGACGAAATAACTTGTTGGTATATTGGGGTTGTGAGAATGGCCAATCAGAGGTAGTGGTTGCGAATAATCACGATATTGAAAGTTTGAGGGTTCATGATTAGATCTTGAAACATCCCAATCAATGTTTTCTAATAATGCACAGGCAAATTGATCCAGATTGTATTCGGACTCTAGACTTGTTGTGACCGCTATCTTGAATGGTACGAAACCTACTTTTCTGATTCTGACAATGTCGGACTTGTGCAGTCTCTGTATCTTCATGACTTGTTTCATCTTCTTCGTAAACTCTATAATCGGACCTTCTGGCGGTATTTCATCTTTCGATGTATCTGGATATGCTGCAACCATGTCTTCAAACCAATCATATTCTATTGATGAAGGATCCACCTACTCTGGTACTGGTTGCATGGTCATGTTTGATGGAGGTTGTGGTACCACTTCAGCATCCTTGGGTTGTTCAGTACATGCTGGTTGTAGTTCTTCATCCACTGAAATGTCGAAAGGTTGTTCTTGTGGTCCAGAAGATGATGGGCCAGTTGTCTTTGAGCGTTTGTCTTGTTGGTGAGTGTCATGGTCTTTGTCTGACTCATCATGACGACGGTTGCGAGGCTTGTCCTTCTTGCAAGTTTCATTTTTCTTTTCTGCTTGTTTGATGGAGTTAATCAAAGCTGTCGAAGTTCCTGTTCTTCAGTTGCAGCTTCGATCAAGTCGAGCAGTTGCCCTTTAAGAGCTGAAATAGATGGCTTTGTGACCCGATAATCTTTATTCATTGCTTAGTATGTATTAGTTTAAAATACTAGGGACTAGTTATGTCAAAGCCAAAGTTAATAACTAACTTGGCAGTTATTTCTGTTAGAAAGAATGAAGAGGTATGTCGGTTCATAGTACCGGTTCATAACCTATATATACATATGTAAAACACCGATACAAGGTTAATCACAACATACAATATTTACTTATTCAAATCATTGCAACTTATATAATCGATCAAGAGAAAGTTGGGACAACAATTGGCATCAAGAGCAAGGATTAATATACACCGAAACATTTTCTGTTTCTGCATAAAATCTTAACGAGAAGCCAAAGAAAAAAACGCCAGGAAAGAAGAGAACACCGCTGTTCTTACTTTTGGCATGGACGTTTGTTTTTAATCTTCCAAGAAAAACGAACGAGTTTTGGATAAGGAGAAACGTAGAAGAGATAGTGCACAATCTACTTTGCGTTGAAAGTTGCAAGCGTTATACATCAAACGATATTGGTGTCGGAACTTGTTGGTAACAACAAAGGAAAGGAAGAGATTTGGAGACTTTGTGTATATACCGGTTAGAAAACAAAACACAAAGCAAGACGTTGTTGTAGAGGAAGACGTATACGCAGGACGAAGGAAGTACTCGAAGAAAAGTGTGGAGTTTGTGTTGATAAAACACAAGGACGACAACAACGAGAAGAAACAAACAGAAGGGACTGTTTTGTTTCACTAGAACGAATTTGAAAACGAAGGACTGTTGATTTGGGAAGAGTTACCAAGGCGCGGTAACAGGTTTGTGCGTAGGAGACTTAGTGATTTCAAAACGAGATCAAGTACAACGAACACAAAAAAAGAAGAACGTGTAGTGTGGTACAAAAGGAGTTTTGTTAGTATCGAATTCATAAAATTCGGAAACAAAACAGAAACAAAAGTAACAAGGCAAGGAGGCATTAAAAGTTTTTGGTTTTACTCGTTTGGCAAAAATATCCGAGACACAATTCAAGAAACTTGAAGTCGAATTGGATTTCTGGAAACAAAAGTAACGAGGCAAAAGACTAAAGGAATTAAAGTGGGAACAAACAACGTTGGTGAACGATCTTTACTAACAAGGCAAAACGAATACATCCCGTATTCATCAAAACTAACGAGGTCACAAGTTTCATTTTAATTTGGATTTCAATTCATATTAGAATAGTATATATCTCATTAGTTTATACTATTAGGAAATCCTTAAAACTAATTATTGATCCCGTAGCACTAAGATTCCCGGAAACTATAACTTTCACATTAGAAAAGGGTACCATACTAAGATAAGTAATTCCATTAGACTAAAAAGTGAAAATAATAAACACTTTCAAAATGACAACCGATGATATAGTAACCACATCAACTACAATAAAACTCGTAACACCTGTTGCACAATACCAATGCCCTAAGTTGAAAAACACAAACTACACAGTTTGGGCTATACAAATTATAGTTATACTAGAGGCACACGGTTTATGGGAAGCAATAGAACCAAAATTAGATACACCAGTTGATGACAAAAAGGATAAGGCAACAATCGCCTTCCTATATCAAGCGTTGACGGAAGACATGATCTTACAAGTAGCGGGTTGTAAGACGGCAAAGGATTTATGGGATTCGCTAAAGAAAAGACACGTTGGACAAGATAAAGTGCAGCAAGCACGCTTACAATCATTGATGATTGGATTTAACTCACTTCAGATGAAGGAAGATGAGACGGTGGATGCATTTGCAGACAAGTTAAATGGCTATGTCACGAAGGCAAAAGAATTAGGGAAAGAATTAGATGAATCACTTGTAGTTAGAAAACTATTAGACTCCACACCCGATAGATTCATTCAGATAGTAGCATCCATAGAACAAACAAGTGATCTAGACGACATTACCCTAGATGAGATCACAGGAAAACTCAAAGCGTTTGAGGAAAGAATAAAACTCCGGAAGGGAGGTCAAGTTGAAAGCCAGGAGAATCTAATGTTTACACATGGTGAACACTCAGATAAAGGAAATCGTTTTAACAAATGTGGAGGTAGATCAAATTACTCACGAGGAAACTGGCGGAATAATAACAACAGAAACAACTCACAAAAGGGAAACTCAAATAATAGAGGAAACCCAGACAATTCAAGTAGGAAGGACTTGAGTAACATAAGATGTTTCAAGTGCAATAAACTTGGACACTATATGAGTAAATGTAGAGCAACATCAACAAACCAGGAACAATCAAACCTTATCATAGAAGACGATGAACCATCACTATTAATGACTATGCACGAAACCGAACACAAGGAAGTGTTGTTGTTGAATGAAGAACAAATTCAACCAAAGAAATAGGCTATAGCAGATGCGAGCATATGGTATTTAGATAATGGTGCAAGTAACCACATGACTGGTATAAAAAGTCATTTTAGAGATATTGATGAAAGCATAACAGGACGAGTACGTTTTGGAGATGGATCGTATGTACAGATAATGGGTAGAGCACTAGTACAAAAACGGGATTTGGTCACGCATGGTCGAAATGGAACAGCCACACATTCGCATATTTGTGTGGCTGAAGGTACGAAAATTGACAACATGTACTAATTAGTCACACATGAAAATTTTAATTGTGTGACCATTAGAACTGTATCGCCACACAATTAAACGTTGTGTGGCTAAAGGTATCTGGTGATTTTGTTTCAGATCATTTAGCCACATATGAATTTGGAACGCGTGACAAATACAAGTAACCTTGATGCGTTAGTCACATGAAGTAATTTTTTGTGTGTCTAAATCATAGAGTCAAGTTTTGTCACACATTATTTAAGGGTGACTGATATGTTTTGCCAACTCTTTAGCCACATCTGAAATTGGAACAAGTGACAAATGAAAAGTAAGGTTGAAGCATTAGTCACGATATACATATAAACAGTGACAAATATATGTCACACACTTGAACACTGTGACCAAAAGCCATATATGGTCACACTAAATGTTTTGTCACACATTCGTTAAGTGTAGCCAAAATCCAGTACATATGTTCACGTAAGTTAATATGTGTGTTTAAAGTTTAGTTTGTGTTAGCTTGCCGAAAGCTAATCTATAAAGTCACATTTGCTACTAACACCGTGACCAAATGCCATATATGGTCACACTAAACGTTTTGTCACACATATTATTCAAGTGTAGCCAAAATCCAGTACATATGGTCACGTAACTTAATATGTGGCCATTGGATGATGAATAGTCACTCAAAATACACGTTTCCTCACTTGAAACACCATATGGTCTGTCTCTT